>JAHHFK020002425.1:0-503236 GCA_024533555.2 Aedes koreicus | reverse complement strand
TTTGCTTCGCTATTACTTCGTGGAAATGCCATGGTCCACACGGTCAAATGCAGCTTTCAAATCTGTATAAAAACAGCATCGATTTGACCACCAGCGTCCATTGTGCGAACACAAAGTGAAACGAACTCGGTTAAATTCGTAGCAACAGATCGTTTCTGGGAAGAAAACCGTGCTGAGCCGTTGAAATGTATGTTTTGCAGGAGTTGAATAGAGCATCGTTTATGATGATTTCAAATACCTTAGAGCACGAACATAGAGATGTGATCCCTCTGTAGTTTTCACATTCCGTTTGTCACCCTTTTTGTAGACAGGAAACATGAGAAAGTTTCCACTCACCGGGAAACTTACTTTCGTGCAGTGAACGTGAGAACAGCTTTAGCCAATGGCACGGCAAGCGAAAGTTAGAGCAGTTTTTCAGAATGGACGACGGAATCCCATCCGACCAGCAGTATACGAAATTTTCAGCTTGAGGGCCGACAGGACGGCGTGTTCGTCAATAATAAATGCATGAAAATCAAAAGCATTACTTGGAGTGTACTGAGTCGCCGATGCTATTTGAACGGAAGTGGCAGGAACATGTCTTTAAATTTTTTTTTTTTTTTTTTTTTTTTTTTTTTTTTTTTTTTTTTTTTTTTTTTTTTTTTTTTTTTTTTTTTTTTTTTTTTTTTTTTTTTTTTTTTTTTTTTTTTTTTTTTTTTTTTTTTTTTTTTTTTTTTTTTTTTTTTTTTTTTTTTTTTTTTTTTTTTTTTTTTTTTTTTTTTTTTTTTTTTTTTTTTTTTTTTTTTTTTTTTTTTTTTTTTTTTTTTTTTTTTTTTTTTTTTTTTTTTTTTTTTTTTTTTTTTTTTTTTTTTTTTTTTTCAGCAATTATATGCGAACAATGTGGCTGAAGTAGATCACAGCGTCGTCAATGCAATCGAAATCATCTATAGGTTGCCAATCGACACGGGAAATAGCAGCACAAATATCGGCATGATTAGCACGGCGGTAGTCGTACATCTGCGAACCATCGGCTTAATCGTAAAACGTTATCGATTCAGGGAGGTCAACCACCACGTTCAAAGCTGGATGGTCGGCGTCGAGAGAGATAAGCTTCTGCAACTTTACATGCATTGCTAACTGCGTCGTTTCCAAGGACGAGATCCAAAAACCGTGAATTTCTGTTCGGTACTTCATTAAGCTGAGTCAAACCATGGAAGGAAAGACCGTCGACTAACGCACAACCGGAATTAGAAAGAACAGATTGAGGGTTGACTTCTAGAAATCCGTTATCCGTTGCTTTCCACTGCAAATACGGCTGATTGTAATCTCCAAACTGCAACACGAAGTCATTCAAAGCCAGGTTGGAGATTATTGAACCGATGGAATCCAGATGATCGAGTATGCAACTCATATTGTCACGTCGGTCAGGGGTAGATAAATAACTCCAACGCTGATGATTCGAGTAGGCGTCGAGATTTTAATCCAGGTATACAGCACCAAGAGTTATACTCGTCGTTGTAGGATCGATAAAGCCGTTCCAATACTTGGAGACTCGGTGTAGATCAAAACACCACCACCACGGACCTTTTGAGCTGTTCGTTGCATTGCGATCGGTGCGGTAAACAGCAAATTCCAGTCAATAGCTGTGCATTGTGGAATCGTTCATCCAGCAAAGTCTCCGTCAAAACAATGACATCATAATCGCATTCGACAGCCAAAGAAAACGAATCTACCTTAGTTCGGAGTCCGTGTATTGCTTTGGTAATAAATCCGCATAGCAGAAAGAGGTACTATGTCAGACAGTACAATAACATCAGTCGAGCACCTCTAGAACCGTCAGAGATGCATGTTTCCAGGCGACGGCGACTCAAAGTTGGATAAGGCGCCAGGTGCACACCTGGGTTGATCACTGTTCGAATCGCAATTATACTTGCCTGTGTGGACGGTTTGAAGACCCCTTCCATACCCAAACACAGGACCGGGATGACTGTTGGTCGCTGGCTGCAATGGCTCGACTGTGATGAGAGGATTGGAGGCTCTCATGAGGCTTGCAGGCATACATCCCGGAGGTACGACGAGCATCAATGGATCGGTTGGTCTATCATTTGCTGGAAAATATTTGGAGTATCAGGAAACGAAATAGGCAGGAATATGTTCATCGGAGTAGTACTTGCCCGAAGTGGTAGTGTGGAAGACCCCGTCTCCAATCACAAACACAGGGCCGGGACGTCTGTTGGGCGCTGACAGGAAAGGCTCAACTGTGGGTAAGGGGCTTCCAAAAAGCGAGATGTGTTGCGTCCCGGAATAACATTTTAGTTGACGGTGGTAACTGGTGATGGCGAAGCTTGGGGTACCAGTAATGGTGTCAAAACTATCCTGATTTTTGACGGAACTCGAAAATCCTGGGAACCGTAATCCTCGAATTCACGGAAACCAAACCTTCATACCATGTCGATGGATCAAGAGCTTTATCCTTATGACGGGTCGAGTCCGGATTTTCAAGGACACGAAGGAAAGCGTGTTGGTTTCCTTTCCTTTAGCACAAGTTTCACCACGGGCGGATTATCTTCATCTCAAGATTGGCTTTAATCAGAGCAGCAACTCGCTTCAATGCTGACGTCGGGTCGATTCTCGACAGTTGCCTCGGTGCACTTTGCACAGTGTTTTGCTAAGCGTATACTGTACAACAGCCGATGTCAAGCAGATTCGTGCAGATGGAAAGCTCAGCAATGTGAATAGAAGCTTGCAGTGAATTCCGTCAGATGTCGCTTCAGAAAAAAAAATCGGCGTGGGGGGAAGTTAGCAGTGACGTGGGGGGAGCAAGGCACAATAGCACTAAACAAAAACACAAACACTCCGATCGTCCGTCGAAAATTGTTTGAATATTATCACGGCGGCGACGTAGAACGAAACAAATTTACACGATATGAATTGATGACGCATAAACTTAGAACAAAACAACCGAATAATGATTTTACAACATAGACGACACAAGGAAAAGTTAAAAATTCACGACCGAATATCAGAAAACTTTCGTTATAGCAGAGAGCTTTATAGCGTTCTTCTTCTTTAGCATTTCAAGCTTATTGCTTTCACAATAAGCTTATTGCTTGCTCTCAACTTAGTGTTCTAAATGCACTTCCACAGTTATTAATTGAGAGCTTTCGATGCCAAGTACCATTTTTGCATTAGTATGATTGTGTGGCAAGTACAATCATACGCTATGCCCAGGGAGTCGAGAAATTTTCCTTAACGAAAAATTCCTAGACCAGACCGGGAATCAAACCCAGCCACCTCCAGCATGGTGTTGCTTTGTAGCTGCGCCTTTACCGACTGAGCTAAGTGTCGTAGCCGGGGGTCATGATGATCGGTAATCCCACTAAGCTGTCGATGGGAGGAACTGTGCTTGACGCCGACACTGTAGTTGCCAGAGTGAAACTCGGCCCGCGGTTGCTGCTGCTGCCGGAAAATGCAGTCAAAATGGAAAACCTTAAATCAACTATGGCCCTGAAAAGCGCCGATTTATTATGTTGCTGATACTGATAATCGTGCTCCTCGGCGATGAAACCCGACAGAGTAGTTTGCCCGAGTTAAAATTGTCTTCTGGCTCTGAAAAGAGCCGTTTAATTTTGGAAATTCCACCGTGCGCTGCTCTGGTTTGAAGCGAATCCGCCGTGCTGCAATCTGGTCCGATTGACAAATGAGCCGCCGTTGTATGTCCACGCTCCTCGTTTTGGTTCTTGATACTGCCACTGGTACCGCTGCTTGAGTGAGTTGGGGTCCCAATTTTCTCGCTGCTGCTGCTTCTACCTCTGTAGCTTGTGTCGTTTGCGACGTTCGACTGATGAATGACTTCACTAAGAGAATGGGATTACTTTTATAGCTGAATGCTGAAACTATTCCGCCAATCAGAAACAGTGAAGGGGAAACATTGAAAGGAGAACAGTTCGTCATCATAATTTTTCTGTTCTGTTTATTTGGTTTTTTTGTTGTCTTGGAAACCTCATCTTTGTATAATAGGGTAATGAGGCGCGTTAACGCCTTATGTCTTAATAGTGGATATAAAATATTTCTCTTATTTTCGTTTTTCAACGAAGGCAAAACGCAAACTATGTTCTAATACATTTAATGACATGATCTTTCTTTAATACTACAATGCTATACAGCTGTACTCTTCAATCAAACACGCTAAATAATACCATATTATTAAAACGGGACGGTTTTTTTGTTGAACGTTTAGGTCTTTCGTACACGGCAATTTCATCTGAAAATTCACTTGCGTTGAGATCTGGATTAGTAGAATCCGTCGAAATTTCACTCCTCTCGGCCGTAATTATATCGTGGTATTCGCCTAGCGCAATCGGAATTTTTTTCACATCCTGTACATTCCTTGAATATTGTACGCCTCTGTCGCTTTGCACCACAACTTTGGCGCCGTCTCTTGTCAACACAGTAAAACGATCTGCGGAAAAAGTTGGTTCTCCCTTTTGTTTTGTGCTTTGAGCTAGAAGCACCCTATCTCCTACTGTAATTTCTGATTCCTTAGCCCATCTAGTTGAATCAGCATGCAGTTTACTGTCCAGCTTGCTTCTGGCATCTTTTTCACGTACCTCAGTTCTATCAACCTGTTCTGATGGTAGAGACTCCCATAAAAAGGGAAAGGTGCCTCTGTATCGCCAACCAACAAGTAGTTCAAACGGCGTGATACCGAGTCTCGATAGTGGACGAACCTTGTTGTGCATATGTAGATACTGTTCTAGAGCAATTTTCCAATTAACGTTGTCGAGCTTGGCAGCAGTGAAAGCATCTTTCAACCCTTTATTTTGACGTTCCACTGCTCCATTTGACTGGGCGCTTAGTGGGATTGCTTTTCTGATCCTGACACCTCGGTTCTCCCATGTCTTGACAAACTTTTCTCCTTGGAAAGGTGGACCATTGTCGCTGTGAATTGCAATAGGGTATCCCCAGACTTCGAAAATCCTGCTTAAAGCCGCATTTGTGTTGTCTGCATCGGTGTTTCTCATTTCTACGACGTGTAGATACCGCGAATAGGTATCTACAACAACCAGGAATTCTCCAGATCCACATCCGTTGAACGAGAAAAAGTCGACCTGGAGAATTTCCCACGGTCCGTCAGGTAACTCACGACTGGTTAAAGGAATAGGGGGATTTTTCCTTGAAAGCCGGAAGCATGTTTCACAACTTTTTACAAACATTTCCACCTGCCTCGACATTGATGGCCACCAGAAATAGTTCCTCAAAATCTTCTTCATTGACGCCGCGCCCATGTGTCCTTGATGAGCCGAAGTGAGCGCTTTATTTCGAAGAGCATAGGGTAGAATTACTCGATCATTCTTGAAGATAAGAGCTCCTAGTACTCTTAAATTCTTTGCTTCTGATTCATATTGCTTGAGTGTCCTATTCCAGTGATTATTTCTGACTGCTTCACGTACCATATCCTGTTCAGTGTCTTTTTCTGCTTCGATTTCAATATCTTCCCAGGTAAATTCAATTGTGCCGGTATCCAGAAAATATAAAAGATGTTTTTCGTTCGATTCATCAAACGATTCCGTTGACTGTGTTTCTTTCACTAACCGAGATAACGCATCGGCCATGTTCATTTCTCCTGGTACACGAACAACCTATATATATATATATATATATATATATATATATATATATATATATATATATATATATATATATATATATATATATATATATATATATATATATATATATATATATATATATATATATATATATATATATATATATATATATATATATATATATATATATATATATATATATATATATATATATATATATATATATATATATATATATATATATATATATATATATATATATATATATATATATATTATATATATATAATGTCAATCATATCAATGGATAAACAACGTACCTTGAAGTTATATGGTGGCAATCTTAGTGCCCATGCTTCGGCTCGTGAAACCGCTCTTTTACCGATTCTATGCAATCCGCCGAATATGAATTCATTGGATTCTGCATCAGTCCGTATGGTGAATTCCTTTTATTATTATTTTTTTTTCCCCCCCCCCCCCCCCCCCCCATGCCGGGGGTTTTTTCTTCTTTTTGGGATATTTTTTCTCCGCCACCGTTAACGCCTTTGAGGCGCAAGATATGATTCGAGGTTTTGAGTTAGCATCATAATGAACTAAAATGGCCCCGAGTCCATATGGAGATGCGTCCACGAATAACTCCGTTGTGTCTTTGCGATTGAAGTAGCCAAGGGTCTTGATATGTTTCCATGCACTAGTCTTCAGATAATGGAATTCATCCTCGAGGTCTTGGTTCCAATAAAAAACGTTAGAATTGGATAATTCCCTCAAATAACGGGTCTTATCCGCTCTTTGAGGGATGAATTTGTCGATAAACGTGATTAACCCCAAGAAGCTTTTCACCTCAGATGCCGATTCAGGTTTCCGGGCCTCCTTGATTGCGCTGATTTTCTCATTCTCGATTTGCCAACCCCCTTTTGATACGGTAAAACCAAGAAATTTGACTTCTTCCATTCCGAACGAACATTTTTCATGGTTTATCACTACATTATGGTCCTCCAGTTTTCTTAATACAATTTTTAGGTTTCGGTCATGTTCTTCTTTTGTTTGGCCAAATACCATGACATCGTCTAGGTAATTGACAGTTCCTTCACATCCTGACAGTATTACCGTTTGCATAACTTCTTGGAATATATCCGGAGCATTTGTTAACCCAAATGGTAAACGGCAGCATCTGTAAAGCGCGTCGCCGGCGAAGAAATTTGTAAGGGGCCTGGAGTCCCTTTCTAATTCAATATGGAAGAAAGCGTTCTTTAGATCGATTGTAGAGAAAAAATTTGCACCATGCAATTGCAACAGAATTGACTCAAATGTCGGCATCTGGCGGCAAGGCGGCAAGGCGTTCTGAAGATGCATTTATTTGGACCCCGGAGATCGATGACAAGCCTAATATCCGATTTTCTTTTCGGGATCACTAGCAAGGATGAGCAGAAACTTTTATCCATATCCTTAGTTACCTTTTCAATTATGCCAGTCTCTCTTAATTCCTCCAATTTTTGACTTGTCAATTCTTTGAAAGCTGCCGGAATATGTGTGTATACGTTTCTGGATGGCGGCATGGTTTTGTCGTACTTCAAAGCAACTGGAAAGTTGAACTTTGGAAACTCTCTCCGCGGGAACGCTTGTATGCTGTTCAGTTTAAATTCGCATCTCCAATCTGAACTTGTATTTTCTTGAACAGGGACATCCAGACCTACTTGCAGCAGACTATATCGAATGGCAGTATTGTAACCGAGAAGCGCCCTTGTTTCACGCACTACGTAAAATTTCTCAGTAGTTACTGGTCTAGCATCGGAAACATAAAGCTCAGCTGAAAAAGTAGCTAAGACATTTATGTTTCCCTGTGTAGCATATGCGCGTAATACTTTATCCGATTCATACCGAAGTTCATGCAAGTTTCGTTTTGCGGTGTCATCTTGAAGAATGGCGTTGAAGCAATCAGGTGTGATCGTATTCACCTGCGCACCCGAGTCTATGAAGAATTGGACTTGTATACCCGCGACGTATGCAACGACGTATGCTGCTTTGTCGTCTGGTACATGGGATTTGATTCTGCCGATGACTGTCTTTTCTTGAGCAGTAGGTGGATATTGAGATTCCTGTAACAATTTTATTCTGATATTAAAACTTCACTGTTATTAACATTTTAATCATTTTGTTTTTCTTTTTATTACTACTTCTAATTCATTGTATTTATTATTTTATTATTATTATTATTTTTATTTTTTTTTTCAAGCAAAATCAATTGGATTTTAAGAAGCTCAAACACTTTCAACATCGTTTACCTTGGAATGCTCCGTATCTTCTTCTGTCTTCTGTACCGCCGCTATTTTCGTCGGTGGTTCCGTTCCATCTTCCATCCAACCTCGTTTGCGTGGTTCCTGTTTTTCTTCTGTTGAACAGGCTCGAGCAATATGCCCTCGACGGTTACAACTGCGACATACTTTGTCGACATGGTAACATTCTTCTGGTGTGTGATATGTGCTCAAACACCTCCAACATGATCGATCAATTCTTTGGCTTCTCATAGGCCCACGTACGTAAGATCCTCTACCACGGCGGCTACTAATTCCCCTTGATGTTTCGTATGGACCGCGTCGATGCTGAACAAACTCATGTGGGCGGTGTGAAACAGTTGCTATCGTTATGGGTTGCTGCTGGTGCAGTCTGCGATAGTCGTTCTCATTTTCTAGTACGACTTCACGAATACGTACTTGAGCGATCAATTCGTTCAAGGAACCTCCGTCTGTGAGAACTCGATAAGCGAGAGTTCTAACACGACTGTCCGTTGATCCTCTGGTCACTGTTCTAGAAATGGCTTCAAATTCTTCATCCGATTTGTAATTGCAGAGCTTTGCTGCTGCTGCCACCCTTTTTACGAACTGGATGTTCATTTCTCCTTTCCTTTGAACCATATTAGCTAACTTGCTTCGTTGTGACAACATGTATGCTTTTGAGCCAAAATGAGCGTCCAGTCGAGCTATTGCGTTTGAAAACGGGAACTGTTTCTCATTCGGTATCCCAGGATTCGATGTAGTACCGTCCAGTAACTCAAGTAGCAATGGACCGGCTTTGATGCGAAATATATTGATCCTTATTGACTCGTCAACTGCTTGGATGAGGTTCATGGAAGCGTTCAGAACATTCTTCCAATGGTCGTAGTCACGCTTGTTCAATTCCGTTTCACCTGCTGTCGGAACGCACTCTGGAATATTGAGACTGCTCAGTGACATGTTGTTCATACTGGTGAGCAATGTCCCATTGTCTGCGGTATGTTCCTCATGCATCGTGCTTGATCTGGCTTGACAAAATTCGTTTTCCTCCTGATCCAGATTTTCCAGAATTTGGCTCAATTCTTCCTTTTCCAAACGTGTCTTTTCCAACTCTGCCTTTACTTTGGACAGTTCTTCCGATAACTTTTTGGCTGCTTTTCGTTTTATTTTCCTGTAGATGAAAATAAAACCTTCTTGAGTACTGTTATTTATTTCAGTATTGCAGTTAACCTCCGCCTTTCCTATCGGGGTTCACTAAAATCGACCACCGCCTTTTTCAATCGAGGTCTAACAAAACATCAACCACCGCCTTTTCTATCGGGGTCTCAATAATATAATACTCCGCCTTTCCAATCAGAGTATGTTATTTATTGACCTCCGCCTTTTCTATCGGGGTCGATTTTATTAAAATATATATATATATATATATATATATATACATATATTTATTTTTTTTTGACTTACTTGATTACTTTCTCTGGGGACTGAGTACTGCTACCAGCCGCGCCATTGTCGTAGCCGGGGGTCATGATGATCGGTAATCCCACTAAGCTGTCGATGGGAGGAACTGTGCTTGACGCCGACACTGTAGTTGCCTGAGTGAAACTCGGCCCGCGGTTGCTGCTGCTGCCGGAAAATGCAGTCAAAATGGAAAACCTTATATCAACTATGGCCCTGAAAAGCGCCGATTTATTATGTTGCTGATACTGATAATCGTGCTCCTCGGCGATGAAACCCGACAGAGTAGTTTGCCCGAGTTAAAATTGTCTTCTGGCTCTGAAAAGAGCCGTTTAATTTTGGAAATTCCACCGTGCGCTGCTCTGGTTTGAAGCGAATCCGCCGTGCTGCAATCTGGTCCGATTGACAAATGAGCCGCCGTTGTATGTCCACGCTCCTCGTTTTGGTTCTTGATACTGCCACTGGTACCGCTGCTTGAGTGAGTTGGGGTCCCAATTTTCTCGCTGCTGCTGCTTCTACCTCTGTAGCTTGTGTCGTTTGCGACGTTCGACTGATGAATGACTTCACTAAGAGAATGGGATTACTTTTATAGCTGAATGCTGAAACTATTCCGCCAATCAGAAACAGTGAAGGGGAAACATTGAAAGGAGAACAGTTCGTCATCATAATTTTTTTTGTTCTGTTTATTTGGTTTTTTTGTTGTCTTGGAAATCTCACCTTTGTATAATAGGGTAATGAGGCGTGTTAACGCCTTATGTCTTAATAGTGGATATAAAATATTTCTCTTATTTTCGTTTTTCAACGAAGGCAAAACGCAAACTATGTTCTAATACATTTAATGACATGATCATTCTTTAATACTACAACATAGAGATACAATAAAAGATTATAATGAGTGAAAACTTATAAAGGTTATGATATGTAGTTTTATTTACCAATATAGAAAATAAAAGTGTAGAAATTCTTAGAATAGTACAATAGGACCAGTGCGCTTCTTGTACACGGGAGTTTTGCAAATCATAGAGAGGCTCTTTGCCACAGTAGGCACACTTTGTTGCATCCTATTGGCAAGCATCCTCTAGATGCCTTTGGCCGCATTTGCCACAACGGGGCTTGTTGTCGCAAAAGTAGCCGTATGACCCAATTGTTTGCACTTGGTACAATTAATACCCTTGGTACAAAAAGGCGCACTTGAAGAAAAAAAAACCTTATCAATTTCAACAAATTTTAGGAGAATTGATCCGGCGAAGGTCACTTATAGTGAGTCCGACGGTGAATATGTCTTTTTTTCCAGCAATTGTTTGCATTCCAGAATTTCAATGGTAGACGAAGCGGAATCTGGAAGTTTCCCCTTACCTTCCATAACGTCTTCACACGTCAGGCTCGCTGCAGAAACTACACTATCTATATCCACATCTCAAGATGGGATGTAGATGTAGTACTCGGCATAATAACCTTCGTCACTAGCAATTTCATTTGCATTTTTATACGTAGGTGCAGTAACACGCAGTTTGTTTCGGTTGACCTTATGAAATTCGGTCCCCGGATAACGACGTGTCAAATTTCTTTTAATGCCCAAAAAGTCTAGGGCTTTCACTTTCTGCCGAAAGTAGACAACCCAAGGCAGAAGACGACTGATAACAGCGCGCCCTAAAAACATCTTTGAAAGGCAAGACGCCCTCCGTAGAATAATCCACAAAAAAAAAATAACAAATTCAAGGACAACAACAAAATTGAATAAAACAAAATAAAAATCAGATGATTTTTTTTTTTGAACCACTTTATGCAGAACGATTCACTAGATGGGAGAGAGATACACAAAAAGCACTAGCACTAGTTGTTCGCAAACAAAGCACCGCTTGCTGACCGGCAGTGGATGGAGCGATGACCTTTCCTGCTGCGATGATGCTTATGGGGTTAAACTTTTTCCCCTCGGATGTTTGACGAGGGTACTGGCTGGACAGATCATCCGTCGGACTCGGTCGGGAATATCTGCTTCCCTAAAGGAACGCTCGGCTGTGTTTCAAACAGTGCACTAATTTTAATCACCGCGTGGTTGAAAAAAAAAAAGCAAAAGAGGTAGTGCGGAGTGTGAAAAAACCTGAACCGAAGCTCTTCAGCGTTCGATGCGAAATGAAGTGCAAAGTAAATAGAAAGCCTGTTTCGAAGGAAAATAACAATTTTTGAATCAAATTCAAGGCGTTGTTATTTCAACAATACATTTATCGGGTAGGTGAATTTGAGCGTGTACTTCCCTCTCCAGAACTTGAGACTAGGCAAAGTTTCTACGCTTGCAACATGAGCCAATCGTCACATTTATTGGAAGGTTATTTGCTCGACTCTAGTAGTGGAGAGGAGCAAACTCCTTAAACTTGGAATCTGTTAGCATTCAAGCCAAATCCAAAATTGAAATAACCAAGATTCATAGAATAAATAAAAGAAATTTAGAACGCAACCATTAAAATCCAAAACTTGTACGGTTGTTCTTATAATTAATATGTTTAAAATAAACATAACATGCTTTTTATTTCAAACATCGATATCACTTGATTTTAAACATAGAATATGTTTGAACTAAAGCAAGTTTATTCTTGCGGCCAGAATAAACTACACACCAAGTTTTTTATACTGAAGTCAGTAAAAGTTTTACTGACTTTCACACAGCTGAGTGTTCAGTAAACAGTTCAGTAAAAGTATTTTTACTGACCGATCGTCAAACTAGTGATGAATTCTCGACTGTCAAAAATTACTGAACAACTCAGTAAGCAATACGGAAGTTCAGTAAAATTAACAGAAAAAAAACTGTGAAAATAGAAGCATTGTTAGCTACCAAAAAGTACTGAACACATCATCAATTAATACCGAAGTTCGGTAAAATTTACAGGATCAAAAGTTAAACTGGGAATGCTGCCAAATTCTACAGATGTTTCAGTAATTTCATTTTCTTTTCCTATCATGTAGATGGACAATGCAAAGGGAAACTTCCGTTTCTATTATGAAATAAAAGCTTTTCAGTATCAGAGTGCACAGTAAAAAAAATGAAACGCAGAATAATTTTCCGTATATTGCCTTTATTATATGAAACTCGAAACACTAAGTTTCATAATCCTTTCAAATGGATTCATTAACAAATTTCGGAACCAGTTATAATATTCTAATAATTTCGGCGGGGGGTTTCTTCCAGAACTCAAAACACGTCTACACTACTTCACGTCTACACTACTTCACGTCCACTAAGTAAGAGAGCGATCCTCTCGGTTTATTGAACCACGAAACATGACAATCAATGTTCAACCTCGTCAGGTTGGTGTTAAAGGGTGACAGTCTTCGAACTGTCACTTTACTTCACTGTATCAAAAACGCAGGTCCTTTTTTGAAGGATGTAACACTCCTCCTTCCCTAAATAAAGTATCAAATGCAATCTGAACTGATAAAAAACCTTAAATACTTGAAGCAAATCTAAACATATCCGCTATTCGAGCACAACTATGATCTGTTGCTTTTCATTGCTTGTATTTCAAAATAATTCTCGAGTGCAATATCTTGCTTCTTAATACTATTTAAAATATATATATTCATCATTCACTTTAGCTTTTTTCTTCCTGCTGGACCTCCTCAATTCCATGTTCGATTGTGTTGGCTGCAACATGTTTGGATGGACCTCACTTCTAGATGGACAAGGGGGAACCACATTTGGCTCGGCCAACCTTGAGATTTCCGAGTCCTCCATCCCTTCTACATCCGTCAGTGTTCTCTTTCTGCCTCTCCTCATCATTTCTGCATCAGCCAACGGAAGCTGAATGTTTCGCCTAGGTTCGGTTTTATTGGCTGGTCTTATCTGCCCCCTGTGGGCCGAGACTGCATTGGCTCCGATCGCTGAGCTGTCACTGTCACTGCTGTAGTCAACCCGTAATCTTTTAAAATAATCATGAACATTGTCTCGAGTATTGTCCTGCTTGGACACATCACCGACGAATTTTACCGAACCTTGACTATTCATTAACTTGTAGCAATGTTTTTGAATATGGCCACGCTTTTTGCAAAAATGACATACAAAGTTAGCATATCGTCCTCTACTAGACGATCTTTGTCCTGAACTTGGCCCTGAACGAGATCTGCTTCTGTCGTAACGTCCAGTTCGTACCCTATAATCATGATTTCTACTTCTTTCTCTTCCAGGAAATTCCCTATTATTAGCTGCATATCCACTTCTCCCTCCTAGACGATGCTTCACTGAATTTAGGTTTGGTTCCTCGTTTATTGCATCAGCCTGATTAACGGCAATTCCACTACTTTTGATAATACGCTCTGCTGTTTTCAACGTTAACTCGTCTTCACTCAATAAACGCTTTTGTAGTTTCCTGTCCGACAACCCAAAAATCAACTGATCGCGTATAGCGGTGTCTCTAAATTGTCCAAAATCGCATGATTCAGCCAAGAGCCTAACCGCGAGGATAACATTTTCGTTGGATTCGGATTGACATTGTTTACGACATCTGAATTTATACCTTGACACTAATTCGTTATCTATCTTGTCGAATCTCTCTTTGAGCTTCTTGGTTACTTCTGAATATGATAGTGTTTTCAAATCTGTTGATGGGTAAAGCAGATTGAGTTCTTCAAAAGTGGGTATACCGGCAAAAGTCATGAATAACCGGCAATAAGTCCTTCTTTCTCTCATCTGGGACATTGTTACCAGAAAAAAAAATACTCGATATGTTCAATATAGTTGGAAAAAGAAGCTCCCGGCACGTACGGATCAATTGTACCATATAACGCCATATTGCCTGCGCCACACAAAAGGTTTTCTATTTTAGCCAAGCGCACGAGACAATAAAGGAATAAGAAAGATAGTAACAAAATAAATTCACGTACCTTACTTCCTTTTGTTGTTTCCCGGGTACTTTGAACCTCTGTCTACTTCTTTCGGCGTCACTACGTCCGTCTGAGCGATACCTTGTGTCGTGTAAAATCCTCGGACGGATAGGAACTACTTGTTCAACCAGCAACGAATAGGACTCAGAGCACCAGTCCGTCAGCGAAGAACAACAAAAACAGCACCACACAAGCAAGACTTACAGCAACCAACATCCACCAAACAGCAGCAATTTTGCGCCAATAGCACTAAAATATGTGAGTTTTCCATCAAACACCAATGGCCGACGCGTCGCACAAAGCGCTACCGCGTACCAAATCAATTCTAATGGCTGGCCCACAATTGATACGTTGCGGATGCGTTGACGTAAATTTGACAGAAAACCTATGGGAAAACTGTCAAACCTACGCAAACTCATCCGCAACGTATTAATTGTGGGCCAGCCATAAGCGTCGTAACCGACCGGCTCTAAACAACAGGATGAGAATAAAGAAACTAATGAATAACGAACCAATTGGTGTTCTTTCAAATACAATATGTTCAAATACAATATGTTCACTTTCTTTTTTTTTCAACAACAAAAATCTTTCAAAAAAACCCTCCAGTGTAAAAACTTACCGACTGCGTAACTGTATACAGCGTGTGACGCTTATTTGCCACCGCCGGTAGCAGTTATAAAATAGCAATTCCACTTTTCAAAAGCACGCTCACTAAATGTTTTCTCCTCGTCGCCACTATAATATTCTAATAATTTCGGTGGGGGGTTTCTTCCAGAACTTAAAATACGTCTACACTACTTCACGTCCACTAAGTAAGAGAGCGATCCTCTCGGTTTGTTGAACCACGAAACATGACAATCAATGTTCAACCTCGTCGTGTTAAAGGGTGACAGTCTTCGAACTGTCACTTTACTTCACTGTATATAAAACGCAGATCCTTTTTTGAAGGATGTAACACCGGTAACCTACAAAAGCAAATTATGTAGTTGAGACCCATGTTGTTGGAGTGCTAAACATGAGAACGTTTTGAAAACATTTGAACTGTACTTACCGAAAAGCTCCTTTACTTCGACATCCGTAACCTCTAGTATATAGGAATTCAAAATCTTATCTAAAACAGCTTTCACCGCTTTAGCACGCAAAAATGAGAGAGGTTTGACAGGTGTGATATGTACTGAAACGTTCAGTAAAAAACTCCAGTGATTTTTCCATTTGTCGTCAGTATTTATTATGGTTTTACTGAAAATTGGTAAGACATCTACTGAACAGCGAATGATCAATGACAGTTCATTAGTTTACAAAGTACTTCTGTAGAATAAATACAAACGTTCAGTGATATTTTCATACGAATTACCGAAAAATTGTAGTTTTTTGACAAATATCTATAAATTGTAGAAAATTAGTCATTCAGTAAAAATTTGATTGTTCCGATCAAAGGCGTTAATTTTTTTACCGAACATCATAACTAAAATCTGGTGTGTAAGTTTATGTTTGGATTTACCTGGAATATGTTTATTATGACGGTATTTTTTTCTGCGTCAAAAACAACAAAAAACTATTAAATTACCATTTCACCCCATATGCGCTCACCATTTTCACTGAGGTAAATACCCATTTTGCCCTCTCTTCTCCAGTCTGATGTTTCTTTTCTGTGGTGAGTTTTACATTAAGTTATCAGCCAGAGGACTGAAGAAAGCGTTAGTTCTTGAAGCCTGCCACTTTTGGAGTGGCGCTAGTGACGATTTAAACATTTTATGCTCGGTCCACAATGGATTGGTAAGGTAACAATATTTCTTCTACTAAACTAATAGTATCAGTAATTTAGATAAAATATCAGAATAACTGGCTGATAAACAATGAAAAAATACCATCGTTGCGATAACCACTGCGCAAAGTACAACACGGAAGATTTTCCTCTCGAATCAAATTAACGACAAAACATGACAGCTTCCGCCGCGAATATTGTTTTTGCTGCATATAGAGGAATCCAACTAGAAAAAAGAAGAAGACACCGAGTGGTGATAAATCTGACAGCTCCCATGTTAAAGTATAGGACGAAAATTTTAAAATGCTTCTAAAAAATTCAAATGAAATTTTAATTAAAAGCGGTTTGTTGTATGATGTAGGAAAAATCCAAAACTGCACAATAGGGGCATTATTTTAATTTAATTTTTATTTTGCTGAAAATGTCTTTATTGAGTAGTTTTGGATTTTTCTTACATCATACAATAAATCGCTTTGAATTAGAATTTCATTTGAATTTTCTAGAAGCATTCTAAAAGTTCCGTCCTATACTTTTACATGGGAGCTGTCAGATTTATCACCACTCGATCTCTTCTTCTTTTTTCAACCTGGATTCGTCCATAGCCTTCAAGAAAACTGAGCTGTCAAATTAGCACCACACGCAGCACCAAGTTTTTGGCTTCACGATTGTTGTTCGTGGATGACAGCCGCTTCAGTCCTGTGTTATTAGCTCTTTACTCCTATACACGGTGATTCCGAAGTAGTCATTTTTTGACTACATTCTATGCATTTCAATGAACATCCTCCATACACAGAGACAAATTAATTAGTTAATTTTACCATTATTGGGGGTTAGGATGACTATTGCAGTATAGTGATTTTGAATCGACTATGATCATGGTCAAAACTACCATTAAAAATAGTTGATTCAACATTTATCATAATGTTGGTATAGTCCTTGTTACCATGATCATAGTCAAGATTGCCATGAATGTGGTAAATTGGTCAATTTCCATGGTTATTGTAACCATTATAAGCAAAAGCATCTTGACCATGATTTAATTGTCGGTAAACGATAGAATTTTTCTCAGAGTACCTCAAAAAATGCCTATAACCCCAAAAAATTAATACTTTTAAGTCCTTTTTCTATTCCAGTGTGATAGAAAAAATGCATAAAAACAAGGCTTTCATCAAAGTGGAAATATCGATTTGTTCTAGTTGACTGGTGGAATTGAAAATAAAAATAAATGGATTCTTGCAAGCCAAACCTGAATCCAGTATCATGGACAGGCACTAATTAGATTATTTAGATTGATCTATTAGGTGCGCAACTAAGTTCCCGCTGTTTAGCAATAGATGGCGCCAGTAGTAAGTGCTGGTCGAATGTTGTACATCTCAAGCGTCATAAACCAAGCTCAGACATATGGTAAACAAACCGCTTTGCCAAATCAGTGATTTTGGTTTAGTGTTATATATTTTGGTTGTTTGAAGATGTCTGATTTCGTGCCAAATAATCGTCATTTGCGGGAAGTGTTGATTTTCTTCTTTCATTCGAAGAAAACGGTGGCTGCAGCACATCGAGAGTTCCAAAAAGTTTACGGTGATGCTGCTCTGAGTGAAACAACGTGTCGTGATTGGTTTCGTCGCTTCAAAAACGGTGATTTCAGTGTTTATGATCGTCCGCGTGAAGGAAGGCCAAAAAACTTCGAAGACTCTGAATTGGAGGCATTGCTCGATGAGGATCCGTGTCAAACGCAAGAAGAGCTTGGTTCAGGATTAGGAGTTTTCCGCCAAGCCGTTTCTAAGCGATTGCATGCGTTGGGAATGATTCAAAAGCAAGGAACTTGGGTTCCTTACGATTTGAAGCCAAGAGATGTTGAGCGTCGTTTTTTCGTCTGTGAACAACTGCTCCAGCGGCAAAAAAGGAAGAGTTTTCTACATCGCATTGTGACGGGTGACGAAAAATAGATTCATTACAGTAACCCAAACTGGAAACATTCATGGGGACTGCCCGGGCATGCTTCAACATCGTCGCCTAGGCCGAATATTCACGCTGCGAAGGTTATGTTGTGTATTTGGTGGGACCAAGTTGGTGTTATTTATTACGAGCTGTTGAAACCAAACGAAACCATTACCGGGGAACGGTCTCGAACTCAATTGTTGCGATTGAGCCGAGCACTGCACGAAAAACGGCCACAATACGAGCACAGACACGAAAAAGTGATTCTTCAGCATGACAACGCTCGACCTCACGTTGCGAAACCCGTGAAAACCTACTTGGAAACGCTCAAATGGGAAGTCCTACCCCACACGCCATATTCTCCTGATATTGCACCGTCCGATTATTACTTGTTCCGTTCGATGGCACATGGTCTCACTGGTCAGCAATTCCACTCATATGATGACATCTCAAAATGGCTTGATTCTTGGATAGCATCAAAAGATGAACAGTTCTATCGAAATGGTATTCACGTTCTACCAGAAAGATGGGAAAAAGTCGTAGCTAGTGATGGGCAATACTTTGAATAATTCGTTTGTAACCTTTGTTTTCAAAATAAAGTTCCTTTTTCACCAAAAAACAGCGAGAACATGGTTGCGCACCTAATATATATATTGATACTATAACCGTCGTTTTCTCGAAAATGAAAACTGCATATCAACAATTCCAGCAAGATGAAACATGTTCCTACCTTATGGTGTATTTTTTTTTGCATGTACGGGTTTTTGAGATAAATCGATACGGAATGTCGTTGCAAAAAAATCATTGGGGTTGTGTATAACACGACCGGTTGACGGAGACTACTAGCGAATTCGTTTTTGATCCAGTTTCAAAGTGGATCGGGTATCAGAATTGGGTTGGCTTGTTGTGTGTCAAATATCAGTGTCTATGTGATTTTCTGTACGTGTCTATGTGTTTTTCTGTGAAAGATTGAGGTTTGCACTGACAATTAGTTCGGGTATCGCAGGTTGCAAAGGTTCAGGTTCAAAAACGAATTCGATGTACGTTAAAACGTTTGATAACTTTTGTTTGTTTCGTAGCGGAACATTGCAACACAGGTACTGTTCTAATGGGACGTTGGGTCAGCATAAGTAAGTGAGTGAGTATGTTAGAACATTCTATGATTCGCTTCTTGGAAATTATGTGACGGCCCTGGAAAGGGTGTTGATATCATCGACCAGCTGGATTCCATTACCTCTATCGCGTGATAGAATGTTGAGGGTCTGTTTGAGAATTCAAAGTCAATAATTATTGATATTTTTGATACTTGACAGTCGCGCAAAATTCCAACTTATTGAAGCAAAAATCTCGAAAATCTATCGTGAAATGATAAAGCTATTAGGGTTCAACCTGTTTCAGTTATTTTCATTTCACGTCAATTTTCATTTGACCCCTACCCTTGCCGTAAGGCGAAGTCTGATCAAAATAGCGTGGGTGTGGGCCTAATATATCGTAGACCAGCATTAGATAGTAAGTATGTACACTTTTTAGAAAGTTTTTGATGGCCCTGAAAAGGGCAGTTTGGTTTCAATGACACCCTTTTTCCAGCATCCCAACCAGTAGTTGGCAACGCATTACCTCTGGCTGCTTTCAGTTTCGCCCGATAGTCACGAGCTCGCTCGGCATCGTGCATGGTCGTTTCGGAGGATTTATAAAATATATTCATCGTTTATTTGTAAAATTTAGATACTTGGACTAATAAAATGGCAGTCGTAAAAATGTGAAGTTTATAACTGCAAAAATCGCAACAATCAATCGGGAAACGATCGAGTTATTAGCGGCCAGTGTTTCAATTTTCCGTGAAGGTAGTCATTTTTTCAATTTGGCATGCTACTTTTGCCGTAAACTTGCTTTACATTTGCGCATTGGAATAATATAGAGACCGTTCAAAATTCCGAGCCATGTTGAAAATTGTACACAAAGCATTAGGTATGCGACGAATGAAAAACTAAAACTATTTTAGCCGGCTGCCAACTGGCAAGAATTTTGAAAGGAATGTTAGACAAATTCCAACAAAAAAAAACTCTTTAGTTAGGAAAATTTAATTGGTCGTCCTGAAAAGGACGGATTTTAATTCGTTTACATTTGAATTATTAAAACCTTCTCGTTCTTTTGAAGAAGCCGGTTATCTCATCCGTTCTACGTTGCGCCAACTGGATCACACACAAGCACCTTATTTCGCTTTTCGTGTTTGAGCCCACCGTTTGGCTACAAATACACCACTGGATTGTTCAACCGACTGCATAACTAATGGCTGCCTAGCTAACGGCTTGCTATCAACAGCCTGCTGAGCCATCCGTATTCGACGAATGGAAAACTAAAACTAATGGAAAACTGGAAAACTTACTAAGCATTTGAAACTGAATGTAACATGAAACCCAATCTAACAAACTCTTTAGTTAGAAAAATAGAATTGGTCGTCCTGAAAAGGACGGATTCAAATAGTCCACATTTGTATTAAAACCTTCTCGGTCTTTTGAAGAAGCAGGTTATTTCATCATTTCCACGTTGCACCTTATTCAGCAACAGCCATCAGGCAAACCCAGCCTGGGTACTTGCCACACGCTATCTACCAATGCAATGCCACTCCGAACAGCTTCAATACTGCAGTCCAAATATAGTCAGTGCACAGTGCAAAACAATAAAAAACTGTTGAATGACCATTTCACCCCACATGCGCTCTGTGGTGAATACTCATTTGGCCCTCTCTTCCCCAATCTGATGTTTCTCTTATGTGGTGAGTTCACGTTAACTTATTAGCTCTTCACTCATTTGGAAAAATCCCATAAGCAGATGTCAGTGCTCGGTTGAAACATGGCGGTAGGTTTTTTACTCAGTCACTCCACCAGAAAGTCTCATAACAAAGTGTCAATCTTTGCGTTAAAAAAGTCACTTCTAAGCCCAGTCTGAAGGGGAAAATTGAAACGGCCGAGGTGGGGAAGACGTTGTCAGCTGCAGCACAGACGAGTGCGAAAAAACCGCTGACGGAGAGTGAGCTGTTGGCCAAGTGTTTGAGGATGAGATTGCTCCATGAGTTCCTGTCCTATTTAGTTTATGAGCTTTCACCGAATGCACAGGAATTACACGGTGTGTAGTTGGATGGAATGGATTTGCATTCTGCCTAGGATAATCTCGGTCCAGTTTACTTTGCTGAAACTGGTTGGAAGACGTTCGTTCCGCTTTTGAATTTGTACGACAGTTACGGGCAAGGGTGGGCCTTGCTGATGGATGTTGCATTGCTTCTGCTGCGATCGGTACTCAGTACGTTTGGATTATATACGAAGGAACTAGATTACTGGTAGAGTCATCCCATTCGACAGCACATGCTCATCAAGCAGTTGCCGAAACATATTCGTCTGCAGCTGTTCCGCCAGCGAAAATATATAATCAACATTTTCGAACTATGTCAGAAGCTTTGCTACGCTGGTTTGCTTAAATTCGGTCCCTAACGAATGAAGGATCGTGATCAAACAATTGTATGAACAAATAGGACCGTGGCCGTATTGGAACTCAAGAATCTATCATTGGGTACACCCCGATGGGAAAATCTGGTGAAGACATTTAGGCTTGATGTATGGATGATTTGAATGGCTACTGGGAGAATTTGTACAATATTCGCTGAATCAACTCGGCTGTCTATCGTGACATTCTGTACTGGACCCATCCGGAGTCGTTGAACATAACCTCAGCGACGAATTAACTACATGATGAAGCAGCAATGTGGTGTCATTGCCAATGTGAAGCTATGCGTTTAAGATGCGCGACTCAATCCCCCAATAGAACAATAGTTCAGGTAGAATTCCATCGGTCGTTTGAAAACGTTTGCTCTTACGAGCGAAAATTTGGCCAAGGCACTTAAGATTCATTTTATCGAGTAGATTTTCATACTGAGAAATACACTTCCGATGGTCTTCGAATCCATATCATCGTCCTGTCCACTTAATTCATCACTTTCGTCATCTTCCGGCGAGTACACAATTGGGACAGCTTGAAGAAACTCTTTAATTAATAAATGCATGGTTTCTGATTTCCGTGTGACTGCTTTGATTTGTTTCTGACACCACTGCTAACAAGGCCAAGGCAAAATCTCGAAACATCGGACAAGGACTGCGTCATTTTTTTCTGGTGGCAACGAGGTTCAAGCAAACGGAATTAGTGCTACTGCTTGCCTTAGCATAAAAAGCAATGGAGAATAATTTGATGATAGATCTATATAATTTAATTAACTAAAATCTTATAATGATTTATTCCATCAAAATTAACAAGTGGTTGACACAAATGATAAATGTCTGTCGTAGTTACTTTTAAATAATATTAAAACGCCACACTCCCTGCTCAACAATCCAACCAACATATTTGGCAACCCAGGTTTAGATACCAGCGAGATGTTCACCTCCACAACCAAACCCTGTCGATACCACTCCGACGAGATAGTACTGTCCGTTACGATGCATCACCAGTAGTCCACCCGAATCTCCCTGGCAAGCGTCAGTAGCTATTCCATCATCATTCAGACCTCCCAGGGCACATAGGTGGCCATCTGTTACGTTGAGCCTTCTTCTATTGCTACTTCCGTCAAGACGCTGCTGGCATGCGCTACGAAGCACCGGTAGAACAGTTACTTTGAGAAGTATCCTGGAAACCTCATCTGCAAATAGAATTTGTTTCAATGCGTTTCGTGATAAATAATATACAAATCTGATATTAACCTGAATTATCCCGTCCGCAACCAGACACAATGAATTTCTCCGTTTCCGGAAGCTCTTCCTTATCCGTATAGAGGCAAATAGGTTTTACGTTGGAGTTCATTGTAATTGTAATATATATATATATATATATATATATATATATATATATATATATATATATATATATATATATATATATATATATATATATATATATATATATATATATATATATATATATATATATATATATATATATATATATATATATATATATATATATATATATATATATATATATATATATATATATATATATATATATATATATATATATATATATATATATATATATATATATATATATATATATATATATATATATATATATATATATATATATATATATATATATATATATATATATATATATATATATATATATATATATATATATAATAATTGATATGTCGAGTATCCGAGTAGCAGGTATTGCAGGTCGATGAACGAAGCTGCATCGTAGGTGTTGGAATGGAATGGAACAGAACAGTGTGATCCTGATAACCCTAGTTCTATAGAGCAATATTATACTTCACATCTCTGGGCAATTCACTGCAATTTGTTACTGTATCGAAAATACGTGAGCAAAAATCCTAAACTACTCAATAAAGACATTTTCAGCAAAATAAAAATAAAATAAAAATAATGCCCCCATTGTGCAGTTTTGGAAACAGTTTTCTTGCATCATACAACAAACCGCTTTTAATTAAAATTTCATTTGAATTTTCTAGAAGCATTTTAAAATTTTCGGCCTATACTTTAACATGGGAGCTGTCCGATTTTTCACCACTCGGTGTCTTCTTCTTTTTTTTTCAAGTTTGATTCGTCTATTGAAATTTGGCGCACCAACTTTTGAGTTTGAATTGCAAATGTAAACACTGAAATGATGGGAATGACAGCAAACACTATTAATTGACATCAATACCGAAATACCAAAACCACCCGAAATTTTTTTTTCATAGATTTACAACTAAATGTATTTCAACCATACAATAGAATCATTAGTGTGAACAATTAATATTATTGTTCATGACAATAAGATGGCAATAGGAGATATTGTTTCCAAATAGAATTTAATGTTAATTGAGACATCGACAATAAAATAAGGGGGTTGTTACACACAAAAAATAAATCTTGTTTTAATAAAAGTTTTGCACTTTATTTCTGAAGAGTGTTTATTTTTCATTAAATTGAAAGTAAAATTATCTACAACGAAAATTCTTCGTTTGATTTGAAAGTGTTATTTTTTTGTTCGGTGTGTAAATTTAAAAGTGTTTTCTTTTACAATGAAAATTGTAGAACTGTCAAATCCACCAACACAAAGCAAGTCGTCGTCGTCGTCGTCGTTTGACAATTGAAATTGTCGTTGTGTGAAAATTGCGAGGAAAATGGTTTTTTCGTGTTAATTTTCTGTAAAAATAAGTACGTCGGCAGTCTTTTCGATTTAAGTAGTTCCGGCAAGTGAGTAATTCTTTTGCTTCTATTATTTCCAGGTAAAGGCGGATAATGGAATCCGATAGATATGCTACAATCGCTGGTCGATCACATCACTGCGCACGGAACAAACATTGAAGGAATTTGTTCGTATCATTTATAATTTGGGAGTACCATCGGAGCACCTTTTAGCCGAGTTGTAGTTGTACCCGTTGTAGTTCGAATGGACGAATGCGGATTGTCATTCGAATGGACGAACGCGGACATTTTACGACTTCCATATAAGAATCCTTAGCAATTATGTGTTAGATAGAATCGGTCAGACAGACTACGTGCAGTTTGTCTGAAGCATGCTGTGAAAGTTATCTAAAAGAAGCTTTTTATGACAGAATTTTTTTTATTTCATTCCAAACATCATACTTTTATTTTAATTGCACGGCACTTTCATCTTGATTAACCTGCTTTCATGCCCCGCTTTCTGGTTGATTACAATTTATCTGAAAAATAAACGTTTTAATGTTAAAACTATTTTTATTTCAATCCAAATGGCATGTTTTAATTTTTATTACACGAAACTTTCTCGTTGAAAGTTTATTTTGGAATAAACTTAATTTGCTTGCATTTTCAACGATGCCACGTTTTCGATGACAGTTCTACAATTCGTTTTGAAAGTTTCAACTTTTAAATGTACCAAGCAGGAAAATTTTGATTTGACAGTTTGAACGTTTTTGTTGTGAAAGCAACCCGCTTTCTACGAAAAAGAACCAACGTAACTTTTCAATTTGAGCAATGGTTTTTTTAATTCTAACAATCATTATTCTTTGTGTGTATTTATTTAATATAAAAAAAAAAAAATTTTCCCCCAAAAAACCCAGACCAATTTTATTTTTTTTTTTTTTTCACAAATTTTAAAAAAATTATAATATAGGGAGAAAAGAATATATATTTTAAAAAAAAAATATATTTTTTTTTTTTCCCAAACCCGAAAAAAAAAATTTTTTTTCCCCAAAAGATTTTAATGTTCTTTTATATTATTGTATTATCATTGTATGGTTATTTTTATCCGGGTAATACACATCATTCTTCTACTGGACAAAAAATTTAATTCTTTCAATAATAAATGCACAACAATACATTACTACATAAAATACATTTTAATTCGAAAAAAATACGCAAATACTGTTATCAATACGTTGACCTGAATCGAAAATGCACTAGTGAATTGCCCCTCGCTTCACACCTGACAAGGACGTGCAGGCATTTTATTTTTTTTGCACTTCAGGACGAAAGTTTCTTAACTTACCAAGACGATAGACCAAAATAAAACAATTTATCAGTTCAAAGTCACACAATGCAATCGGGTCACCTATAGCACTGTGGGTGATATATCCACCCAGCCAAATTTCTCGTCTTTCTTACCGCTGATAACCGGTAACAAGCTTATAATAGGTTCAACTACAGCCAACAAATTAGCTCAATTAATTGCAGGACAGCCGATAAAATTGTGTGTGTGTGTGTGTGTGTGTGTGTGTGTGTGTGTGTGTGTGTGTGTGTGTGTGTGTGTGTGTGTGTGTGTGTGTGTGTGTGTGTGTGTGTTTTGCAAGGTTCGGGAAATCCTTTGGACTGACCTAACACAGAGGCCTGCACTTAATCATCGTGCACTGTGTCAGAGTATGTCAGAGTCGACCTTTGAGAAAAGGCCGACTTCTGATCCCACTAAAACCCGTTTCCTTGTTACACAATCGGAACCCCCCACGGGACTGTCCTATGGTATTACTTCGTGGAGGGTAACTCTAGAGCCATTAAGGTCCTATTCCTTGTCACTACCATTTTGCGCTCGTCTTACTTGGTGGAGCCATTCCACTCCTACCCTCAACGTCATCGAATTCAGTAGTCACCGACATCGGATCTACCCTTCTCCGGCGGAGGATTAACCGCCTGGGGATAGTGAGCCATTTAGCTCCTACATACTGACGCAATCGACTCGAGTAATCCCGACTGCGAAACTACCCTACAACATAACCCGAGATCGACAACCCACTACTCCATCCAACCACTAGTACCACTTCTTGATTCTCCCGCCATTTTCGCTGTAGAGCCGACATGATTTGCGTAATGGCTCCGTTGATCGCATTCTAAACACTTTCGTCACGACACATTCTATAGACGACGTTACCTGGGTGGGTATCTGCCTCACTGATGGCGAGCATCTCGCTTCGCAATGGTCCAAATCGTGGGCAGTCAAAGACTTCGTGATCCGGTGTCTCTTGGAAATGCACACTCCGGACAAAAGGGTGACGCTGCGTGTCCGAATCGATGCAAATATTGCCTGAAGCAACCATAGCCAAACAGAAACTGCGTAAGGTAGAAGTTTACCTCTCCGTGCTTCTTTTTCATCCAGATTGACAAATCTGCAGCTTTGATCCATGCATCCAGTTTTCAATTATGCCGATTGCTTCGGTCAAAAGCATTTCCACTTCTTCCAGTGTTTCGCCTTTCACTGATAATACGACATCATCTGCAAAGCGAACGATCACTACGCCTTTGGGAAGCTTCAGCGTCAGCACACCGTGGTACATCCCGTTCCAAAGTGTTGGGCCAAGGATGGAACCTTGCGGAACTCCCGCCGTGATGTTCACCGATTTTCGCCCCACGGAGGTCTCATAGATCAGCACCCGGTTCTGAAAGTAACTCTTCAGAATTCTGCAAAGGTAATCAGGGACCCTCATTCTGTGCAACGACTCGGCAATAGCCTCCCACCTGGCACTGTTGAAGGCGTTCTTAACGTCGATCATTACAACAACGCAATATTGATCGCCTCTCCGCTTCTGTTTGGACGCCTTTACGGCTGTCTCGACCACTGTCCGAATGGCATCCACCGTAGACTTCCCTTTCCGGAAACCGAATTGCATCCTCGATAGCCCGTGTTCGCTCTCAGTAAATTTCGTCAGCCTGTTGAGGATGATTCTCTCCAGGGGTTTCTCAAGCGTATCCAATAGGCATATTGGCCTATACGATGCTGGATCCCCCGGAGGCTTTCCTGGCTTCGGCAACAACACTAATTTCTGTATTTTCCACCTGTCCGGGAAATGGCCTTACTCTAGACATTTCTGTAACACATCCCTGAACATTTCCGGGAATGCCTGAATCGCCACTTTCAGAGCCACGTTAGGGGTTCCATCCGGTCCGGGTGCCTTCCTCACCTTAAGCCCTTTCGCCACTGCCACGAACTCTTCGTTCGAAACTTGCATGCCCTCAACATTACATCTCTCTTCTTCGCCGTACGGTGTACGTGGCCTCGTCGTTGGATCGTGCGTCGGGAAAAGTCCATCTACGATAACCTTCAGTTTTGCTGGACATAGCTCTGCAGCCATTGATGGGCCTGTGATTTTCGCCATGACAATACGGTACGCGTCGCCCCAGGGGTCATTATCAGCGGCTCGGCACAGCTCCTTGTAGCAGTTCGTCTCGCTCAGTCTAATCTCTCGTTTTAATTTGGTCCTGGCCGCTCGGAACACCACCCTATGTACCTCTCTGTCTGCTGCGATTTAACTCTGCGGTTTTAGCTCTGAGACAACTAGCGCGAAGGATGCTGAGTTGCTCATTCCACCAGTAAGCTTGGTGCCGCTTGTTCCTCGGCTCCAGTTTCCTCGGCATGCTAGCCTCGCATGCCTTTACTAACGTATTCGTCAGCTCGTCCGCGTTTCGGTTCGAGAGTTCGTTGTCGAACCGAAGTGCCTCAACAAAGAGTTCCTTGTCGAAGACCTTTGTCTTCCACTTCCGGTCGCAACTATTTGTCCTTCGTATTGCGACAGGATTTCGCTGGCCGATGCTGGACCGGATCGCCAGATGGTCGCTATGGGTATACTCCTCAGTGCATCAAGCACCTTGGGGGTGCATAGCAGCTGCATACAAAGATACCGTTGATTTTGGCGATCACGAACCCTTCGCATGAACTGGACACTACTTTCTGTATAGGGACTACTTCTGAGCACCATTTGTATCGCAGCCATCACCGCTCTATCTGCTACCCAGTTTCCGTTATCGGGAGGAACACGATACGGTTCCGCAATGATTGTGACTTTACACTTTGTTTCTGTTGTTAACCGCCACAACAGTTGCTGTACTATGTCGCAATAATTGAGGTTTATTTGGGTTACCTCTATTACTGCCGACCTGCTGTCGCCTTTTTATATACAGGGCACCTATAGCCCCCCCATCATGTGGTCGTTGCCGTCATCTTTTTTGCAAAGCATGCATCTCGGTTGCTTTGTGCAGTTTTTTGCAAGGTGATCCTTCTCCCCGCATTTCCTGCACAGATCAGATCTGTCAGGACCTTTGCAGTTCCTCGCCTGGTGCCCAAATCCCATGCACTTAAAGCATCTCTCCAATTCCTTTGGAACTCGAGGGACGACTCTCAGTGAGCAAACCGACTACCCAACTTTTACTCGACCCGACTCCAACAGCTTGTTGGAACCAGCCGTCGGCAGACGTATCGCTGCCGTATGTGTGCCACCGTCCGCCTTCCTCAACCGGATTGTCATTGGTGCATCTCCAAGATCGCAGTGCCCCTTCAGCGCCCTTCTCAGCTCGTCTTCTGTTGTGATCTCGTCAAGATCCTTGCACTCGATCACAGTCTCCTGTGAGAGAGCTCTAACTATCGCCTGCTCACCAAGAGACTTTTCGACGAGCGTCTTGAAGGCTGTGCTCTTGATGGCAGGATCCTTCTTCAGCTCGAAAAGCATTTCACCTTTCTGGGTACGCCTGGTTTTTACCACCTTCTCCCCTAGTTTCTTCAACTCCAGCTCAGCTCTCACTTTTCCGAGAAGTTCAGCGTACGTCGATCCACTTTTCACTTCAACAATTAGTGCGTCACCCTTACTTCGCTCCCAATGAGGCCTAGGCATCTGCTTCTTCTTTTCTCCTGACGTTTTCACTTGCTGCTGATTTTTCTTCTTTTTGTCTTTCTGTTTGCCGACTGTGCGCCATTCACTGCCTTCGCCTTTCTCCTCGTCGTTTTTGAGCTTTTTTAGCTCCTCCTCATCCCTTTTCCCATGTGTCCCTTTTCCTTTTCTCCGAACGAGGATTTTGGGGATCCTTCGGCGTCTGTAGTGCATCAACAGTTGCCTTTTCCGTTGGCTTTTGGCTGTTCTCAAGCAACTTTTCTGCAGTCTCTGCTCTCGTCCTCAGTGCGTCCTGTTCGCGTTCGACTGCAATAACGGCCGATTTAACACGCGTCACCATCTCTTTGATTTCTTTGTGGACGTTGTGCCTGTCCTTAACATAATCATAGAGTTCGTCGATCCGGTTTCTCACTACCTCCATCGCGTCTTTCTTCCCAACACTGTTCCTTCGAGTTGTGCTACTGCTGCGTTGCGGGGTGAATAGCTGGGTCAATAACCGTCACTTACAGTAGCCTCCGAATTCGTCACTGGTGACCTCTGTAGCTTTCCGCTTCTTGCGAACAATATCGCACCTCCGTCTCCGTTGTCTGGCGTTTGCCATCGTCGTTTAATATTTTTTTTGTTTTTTTTCTTTTTCATCTCTTTTGTTTTTTCCTCCGTTTTCCTCGATTTTGTTGGGTCCCCCCTTCGAACCGCTATCTCCACACGTTGTAGATAGTCGCCTATCGTGATCCCATGGTTATCTTTGAATCAGGGAGGCCATGCTAGGGTTGACACGGTCCTTCATAGGAACCGTGTTCAGAGCCGGTTCGGCGTAAGTCAGGAATGTAACATCTGAACCTTCTACCCACCACTTACGATGACAAGCTTCGAACGTATCCGGAGGCCTGCCAAGGTTTTACCGGGACGGGGGCAGCCGCACCATTAGCCCACTTGCCATTTCTGGAAGATGTCACTCTTCCATACTGAGGAAGCAGAACAGCCCGACTACCAGCCCTGCGCATCAAGTCCAATCCGTTGGTCCATGTCGTAAGCTTCAAAAGCCTGGCCTGTAGTGTTTGGCACGGTGTGGGACTCACAAGAGCAATGATGGGCCTCGCTTTCGTGCCTAACCACGGTGAAGCGACTACTTCGGGGGGCGGCTGTGCTAGTGCACTTCTCTTATTTCGTGTTCCCATGAAGACGTGTACCGTTGTGGAGTAGCCGACCGTCATGACGTGCTCTCTTTCACGGTCACCATCGTGGGACTCTCGCTTCTTAAATTTTTTTTTATGCATCGGCGTTGCTGGACCTCTGCTCTACTCTCAATTTGCTCCTTTCTTGAGCCGTTTAGCTCCCACCTACTTTGGTCGAGCCATTTAGCTCCCAGTTCCTGAGCCATTTAGCTCCCACACCTCGACGCAATCGACTCGAGTAGCCCCCGACGGTGGGTGTACCCTACTCCAACGGAGGATTCCCCAGCAGTGGAAGTTCTCCCGAAACCGAACAACGGTGAGCCATTTAGCTCCCACTTCCTGAACCATTTAGCTCCTACCTCTTGACACAGACGACTCGAGTAATCCCTGACGGTGGGTTTACCCTACGCCGACGAAGAGTTCCCTGGCGGCGAAGCTTCCCCCGAAACCGATTCTTCTGCTGTAGCCGGTGCTACGACGTGTTCTACTCAACTAGTCCCCGGCGGTGGATTTAGCCTACTCCGACAGGGAGGTCCCAGACGCAAGAATTCCTCCGGAACCGATCAGTCTTGCAGTGGCTCTAGCCAGTGACGCTGGATCGTTGGTCACTTCGCCATTTTCTCTGCAGCACGGACAGTATCTTTGATACTGCCCTATCAACAACATTCCATGTGTCTTCGTCGAGGCACATCTTTTCGACAACATTGTCGACTGTCACGCCGCGCTTATCCCTGCGCACTTCTTCGAACCTAGGGCATTCGAAGATGACGTGCTCTGGTGTCTCCTCCAGGTTCACGCATTCTGGGCAAAATTCCGTCACAAAAATTAGTGCAACATTAATGCTAGCAGCCGAAGGACTACCAACAGACATAAAATTCTTGCACGAAATTTTCCTGGACGTCCATGCAGAACTAGGAATCCCACGCAATGACGCCTTGGCAGACCTTCAGTCACATCGAGCGTTCCTGTCTTGTGAACGTACAGAACGACTGCAGCGTAGTAGGGAGGCCGCCCTGAAATTTTATAACCCTTCAAATTTTTGGAAACACTAACGCGCCCTTTGGAAGAAGTATCATTTAATAGTATTGTAAGTATGATTAATCCTCCAAAACTGTCTTCGCCTTCTCAACAGAATGCGACTGAAATGTTGGTATATTGCCAAAATTTCAATCGCATGAAAAGCCCAGCCAAAATGAAAGAAATTCAACAAAAACTTCTAGCTTCTTCTTTCAACGTTATTCTGGCAACCGAAACAAGCTGGGATGAGAGCGTAAAAAGCGAAGAAATTTTTGGAAATAAATTTAATGTGTTACGGCATGACCGTAATTTGCAACATAGCAATAAAAAATCTGGAGGTGGAGTTCTCATTGCCATCAATGCAGACTTTACTTCTCAAGAACTAAAAACTATCAAGCACAAAGAATTTGAGCATGTCTGGGTTAAAGCACTAATTGCTGATGAAACACATATTTTTGCATCTGTGTATTTCCCACCCGAACATGCCAATAAACAATCTTTCGAATTATTTTTTCAAAATGTCCAAATTATCACGTCAAATATGGAACCGGAAGTAAAACTGCATATTTATGGTGACTTTAATAAACGGAATGCGAACTTCATCCCTGACATCGAAAATGAATCAATTCTACTCCCAGTCGTAGGCGAAGACGAAACTTTACAATTCCTGTTCGACCAAATTTCACATTTTGGCTTGCACCAAATTAATCATATAAAGAATCAGCTAAATGCTTTTTTAGACCTCTTATTTACGAACTGCACTGAAGACTTTTGTGTGAGTACTTCATTGTCACCTTTATGGAAAAATGAAGTATTTCACACAGCAATTGAATATTCAATCTTCATACATAATACTCACATCCCCAGCGACTGGGATTTCGAGGAAGTACCGGAATATCAAAAAGCAAATTACGAGGAAGCAAAACGTAGACTATGTACAATAAATTGGCAGAACATAATAAGTATTGAAGGAAATGTCAACACTGAAGTAGGCAAATTTCATTCAATTATTCAGTACCTTATTTCCGAAACTGTACCAATGAAAAGAAGAAGGCGAACCCAAAACAATAAATTACCAGTGTGGTTCAATCCACATTTGAAACATTAAAAGAACAAAAAACAAAAAGCACACAAATTATATAAAAAGCAAAACTCTAGCACAAATTTGCAAAACTATTATGACATTGCAACCAACTTAACACGGCCATTAATTCTGCACATGAAGAATATAATCGTACAATCGAAACTGAAGTCAAATCATGTCCTAAGAATTTCTTCAATTATGTAAAAACGAAATTGAAAAATAGCAATTTCCCCCCAAGAATGCATTTTGACGGAAATGTAGGTGATAATCCTTCTGAAATCTGCAAAGATTTTTGCAGATTTCTTCCAAGAAGTATACACTACATTCTCCGAAGAAGACCGTGATCGCGACTTCTTTGCATTCATTCCTGAATTTTCCAACAATATATCTGTAAATCAATTACCTCCTCACGAAATTCTCAATGCACTAAAAAACTTGGATGCTTCTAAGGGACCAGGCCCAGACGGTATTGCACCCGTATTTTAAAAGAATCTTTCAGACGAACTTGCCCTTCCTTTAGAACTTTTCTTTAATATGTCTCTTAAGAGCGGAACATTTCCCACCATTTGGAAATCTTCTTATTTGGTTCCGATTTTCAAATCAGGCACGAAATCAGACATCCGCAACTATCGTGGAATTGCCATTATCTCTTGCATCCCAAAACTTTTTGAATCTCTCGTGAATGAAAATATTTTTCAGCAAGTAAAAAATCAAATTACAAGCAAACAGCACGGCTTTTTCAAAGGTCGCTCAACCACTTCTAATCTTCTTGAATTTGTAACTTTTATTTTGAATGCAATGGACAATGGCAAGCACGTAGAAGCACTTTACACTGACTTCAGTAAAGCCTTTGACCGAATCGACATACCATTATTACTCTTCAAATTGCAAACAACTGGAATGGAACCGTTAAATTTACTGCAGTCATATTTATATTATAACCAACACAAAATATTCTTTCACAAAAAAAAAATACAAACCACCTCCCTCCCCCCCCGGGGCCCCCAAGGTTCACATTTAGGCCCACTTCTTTTTATTTTGTACATGGGCTGCAAAATGGTGAGTCGGCAATGGGCAGGGAGCAAAGACCGCCAGCTAAGGGTTGCGTACTTGGCTGGTAGTGCAGCCTGGGCACTGTTGTCCTTCTGACTTCAGCTAGATTGAGGAGGTGCGTGCCGAGCGTCTGTGTCCACCAAGGAGGAGCGGTCTGTCGTGGCATCGGCAGCGCGACCCGGTAAGGTGGTATGCTGGAATCTTGCCCTGCCACGAGAAGTGGAAGTATTCTTAATACGGTCCAACGGTGCTAATTTCAGATAATAATAATTTCAGTGCTAATTTCAGGTAAAATAATTTAAGATTATTTTTTCCCTCGTGGCTATGATAATACAAGTCCGTTTACAATTGTAGCAGGACCACAATCTGCTGACATAGCAAGTGCAATGGTTATTATAATTTTATATTATCACAAAACCTTCACAATGTTTTTGATGCTATTTTCAGCTTCGCATCGTTGTGAGTCTAAGCCAACCTAACTCACGCTATGTATATGAAAAGATACGATGGTTTTTAATGCAATTTTTTCCCTTCTTTATCATAAGACAATTAAAAATACAAAACCTAACATTGATCCTACATCTTCTATTAGACAGGCATAAAGAATCATTTATGGGCCCAGTGGGAAGCAAAAGTTAGCGGATAAATCAAATTTCCTCTTGTTTTTATTTTTATTTATTTTTATTTCAGATTTATTAAGCTTCCGTTTTCAGGCAATAATCATATTCATAGGGAATTTATTTCGCCTTATTGTTTGCTTACATTTTCCTAGCAAAACGGCTGCCTGGAAATCAACTATGTTTCATTATATCACATTGGAAATTTCCGTTATTTCAGAGTTTAAAGCAACTAACACCGCTACCGAAGAGGCAAATGGTTGCATTTTATAATTTAGCTAGACATACCACAACAGTGAAGTAGTGTAAAATAGGTGATGATCAACACAATACTACTAGACGTTTTAATGTAACAGCAAAACATATAATGACAAAAACAGAAATCTATGATCCTTAGAAGAAGGCAAAATACATTGCGCCGAAACGTCGGAAAATAGAAAAAAATATCTGTATTATTTAGTATAAACTTAAATGCCATAATGCATGTTTATACTTCATTTAATTACGAAATGGTTTGGCAAAAAAGGTTTCACATTCCGGAGTTACATTCAACTACCACCAATGATTGAGCTGTAATAAGGCACCAAGCAGCATATAATTTTTAACATGTCTATCATTGTTTCAGTTATTTCATCATATTATATTATTTACAACCAGGTAGACCAGGGAAGGTTAGATTATTATTATAAAGAAAAATACTCTACATTATTATATGAACATCACTATATTATACATCAAATAAACAGGGTTGGGAAGGGACCATCAGAGCACCGGATTGAAGCGATTTGGATGGGGAGAGTGGAATTGCCAACTCCCTGTCATTAACAATTCGTGAATTGATGGCGAGCTCTTCTACCCACTCATTGGGAAGTCCTCACGTTTGATGGCTTGTTCGACATTAGGTTGTAGGATTCTAGCATTGGAAGGAGATTCTCATTATCCCGCGGATTACGCGTAAGTGTCTCTGCTTACGAGTCCGCCCATCCGTTTTTGGCCCTTCAGACAGTGTTAAATTGAATACAGGCAGATGTCGAACTTGATCAAATCATTCGTAGAGGACGATCCACTGTCTTATGGCTGTGCCTGCAACGATGAGTGGTATCTTTTACATACATACATACATACATACATATTTTTTTTTTTTTTTTCCATAAAAACAATTTCTCCAAAACCCAAAAAAATCCAAATACTGATATATGCAGATGACATGGAGCTCTTCATGGGAATAAACAATTCTAGTGACGCAGAAGAATTCCAGAACGAAATTAACGTATTCAACACATGGTGTAGCAAAAGCTTACTTCAACTTAACGTGAAAAAAATTAACTCTATAGTATTTAGCAGAAAAATCGAAACACCTCGTACGGAAATATTTTTAGGAAACCAAAAAGTAGAAACATGCAAAATAGTAAGGGACATAGGCATTACCATAGACTCTAAACTCACTTTTGTAGAACATTACAACACTATTATAAGTAAAGCAAATAGCATGCTGGGCTTCATTAAGAGGTTCAGTCACAATTTTCAAGATCCATATACTATTAAAATATTATACATTACATATGTCAGGCCAATTCTGGAATACTGCAACCTAGTATGGAACCCGTACTGTTCCATACACGACGAACGCATAGAATCCGTCCAAAAGCATTATATGCCCTAAGGAAATTGAATTGGACTGTATTTCCACTGCCATCTTATGAAGCACGCTGCATGCTTATCAATTTGCAGACACTTAAAGAACGCCGCGAATCTGCAATGCTTTTCTACGTCAATGACATTATTTCACAACGCATAAAATCAGAAGAACTACTCTCGCAATTGAACTTTTATAGTCCCAGTCGGCATCTTAGAACACGTAAATTATTCTTAGAAAAGTCATACAGAACTAATTATGCAAAAAATGGCCCCATTAATTGAATCATGCGCCAGTATAACTTACATTGCGAAATCATCGGCATCAGTATGTCTAAAGAACAAGTAAAATGTCGTCTAAAAGACAACAGAAATAATGTATAGTATGTAAGTAGAACACTGTAACCATTCTATGTAGTCTACATTGCTTGACGAAATAAATAAATAAATACTAAAAAAAAAAGTGAAGAAGAGTGACCAAACCGATGCAGATACTTCCGAAAGCAGCCGTGCCCGGAGAGGAACTGCGTCAGATAGAAGTTCACCTCTCCATGCTTCCTAGTTACCCAAACTGACACATTCGAAATGAGCCGGTGGGTTGTGTGTGTGTGTGTGTGTGTGTGTGTGTGTGTGTGTGTGTGTGTGTGTGTGTGTGTGTGTGTGTGTGTGTAAGTGTGTGTGGTGTGTGTGTGTGGACAGTATACCTGAATGTTTTTTACACATTTCTGTACTGCCTACACAGCATAAAAAGTTGTTGAATATTACACAGAATCAGATGCACATAGCTCATTCCATCGGTTGTGTTATGTTAGGTTGCCTCGATGTACACAATACACAGCATAACAAGTTGTTGAATATTACACAGAATCAGATGCACATAGGTCATTCCATCGGTTGTGTTATGTTAGGTTGCCTCGATGTACACAATAAAATGATGCACAGCTTATCGATATAATTTGGTCGATGTTAACAAGACAACGTTACTCATCGAGACAACGTGATTCATCGTGACGTACTTAAGAATCGCGACGTAAAGGGAGTAATGTAAAACCTATAGTGTAAATGTTTTTCGGATATTATTTAATGAAAAAAGGTTTACAGCGGAAATTAAAACACAAGGATGGTTGTATTATTAAAAATTAGATTGGAATTGGATTGATTGGAAAAAGTTGTTGAATATTACACAAAATCAGATGCACATAGGTCATTCCATCGGTTGTGTAATGTTAGGTTGTCTCGATGTAGACAAAAAAATGATGCACTGCTTATCGATGTAATTTGGTTGATGTAAACGAGGCAACGTAAATGATCGAGTCAACGTGAATCAATGCGACGTACTTCATAGTCGCGACGCAAAGAGAGCAATGTAAAACGTATAGTGTAAATGTAATTTTCGGATGTTATTAAATAATAAAAAAAGGTTTACAGCAAAAATTAAAAAACAAAGATGGTTTTATTCTTAAAAATAACCCAGATATCTAATTGACAAACATAAACAAAATAAACTGTTACCGATCATCTAACCCTACATTATGGAGAATTACATGAGAACTACCATATTAAGTCTTTATCATTGCGTGTTGGTTAACAATAACTTATGCAAACCCTTAATTTAACAACGATACATCCTAGGCTTTAACGGGAATTACATCAATCTTGATCATGTCACCTTAGACCTTCATTACGAAAGGAAGATGATATGAATGCATTTATAAAAATGTGAAATTTTACATTAACGGAAATTATAAATCAAACGTATTGCATTCGGTAAGGTCAGTTTATCCCCAGTGGGAGTTTGCGGTAGGCGTCCAATGTTTCCCACAGGGGTGCTTGGCGGCATCGACATTAACGAGAAGGAGCTGTTCGGAGGCCTTCAAGGAGTCTGGAAGGTGACGTTGGTGTTGATACAAGATTTCCAAGAGCGCTTCCGAAACTGAAAGCACTATTACCAGGAACACCCAGGTTCAATCCTGCCATATTGCTTGCCAATTCGACCGATGGCTCTGGGAAGGTTTGCACGCCAAGAGCAGATGCACTGAAAGGACCTTCCAGAACACGATGCGGCCTGACCACACCTGGTGGGGGAGGCTGTTGTTGCTGGTTGGTTCTTACTAGACAATAGCAGGTTGCACTGAGTCATACTCATTATGATTTCAGCTACTTCTTGGCTAATATTCCCGACACACACCTGCAAACAATATAGTGGTCAACGTCTCTGGGGGTAGCTGGGCCGAATTCGGGATCTGTTCGTCGGCAAACTTACCCATCATAATTTGCGGGAAACGTCGTTGGAGGAACTTGATGATCGTCATGACGAACGGCTCTCCGTGTTCGCGAATTTTGTCCGCTAGCAACTTCTCCAACTTTAGATGTTCCCGCCAGCCTAACAAATAAACGAACTGATTAATAAAGATATTCCCGCCTGCGAGCCGGACTAGCCAAATCGATAATGAATATGAACGACCGCACGTTTAAGAGATTCGATAGGGCACACGATCCCGAGGGAAGTCTCGACACAGCTGCTGTACAAACCTGCCGTAAGTTACGTCCGATAAACCGAAGCGGGGTTTTTTTTTGGTATAAGAGAGAGGATGGGCCGCAACAGTTCCGGAGAAAGTGGATCGCTGTATTGGCGAACAGTTGAGTGGTTTTACGATGCGGGTTTATTTTATTTTATTTTATTTTATTTTCGTCAACAGATAAAAATGTTCATCCCAATGACCCTTTAAAAAATTAAAGTACATACGAAAATTAACAAAACTTAACAAAGACATATACGGAAACAACGCTTATTAACATCACGGGATACATTAAAATCAAACACATTATAGCAGCTGTTGAAAACGCGGCACATGCTTTGCACAGGTTCGTGTTTTCCGTAGTTGGTCCTTGAGTGCCGGAACACGAAGAACTGTTGTAAACGGAGATTTCGTCGTCGAGTGTTGATGGTCAAGAGATCCAGTAGAACGGAACAATCAACATTTCCTTGAAGCAGATCACCAATGAAACACGCTTTGGCTACCATACGCCTACCTTCCAACAGTTCCAGGTTGATGAGCTTACACCGACTTTCATAACTTGGCAATCTGCGAGGGTCTTGCCAGCGAAGATGTCGCAAAGCAAAGCGTATAAACCTTCGCTGAACAGCTTCGATCCTCTGGACTGCGTTTTGGTAGAAAGGGGACCAAACGATGGCACAGTATTCCAAGAAAGGGCGAACCAAAGAGCAGTATAATGCCTTCAGACAGTAAACGTCCTTGATGTTTTTTGCGAAGCGGAACATAAATCCTAGCTGCGAAGAGGCCTTGGAAACAATATACGAAATGTGAACCTTGAACGACAGTTTGGAGTCCAGCATTACTCCCAGATCCTTGACCGTTGTTTCTCGTTTCAAGCGCGTACCTCGAAGGATGTAGTCGTGAAGATACATCGCACGTTTTCGGCCGAAGGAGATAGTTGAGCATTTGGATACATTTAAGGACATTCTGTTGATTCGGCACCAGTTATCGAACACTTGCAGTTCCTGCTGAAGAAAGTGGGCGTCTTCCGGACATTTTATAACGTAGTACAGCTTCAGGTCATCCGCGTAGGATAATTTCAGGCATTTGAGGACCAAGTTCACGTCGTTCATATATAGCAGGAAAAGGAATGGGCCGAGGTGGCTACCTTGAGGAACGCCGGATGCTACCGGAAAGCTAGATGAGGCGTAATCGGCAATCTTCACGGACATAGTTCTACCAGTCAGGTATGAACGGAGCCAGTTCAACAACTGATCGTGAACCCCCATATTGCCGTATTTAGAAATGGCAATCTGATGGTTCATTTTATCGAAGGCCGCAGAGAGATCTGTGTAAATGGCGTCTACTTGATGACCGCGTTCCATTTCGCGCATGATGAACGATGTAAATACGGTTAGATTGGTCGCCGTCGAGCGCTTGGGCACAAAACCGTGTTGGTCTGGAGAAATAGTCTGTGAATAGTCATTGACCAGCCTTTGGAGAACAATTAGTTCAAATAGCTTGGATACAGAGCTTAGTGCAGCAATCCCGCGATAGTTGGCGACGGACCGTTTGCATCCCTTCTTATGTATTGGGAATACAAATGACTCTTTCCAGCATTCAGGAAACTCGCCGGAAGTTACAGACAAATTGAACACCGTAGCTAGGGGCGCAGCAAGCGTGTTTAGGCAACGCTTCAGGACAATTGAAGGAATACCGTCAGGACCGCATCCAGTTGAAGTTTTCATCTGCTTCCCGGCTGAAATCACCATATCACTATGAATAGTGAAAGCAGAGCCAAATACAGACATGCGGGGAACATTGCTAGTAGCCGATTCGAGGCTCTCGGCGTCCAGAATTTCGTCGCAGAAGACACTGCTGAACTGCGTACGGAACAAGTTGGCGATATCCACGATAGTGTCAGCTTCAAGAGTGCCATCAGTCATAGTAGAGGGTAAGCCGGTTTCTTTCCGTTGTTCGTTCACAAACCGCCAGAAGCTTTTCGGGTTCGTTTTGAGACGACTCTGCAATTGAAACTGATGGGCGTTGTACAAGTTGTTATTGAGGTATTTGTAATCGTCGTTGGCGCGAGCGTAGTTTGCCCTCGTGGAATCGGTGCGATATCTGCTGTGTTTCCTTAAAGCAGCCCTTTTAACTCGTTTCAAGTGTTTGAGGTCAGAGTTTGACCAGGCAGGTTTGGGAGGCTTACGGTTGATTTTCTTAGGCACGAATTGATCGACGGCGTAAAGCAAAATACAGCACATAGTCGAAGCAGCAAAATTTGCATCCCCGTTTTCAAGAGTCGTGTTCCAGTCCACGTCGGCGAGAAAGTTGTTCATTCCCTCGTAGTCAGCATGGTTGAAGTCATAATAAACATTTTCGAAGTTGTCATGGAAGCTGTACTCAGGATTTAATTCCAGCGTCAGTAGCAGAGGGGAATGGTTTCTGCAGCTTTTGACAAGTGGTGCTGGAGCTTGAATGACAGAACATCTTTGACCCAGTTCTTCAGTAATGAAGCATAGATCCAGCAAACGATTGTTGTTATTCGGAATGCCGTTAACTTGCCGAAGTCTTGCGGTAGAATAAGCATCAAGCAAGGAGAGAGATGCTGGTCTGAATAACGAACATGAAGTATCTGGATAGTGGAAGCCGTTGGTATCAACATGCCATGAAATCGTGCTGAGGTTGAAATCTCCCACAACGACGATGTTGTCGCTGGGTCCCATTTGTGACACGATCCAATCCAAAGAAAGAGTGTGCTTATCGATGAGGCTGCTGTCGTTGACACGATCAGGTGGGATATACACAACGCACATAAACAATGTTCCGGTTTTGGTGGTTATTGCCACCCAGAGATGCTCAACCGTTGAGTTTTCGGGAGGCTTCAGGAGGCGAGATTTGAACGTTGAGCGCACGGCAAGAAGGACTCCACCACCAGATTTCTTGTTGCTGTTGAGCGGCGATCGATCTAGTCGGTACACATCGTACGTGTCGTCGAACAGTTGCTTCGATAATGTGTTGCTGTTTAGCCATGTTTCAGTGAAGGCGTAGATATCGTAGCATGCGTCACTGCACGCCAATTGGTACTCGGCGAGCGAACTGTTAATGCCTCCTACGTTCTGGTAGTACAGAAGGGCTTTCGATAAGGAGGCAACGGAATCGGCCGGTATCGATCTAGAAATGGAAACAGCATCAGGCCGGGCGACGTCATTAGAATAAGAATACTTGCCTTGAATGGCAGCTTGGAGAGCCCTGTCCCCGTCGCTAGACCCAGGGCCGGGACGACTTTGAAGGCTGGAACGGGCAAATACAGCGTCACTGATACCGGTAGTGGGCACATCTGGGCTAGGAGGGTCCAGGGCCTCCATATTGCTTTGTGACGTGCGTCCCAGACCGGTTGAAGTGGCGGTCGATGTGTGTTGATGATGAGCAAAACATGTTAGGTGATGGGTATGTAGCGGGCTGGTTGGGCATAATAGCGGTGAATTACTGCAAGCATCAGCATGCGAGGAAGCGGCACTGGAAATCGGGAAAGAATCAGGAGCAGAATACCTTGGATAACACACATACTTGCCTGGAAGTTCAGGTTGGGAGACCCTCCCCCTAACTCCGACCACAGGACCGGGATGGCTGGGATGGCAGGAACAGATGCAAGATAGATGATGAACATCGATTGGCACGACTGGGTCGGAGCGGTTGAGGGCTCCCGTAATGCCTTGCAGTGTGCATCCCGGTTTCGTGAAAATTATGGTATCCAACGTAGGATGAAGACGGCGGTTTAATTCAAACGAGGTGTTTTTAGAAACCCCTGTCCGGATTTCTTGTCTTGGTAGTTGACAAATTCCCGAAAGAAGATCCCGTCTGGCCATGTGTCGGCACTGAGAGCCACTTCACGGTACTTTTCGTCGACCCCAATTTTAAACGAAATGAATCGCATAGCCGTTAGATCAGCGTCTTTCTTCACTAACTTTCTAACCTCGATCGGTTCGTCGCAAGGTATACATTCAGTGGCTAAAGCAAGAATATCATCCTCCGTTGCACTGACTGCAATGCGAGACAGAAATATCCAACATTTTTCTGGTTCTGGGGGAACAGTGGCAACCGATGGAATGTTCGCAGATGGCTTTTTTGTGCCGCGCGATAAACTAGGCTGATCGGGTGAAATTAATCCTGCTGCGCCAAACGATCGTTTGTTGCCTTTCCGAGCCAGACTAGGCCAACCGGATGATAAACCGGGTGCAGCGGGGGTAGTAGGGGCAGCAGCAGGAACAGCAGAAATTTTCGTGGCCAGAACTTCGACTTGCTCCCTGTTTTTTTCTAACTCTGTTCTAACTCCCTCCAGAGCTGAACGATGGGTTTCGCTCAGATTTTTTAATGCCTCCGTTAACGCCCCAAAAGCGTCCCGAACGTGTTTCGAGTTCATAATTCCGGAGCAACTGTTGCAAAACCAGAAGAGATTAGGTTGTTCGCTGATTAAATCCATGTTTGCACGGGATAAGGAGACGCAATCAAGATGAGCAACTTTTTCACAAAAACCCTGGCATTTAATAAATTTTAGGGTTTTCACCGGTTCAGAGCACTTAATTCCATTCTGAAGCTTTTTCCGAGATAACAAGCACCAGCGGATATGCAACACGCAAGGCGGTTGAAGTCGTTTGTTATGGCAGGGAGTTGTGTGCAATTTACAGTGCCGTTAATGACAACCAGATGTCGCTTCGAGAAAGAAAAAAATGCGTGGGGAGGTGATAGGCAGAAACTTTTGTTGCAATCGTCACACTAAACACTACACTTAGCAATCAAAATAAATGCACTTCGAGTTTGCGAAATAACAGAACGACACCAGCGCGACGATACAAATCGATAGACGAAACGATTAACAAATAAACGCCGATTTTAAACACAAGGAATATTTAGAAAAAAGGTAAACAAAATGACGATGAAAAAACCGTATTCCGAATCGACAGATAGAGTTACCAGAGTTGGGTTATAAGACCTATCGACGGTGTTGAAGTCCTTTAATGCGGTAGCGGATTGTCCACCTCAAAGCAAACCGTCCCGAACTTATAGTCAGCGCAAACCTCAACCCGATAGTTGTAACTCCTAAAAACCGTATACACTGATGTTTAACACACAAAAAGCCAACCCAATTTTGATACCCAATCCAGTTTGGAACTGAATCGAAAACGAATTCGCTAAAAAAAAAGAACAAGTTTGGCAGTGTTGCGAGATTAAATTTTACGTAAAACAAAATGCGATAAAGCATCAAAATCGTGTAATATTTAACATTTTTTGCGGAGTTCTTTATTTGCATTGGTTTTTGTGTAATATTTATGTTTTTAATATGTGATTATTACATTCATGCAACTAATATTTTTTTCTGATGTAATTTGAAGACCGATGTATTATTCCACTAAGTGGATGTTATTGTGCATCGTATTTCCTTGATTACATCAGTTTTTAATACGTTAGAATCAATTACGTTGATGTATATTACATTTTTTTTGCTGTGTAGCAATGATTTGCCAAAGTAATAGCGCCTTATCTCGCTCATCCCCTCACGCGCCGTGCCTAATAAGCCTGAAAATATAATAACCATTAAACTGATGATATCCGAAGATATTCTTGAACAAACCGGTGGTATCTTGAATATAATTTACAAATATTCAAATCTAACAATGATCTGAGCAGCTCCACAGTACCAATAAGATTAAAAAAAAAGATTCATGGTAAATTTTCTAGTTGTAAATAGAGCACTCGATCACTTCCCTTTTCTTACAAGATCATATCAATAAAAAAGTACTAAATTTCAAAAGGCATTATTGGGTGCAAAGCGAACATCTGCGTCAGAGCTACATCGGACAAAGTGAATCAGTTTCTCTAGATATATTTCTAGTACTACATACAAAACACTTCAAGCTTAAAACAAATCCCTTGACGAATGTCAACGCAGATGCCTGGGATGCATTTACCTATAATGTCTTATGAATCTTAGTATCTACAGTCACATTTATAGACGGAACGGCGAAACTGAATATTGAGGCCATCAAACAAATAAAAACTCATCAACTAAACTAGTTTAAAATTCAAACGTATCAGCCCTATCGTCTTGCCTCAATTAAACCACTAAAGTCATAATCACTAGTGCAACGGTAGAACATTTTTACGCAACGATTCTTGTATACATTTCCATTCATCGTCTCCGAAACTCTTCAGATGGTCAGGCATAATCAGAATCTTTTCGTCAAATTTCCCGTCGTAGGATCTCTGATCCGGTAGAAGCACAAATTACGCTGGAAACCGCATGTGTCTATGTGCGCAAGAAGCACATTGTTGTTTGACGCTATGATATGACAATAAGCGAATTTCAGCCAACATTTCTGTCCGTTTGGTATTATTATTGAGATTTACGTGCAGCTGCAGATGTTGCTCCATGAAGAATCGGTTGTTTGTTGTTAAAGAACATGATCGAACCATACATTTGTACAAGCATACTATGACAATGTTCCTGCATTACTACGACTCCTGATTTTTGGTAGAAACCATGTTCGTCCATTGCTTCAACCGAACGGTGTTGAGCTTCAGATTGGGCATTGATGAAACACTAGCATTGATACCAGAACTACTGCCGGCGTTTGTCGATACAGGTGCTAATGCTGGTGGCTAGATTGCGGCGACTGGTGTTTGCTGTATGACTGTCTAATTTGAGCAGTTCTCATCCTTTTCGAACTTGATATAGAACGGAAGCGGAAACTCTTTCTTGCGATCGTCACCAAACTTGAATGAAAATGGATGATAAATAAAATCGCCATACACACCTACGGATCTTAAACGTACCGATTGCAGACCAATATCTGTTCGTCTCAGAGGGATAAATGACAGAGGGTTTTTAGTTTCCGCCATTTCGTCATCATCTGTTTACGGCTGATATATTCGCAAGATTCAAACACGGTTCACTTTTCGGAAGCACCGGTTTTTTTTTAATCAGTTCGTTTATTTGTTAGGCTCAGGCGTGTGTAACACTTTACGGAGCCGATATTCAATATTGATATTTACAATGTATAATTTTTCAATTTTAGTAAAATGGGGTGCCAATTACTCGTGGCTAGCTCGAGGTTAATGTGTCACATTATTGTTTGGAAGGGGCTAGGCAGGTAATTTATTGTAGGTATTATTTGCTGCTCATGGTTGCGACATCTACCAATCCACGGTCCCTGTAGTCCCTTTCAGGACCTAAGCCGCAGATGGGTGACCACTACTTGCTGGGCAGGTACAAGTAGCACGGAAACAAAAGGATAGTATAACTGGGACACAATAGCAAAGAATTTACTAGACTGGATGGGAGGGGGTGATGACATTACACTCTTAGGTCAGACAAACAAAGGAATTCGTAAATCGCTTGCATGTATGGGAGATCACGCATTCCCAAAACATCTCTTACCTCGCGGGTGGGTTGTCTACCTCGGGCCACTAGGGTATCCAATAGTCGTGCTCTGGAGGCATCATTACCCGGGAAATGCCAAACTGCGTGATCGATGTCATCATAACCGGTTCCGCACCTACACATGTTGCTATCGACGAGGTTAATTTTGTAGAGATATGCGTCTAGCGAGTAGTGGTTGGACATAAGTCTTGACATCACACGAATGAAACCGCGATTTACATCCAGACCTTTGAACCACAATCTCGACGAAATATTTGGAATAATGGAATGTAACCACCGCCCAAGAGAATTACTTGTCCAATCGTTTTGCCAACTTTGAAGAGAACTCTGACGTACTAATGGGAAACATTCATCATGTAAAATTCTTCTTTCAAAAATCTCGCCTTCTTGTGCGCCCACCTTTGCTAGAGAGTCCGCCTTCGCATTGCCTGGAATTGAGCAATGTGAGGGGACCCATGCAAAGGTAATTCTAAATGATCTTTCGACCAACGCACACATCTGCTCCCTTATTTTTGAAAGAAAGTAAGATGAGTGATTCACTGTTTTCATCGACCGGAGGGCCTCAATAGAACTGAGACTATCCGAGAAGATGAAATAATGGTCTATGGGCATGTCGGAAATTATCCCCAATGCGAAATTGATTGCTGCCAGCTCAGCAACATATACGGAACAAGGTTGCTGAAGTTTCCGGAAGGCAGATGAGTATTCATTATAAACACCGAGACCAGTGGATCCATCAATGCGTGACCCATCAGTGAAAATTCTTCTATTGCAATTGACATGTTGGTACTTTTTAATAAAAATATGGGGAATTAAAATAAGTCGAAGTTGATCTGGAACTCTTTGAATAGCCTGTTTCATGGAGAGATCATAGTCAATGGAGGAACTGTGATAAGGGAAGCGTACACTAGGAGAATTAAAGCATGGAAGACTAATATCGGATGACATATAGATTCGTAAGAATCTAGACTGGGTACTCAATTCCAGCATTTCTTCGAAGTTTTCAATCACAAGGTTGTTACTGATTCCACACTTGATCAGTATTCTAGATGAGAGCTCCCAGAAGCGGTACTGTAAGGGTTTTACTCCTGCCAGAACCTCCAGGCTCATATTATGCGTTGAATGCATACAGCCAAGAGCAATACGTAAACAACGATATTGAATGCGTTCCAATTTGATGAGGTGGCTGTTTCTTGCCGAGAAGAAGCAAAAAGAGCCATATTCAAGAACTGAAAGAATTGTTGTTTTGTAGAGTTTAATGAGGTCTTCCGCGGGGGCACCCCATCATTTCCCGGAAATTGATCTTAGAAAATTGATCCTTTGTTGACATTTCTGTTTCTGCTAACTCTATCTGTCGATACGGAATACGGTTTTTTCATCGTCATTTTGTTTACCTTTTTTCTAAATATTCCTTGTGTTTAAAATCGGCGTTTATTTGTTAATCGTTTCGTCTATCGATTTGTATCGTCGCGCTGGTGTCGTTCTGTTATTTCGCAAACTCGAAGTGCATTTATTTTGATTGCTAAGTGTAGTGTTTAGTGTGACGGTTGCAACAAAAGTTTCTGCCTATCACCTCCCCACGCATTTTTTTCTTTCTCGAAGCGACATCTGGTTGTCATTAACGGCACTGTAAATTGCACACAACTCCCTGCCATAACAAACGACTTCAACCGCCTTGCGTGTTGCATATCCGCTGGTGCTTGTTATCTCGGAAAAAAGCTTCAGAATGGAATTAAGCTGCCTACAGTGCTCTGAACCGGTGAAAACCCTAAAATTTATTAAATGCCAGGGTTTTTGTGAAAAAGTTGCTCATCTTGATTGCGTCTCCTTATCCCGTGCAAACATGGATTTAATCAGCGAACAACCTAATCTCTTCTGGTTTTGCAACAGTTGCTCCGGAATTATGAACTCGAAACACGTTCGGGACGCTTTTGGGGCGTTAACGGAGGCATTACAAAATCTGAGCGAAACACATCGTTCAGCTCTGGAGGGAGTTAGAACAGAGTTAGAAAAAAACAGGGAGCAAGTCGAAGTTCTGGCCACGAAAATTTCTGCTGTTCCTGCTGCTGCCCCTACTACCCCCGCTGCACCCGGTTTATCATCCGGTTGGCCTAGTCTGGCTCGGAAAGGCAACAAACGATCGTTTGGCGCAGCAGGATTAATTTCACCCGATCAGCCTAGTTTATCGCGCGGCACAAAAAAGCCATCTGCGAACATTCCATCGGTTGCAACTGTTCCCCCAGAACCAGAAAAATGTTGGATATTTCTGTCTCGCATTGCAGTCAGTGCAACGGAGGATGATATTCTTGCTTTAGCCACTGAATGTATACCTTGCGACGAACCGATCGAGGTTAGAAAGTTAGTGAAGAAAGACGCTGATCTAACGGCTATGCGATTCATTTCGTTTAAAATTGGGGTCGACGAAAAGTACCGTGAAGTGGCTCTCAGTGCCGACACATGGCCAGACGGGATCTTCTTTCGGGAATTTGTCAACTACCAAGACAAGAAATCCGGACAGGGGTTTCTAAAAACACCTCGTTTGAATTAAACCGCCGTCTTCATCCTACGTTGGATACCATAACTTTCACGAAACCGGGATGCACACTGCAAGGCATTACGGGAGCCCTCAACCGCTCCGACCCAGTCGTGCCAATCGATGTTCATCATCTATCTTGCATCTGTTCCTGCCATCCCAGCCATCCCGGTCCTGTGGTCGGAGTTAGGGGGAGGGTCTCCCAACCTGAACTTCCAGGCAAGTATGTGTGTTATCCAAGGTATTCTGCTCCTGATGCTTTCCCGATTTCCAGTGCCGCTTCCTCGCATGCTGATGCTTGCAGTAATTCGCCGCTATTATGCCCAACCAGCCCGCTACATACCCATCACCTAACATGTTTTGCTCATCATCAACACACATCGACCGCCACTTCAACCGGTCTGGGACGCACGTCACAAAGCAATATGGAGGCCCTGGACCCTCCTAGCCCAGATGTGCCCACTACCGGTATCAGTGACGCTGTATTTGCCCGTTCCAGCCGTCAAAGTCGTCCCGGCCCTGGGTCTAGCGACGGGGACAGGGCTCTCCAAGCTGCCATTCAAGGCAAGTATTCTTATTCTAATGACGTCGCCCGGCCTGATGCTGTTTCCATTTCTAGATCGATACCGGCCGATTCCGTTGCCTCCTTATCGAAAGCCCTTCTGTACTACCAGAACGTAGGAGGCATTAACAGTTCGCTCGCCGAGTACCAATTGGCATGCAGTGACGCATGCTACGATATCTACGCCTTCACTGAAACATGGCTAAACAGCAACACATTATCGAAGCAACTGTTCGACGACACGTACGATGTGTACCGACTAGATCGATCGCCGCTCAACAGCAACAAGAAATCTGGTGGTGGAGTCCTTCTTGCCGTGCGCTCAACGTTCAAATCTCGCCTCCTGAAGCCTCCCGAAAACTCAACGGTTGAGCATCTCTGGGTGGCAATAACCACCAAAACCGGAACATTGTTTATGTGCGTTGTGTATATCCCACCTGATCGTGTCAACGACAGCAGCCTCATCGATAAGCACACTCTTTCTTTGGATTGGATCGTGTCACAAATGGGACCCAGCGACAACATCGTCGTTGTGGGAGATTTCAACCTCAGCACGATTTCATGGCATGTTGATACCAACGGCTTCCACTATCCAGATACTTCATGTTCGTCATTCAGACCAGCATCTCTCTCCTTGCTTGATGCTTATTCTACCGCAAGACTTCGGCAAGTTAACGGCATTCCGAATAACAACAATCGTTTGCTGGATCTATGCTTCATTACTGAAGAACTGGGTCAAAGATGTTCTGTCATTCAAGCTCCAGCACCACTTGTCAAAAGCTGCAGAAACCATTCCCCTCTGCTACTGACGCTGGAATTAAATCCTGAGTACAGCTTCCATGACAACTTCGAAAATGTTTATTATGACTTCAACCATGCTGACTACGAGGGAATGAACAACTTTCTCGCCGACGTGGACTGGAACACGACTCTTGCAAACGGGGATGCAAATTTTGCTGCTTCGACTATGTGCTGTATTTTGCTTTACGCCGTCGATCAATTCGTGCCTAAGAAAATCAACCGTAAGCCTCCCAAACCTGCCTGGTCAAACTCTGACCTCAAACACTTGAAACGAGTTAAAAGGGCTGCTTTAAGGAAACACAGCAGATATCGCACCGATTCCACGAGGGCAAACTACGCTCGCGCCAACGACGATTACAAATACCTCAATAACAGCTTGTACAACGCCCATCAGTTTCAATTGCAGAGTCGTCTCAAAACGAACCCGAAAAGCTTCTGGCGGTTTGTGAACGAACAACGGAAAGAAACCGGCTTACCCTCTACTATGACTGATGGCACTCTTGAAGCTGACACTATCGTGGATATCGCCAACTTGTTCCGTACGCAGTTCAGCAGTGTCTTCTGCGACGAAATTCTGGACGCCGAGAGCCTCGAATCGGCTACTAGCAATGTTCCCCGCATGTCTGTATTTGGCTCTGCTTTCACTATTCATAGTGATATGGTGATTTCAGCCGGGAAGCAGATGAAAACTTCAACTGGATGCGGTCCTGACGGTATTCCTTCAATTGTCCTGAAGCGTTGCCTAAACACGCTTGCTGCGCCCCTAGCTACGGTGTTCAATTTGTCTGTAACTTCCGGCGAGTTTCCTGAATGCTGGAAAGAGTCATTTGTATTCCCAATACACAAGAAGGGATGCAAACGGTCCGTCGCCAACTATCGTGGGATTGCTGCACTAAGCTCTGTATCCAAGCTATTTGAACTAATTGTTCTCCAAAGGCTGGTCAATGACTATTCACAGACTATTTCTCCAGACCAACACGGTTTTGTGCCCAAGCGCTCGACGGCGACCAATCTAACCGTATTTACATCGTTCATCATGCGCGAAATGGAACGCGGTCATCAAGTAGACGCCATTTACACAGATCTCTCTGCGGCCTTCGATAAAATGAACCATCAGATTGCCATTTCTAAATACGGCAATATGGGGGTTCACGATCAGTTGTTGAACTGGCTCCGTTCATACCTGACTGGTAGAACTATGTCCGTGAAGATTGCCGATTACGCCTCATCTAGCTTTCCGGTAGCATCCGGCGTTCCTCAAGGTAGCCACCTCGGCCCATTCCTTTTCCTGCTATATATGAACGACGTGAACTTGGTCCTCAAATGCCTGAAATTATCCTACGCGGATGACCTGAAGCTGTACTACGTTATAAAATGTCCGGAAGACGCCCACTTTCTTCAGCAGGAACTGCAAGTGTTCGATAACTGGTGCCGAATCAACAGAATGTCCTTAAATGTATCCAAATGCTCAACTATCTCCTTCGGCCGAAAACGTGCGATGTATCTTCACGACTACATCCTTCGAGGTACGCGCTTGAAACGAGAAACAACGGTCAAGGATCTGGGAGTAATGCTGGACTCCAAACTGTCGTTCAAGGTTCACATTTCGTATATTGTTTCCAAGGCCTCTTCGCAGCTAGGATTTATGTTCCGCTTCGCAAAAAACATCAAGGACGTTTACTGTCTGAAGGCATTATACTGCTCTTTGGTTCGCCCTTTCTTGGAATACTGTGCCATCGTTTGGTCCCCTTTCTACCAAAACGCAGTCCAGAGGATCGAAGCTGTTCAGCGAAGGTTTATACGCTTTGCTTTGCGACATCTTCGCTGGCAAGACCCTCGCAGATTGCCAAGTTATGAAAGTCGGTGTAAGCTCATCAACCTGGAACTGTTGGAAGGTAGGCGTATGGTAGCCAAAGCGTGTTTCATTGGTGATCTGCTTCAAGGAAATGTTGATTGTTCCGTTCTACTGGATCTCTTGACCATCAACACTCGACGACGAAATCTCCGTTTACAACAGTTCTTCGTGTTCCGGCACTCAAGGACCAACTACGGAAAACACGAACCTGTGCAAAGCATGTGCCGCGTTTTCAACAGCTGCTATAATGTGTTTGATTTTAATGTATCCCGTGATGTTAATAAGCGTTGTTTCCGTATATGTCTTTGTTAAGTTTTGTTAATTTTCGTATGTAATTTAATTTTTTAAAGGGTCATTGGGATGAACATTTTTATCTGTTGACGAAAATAAAATAATAAATCCAACAAAACACTAAGCACACAACAAAAAAACACAACAAACCAAAAATACAGAAAACAAAGTCCCCCCACACCCCCACCCCACCCGCCCGGGCCCCACAACACCACTACTTTCGCCCCCCCCCCCCCCCACATGTTCCCCCCCCAGACCCCCCCCCCCCCCCCTTTTCCCCTTTTTTTCCCCTCCAAATACACAAAAAAAAAAAAAAAACGACACACACACCACCCCTGGGCCCCCCACCCGCCCCAAATTTTTTTTTTCCAAAAACACAAAAAATAAAAAAACCCCCCCCCACCCCCCCTGCCACCCCCCCCCTAACAACAAAACCCCCCCCACCCCCAAACCACCCCCTTCCCCCCTCACACCCCTCCAAAACCACCCCAACCAACCGTTTTTTCCTTTGCTCTTTCCGAAACCAATTGCGTATTTGATAGCAGGTTGTTTGATTCAACCCAACGGTCAAGTCTTGATAGGATCATTTTTTCTAACAATTTCCTTAAACATGATAGCATAGAGATCGGACGGTAAGAATTGTAATCAGACGCTGGTTTCCCAAGCTTTTGAATAGCTATTACTTTAACCTGCCTCCATGCGGGTGGAACTATATTTAATTCCATGAGAGTTTTATCGGGGAGATTTTTTAGAAGGTTGAATTTAATCATATCGCTTCCCGGAGCAGAGTTATTCGATGAAAGAAGTGCCATTGAAAATTCCAACATTGTGAATGGTTCATCCAGAGAACCGTTATTTCGGGTAGTATCCTGTAAATTCAGTTGTGTAGGGACAGAGTCTGGACAAACCTTTTTAGCGAAGTCGAATATCCACTGCATGGAGTATTCGTCACTCTCATTGGAGGATGAGCGGTTTCGCATGTAACGAGCCTTTCTCGGTTACGCATGTAACGAGGTTTCTCTAGATAGTCCTACAATAGTCTACATACGAACGCCAGTAATTGCGTTTCTTTGCTTTGAGTAAGTTTTTAAGCTTTTTTTCAAGCTTGAGGTACTTATCAAAAAGCTCACATGTTTCATGTCTACGATAATCTTTAAACGCATCGGATTTCTCAAGATACAACTTAGAGCATTCATCATCCCATCCAGGGGTGGCGGGTCTTTTTTTGAGGGATGCACTTGGAACACGTCGTTTCTGAGCTTCTAATGCACTTTTGTACATCAGGTCGAAAAGGAAACGATACTCTTCTAATGGTGGAAGAGGATCGGTAGAATCAATACCAAGGATTACCGCCGATGCAAAATGTTGCCAGTCGATATGCCTCGTGAGGTCATAAGGAACATGGATTGACTGGTCTGTTTTTTGAAACCTATTTGTGATTGAGATAATTAATGGTAAGTGATCATTACCATGGGGATCATTGATTACCTTCCACAGACAATCTAATGATAGTGAGATAGAACACAAAGATATGTCAAGTCGACTCTCCCTGGCAGGAGGTTTTGCTATACGTGTCGCTTCCCCAGTCAGATGGTCAAGTTGAAATCGTCGCATAAGTCATAGAAAATACGCGCTCTGTTGTCATCGTATTGTTCGCCCAAAGCAGTACCGTGGGAGTTCAGATTGCCCAGAATAAGAACTGGAGATGGAAGTAATGTAATTGAACTCCAAAGCTGACGGCGGTTTATTGATGCCCTCGGAGGGACATAGACAGAAGCTATGCAAAGATCTTTATTCTTTACATTTATTTGGCAAGCAACGATTTCAATGCCTGAGATTATTGGGAGTGAGATTTTATAGAAGAGGTAGCACTTTTTGATCCCCAGAAGTACGCGACCATATGAATCATCTCGGTCCAGGCGAGTAATGTTAAAATCGTGGAAGTTTAATTCATCTTCAGATGAAAGCCATGTTTCACAGAGCGAAAATATATCACAATCATAATTGTGAATCAAATACTTGAACGAGTCTAATTTAGGTATTAGACTACGACAGTTCCATTGTAATACGGTGATCATATCTTGATCCTCACTCGACGAATTATTCATCGAAAGATATGAATTCACCAATGATACAGTCAATTGCTTGAAGTTGTTTCTAACTATAGGAATAAGCAGGTCAATAATTCCTTGGAGCGGTGAAGCATCCCACAGGCCAAGAGCATTTAAAATGTTATCCACAATGTCCCTAAAATTAATCTTACCTCGCTTGGACGGGATATTCTTAGATTTGCGAGAAGACGAAGTTTTTGGTTTTGGAAACCTCTTACGGTTACTGTTATTAGGTAGCGGCGATTGGTATAGCTACAGTTAGGAACGGATGCATCAGCTATTACCGGTTTATTCGGTTTTTTAATTGACCCCCGCTATCTCCAATTTTTTGCATGCTTTTGAGAGTAGGTTTTATTTGTTTCCGGCGCACACCCGGAGAACTAGTAGGCTTTCTTTTACCGGGGGCGTGTACCTCCGGAAATCCACTCTCATCGGCTTCGTCAGAGTCCAGTTCATCGGAAGAAAAAATCAAAACAGGGTTTTCGTTTTCAGCGGCTGATACAGACGATGCAGACGCTCCGTTTTGCGACTTTAACATTTCTGCATACGTCTGCTTGGAGCGTTCTTGTATGGAACGTCTCACGTTACCAGTGCGCTTCTTGTACACAGCTCTGCAAATCGTGGAGAGGCTCTTTGCCACAGTAAGCACATTTTGTTGCTTCCTGTTGGCAAGCATCCTCAAGATGGTTTTGGCCGCATTTACCCCAACGGGGCTTGTTGTCGCAAAAAGTAGCCGTATGGCCCAACTGTTTGCACTTTTTACAATTAAATACCCTTGGTACAAAAAGGCGCACTGGAAAAAAAAAACTGTATCAGTTTCAACAAATTTTGGGAGAATTGAGCCGGCGAAGGTCCCCTGTAGCGAGTCCGATGGTGAATGCGTCTTTTTTCCATCTACCATTGATCCTGCATGCAATTTCAATGGCAGACGAAGCTGAATTTGGAAGTCGCCCCTTACCTTCCATAACGTCTTCACACGTCAGGCTCGCTGCAGAAACCACACCATCTATCTCCACATCTCGAGATGGGATGTAGACGTAGTACTCGACATTATAACCTTCGTCACTAGCAATTTCATCTGCAATTTTATATGTAGGTGCAGTAACACGCAGTTTGTTTCGGTTGACCTGATGAAATTCGGTCCCCGGATAACGACGCGTCAAATTTCTTTTTATGCCCAAAAAGTCTAGGGCTTTCACTTTCTGCCGAAAGTAGACAACCCAAGGAGAGGCAGAAGACGGCTGACAACAGCGCACCCTAAAAACATATTTGGGAGGCATGTTGCCCCCCGTAGAATCATCCATTAAAAAAGAAATAAATTAGGGGACAAAAAAAATTAAATAAAACAAAATAAAAATCAGATGATTTTTTTTGGACCACACTATGCAGAACGATTTACTATATAGGAGAGAGGTACACAACACACTAGCAGATGAGGGAACAAAAAAAAACAAATGTGCTACTTGCCGTTTACCGGTATGGCACCTTCTGCTGTTGTTCGCAAACAAAGCACCGCTTGCTGACCGGCAGTGGATGGAGCGATGACCTTCCTTGCTGCGATGATGCTTATGGGGTTACACTTTTTCCCCTCGGGTGTTTGACGATGGTACTGGCTGGACAGATCATCCGTCGGGCTCGGCCGGGAATGTCTGCTTCCCTAGGAACGCTCGGCTGGATATCGGCGGTTTAAACAGTGCACTAATTTTCCGATGCACTACAAATACCGCGTGGTTTTCGGCGGGTTGAAAGAACAAACGAAAGAGGTAATGCGGAGTGCGGAAAAAAAACAACCGAAGCACTTCAGCGTTCGATGCGGAATGAACTTGCACTGTATCTGCAAGACGCCAGTATGCGGGCAGTAAACGTTACTAATATTCATTGCATTTACTCTTTGATGTAATATGAAAAAGAGCGGCGAAGACATCGGCATCTGGGAGGAAGAAACAGATACGAAACATGTGAACGTCAAAACGAGCCGATATTTGACTGTCACTGCCTGTCAAAGTGAGTCGAGAATCAAAACAACGAAAAAAGCTTTGAAGAACATGGGAAAACAATGCAACAAACAAAATCGATTTAGTTCCTTTTTAGCTATGACTTAAAAGGTCAATACAAGTTTTATCCTTCAAATCTGTCGCAAAGATGTGATTTCTGACACAGTTTTCGCAACAGATATTGACGGATTCCTTGAACATGATACATTGCGTGGCAGTTGTAAGTTCCCAAATGCACATTTTCACGAAATTCCACGCCACGCTAAACGAACAACCGCGTCTCACGGAACGTCGCAATGTAATCTCCCATAAGGATGGAGTAAACAGAGGTACACCGCGTGGAATTTTGAGCAAATGCGTCAATACGAAGAGATCTATCCAGGTTTTTACGAGCGCTAATGGTCGCCACAATCATGCTCAGTTTCTGGAAGGCAGCGAACGATTTGACGTTTGTCTTGTTTCATTTGATCCTCTACACGCCACACAACACACAAAAAAAAAAAAAATATCTCCCCCCCTGAGAAAAATGATATTGGGTGGGGTACCCATCTCAAAAAAAAAAAGAAAAAAAAAAACACCCCATTATTTTAAATAAAAACAAAAAAACCAAACAACCCCCCCAAAAAAAACCGGGGGGTTTTTTTTTTTTGTTTTTTTTTTTTAGCCCGCGTTGAAATTTTTTTGAAAATTGATATAGCTATGTGTTACATTTTATGTGTACTATAAAAAGCTTCCTCCCAGACACGATTCAACGTTAGATCGGACTTCCCGCATAATCACAAACCATTTCTGGACCATTTCCCTTATTGTTGACGACCGTTTCCGTTATTGTTACGACATTTACCCTTATAGTTGACAACTATAAACTAACAATCTCCTTTATACTTTAAATAATATGTCAGATGGTAAAAGGCCAAATAACAATATGCTGAATAAGCGGTTAAGTTAGGTTACCATAAAAAAATTGCAATTTTCACGAACAAAATTTTTGCTGCACTGTATACCAAAAAGTTGGTATATAATTCAGACCAAGTGCAGACAATAAAAAACCTTTCAATGACAATATGGCATAAATTAACAATATGTGTTAATGTAGAGGTTGTATGGTGAAAATGAGATTAAACTATTCGATAACAATAACATAAAATGTGATAATATATCTTACATTCGAAATATAGTTTTGACTATATAGCAAATAGTTTTTCGTTATGCGGGTTTCCCGCCTCGCCCCCCCAAAAACACCACCCCCCCCCAAAAAAGGGCAAAAAGCGCAACAACAAGGCTTGCTCAAACCCCCCCCGCCAAAAACCCTCCCCCCCCCCCCACGCGCGACTAAGAATAAGAGCGACAAAAGCAACAGAGATGTTTTTAAAAAAAAACAGGCCATTTTAAAAGTTTTGTTGACGTTTATATTTTTTAGTGCAGCCGGGGAGGGGGTTAACTTGTTTATATTTTTTCTTGATTAAAATCAGTACGATTAACATATGTACACAGATGGGATTAATGTTTTTCGTGATATTATTAAAATAGATACATAGCAGAGGCAGCTTTTCTGTATTAAATTGGAAGAAAATTATCAGAATCGAATGTTTTGTGTGTTGCGGTAAGTGAACGAATAAATTGTGAATAACTTGTGAACTCAGTGTTCGGTAATCAGTGCATATTCAGCGATTTCCACTGGAGGTCTGCTTATTGAGCTCAAGATAGGTTCCGCTTCCCTATTTCAAGTAACAATTGTGTCAAATCGAAAAAAAGGATCGAAAATTTTAATATTGTTTTTTTTTTCAAATCGTAATTGCAACTCAATCGTGTAATCTTAAATTTTTGTATGGTTTTCAACATAAAACGTCGTCAGGATTAGAAAGAAAATGTTGCATTTGGTGTTTACGGTGATTCTAGGCGTGTAATTGATACATTTCTTACTTAGGACCTATTGCATTTGCATTTGTAGATTGGACCTGTTAGATGGGTCTTTTGTCAAGTTAGAATGTACATTGGGCTATTGTGATTGCGATATGCACTAGTAAAATAATGTTCGCATTAGTTCTCTATTAGCATTATTTTTGTACTCTTGTGTCCTCTAATTCTTGCAATTAGCAAACAGTTACCCATCATATTTTAGAACTCGAACATCTGGCTACATATGTATTCATTCAGAAATCTCATAAATCGGCACACATCTCAATCAACAAAGGACCTATGCATCTTATTTTCTAATTTAAGTTTTGCTGCGTTGCAACAGGCATAATAATAACAACATCAGATGCGTTGGTCCGTTATTGCACGGTAAGCTAGTTTCATCATTTTTTATGAAAATTTCACACATTTTGACGTAGACTACGTCTTACGACAAGGATAGGGTGTCAATTGAAAATCTAAAAATAAGCGACCGTCAAGAAATATCGTTACAAATTAAACGCTAATAACTTAATAAATGCTCGGTAGATTTTCAAGATGTTCACATCAACAATTTTAAACTATTGAAAATAACCAAAATAAGAGGTGACGTCTTATAATTTTGTTTTGTAGGCTAAATTTACTAAAGGCACAGTATTTTCCTATCACAGACTTCAAATTTAAGTAATGAACGTCTCAGCCGTGTCAGTGCACGATATATAAGTGAGACATCTTGAAATTTGCTTCATCCGCTCGGCAGCCACGAAGCTATGCAGAGCGGCAATGGCCAGTATTTCCCTGGCAGCTGGCGGTTGCAAGTACCCTGCAGGAGGGTACGCGGGCAAGCAATCAGAGAGAATGATGGGTTAGTGGCTGTCGCTGGCGAGTTGGATAAATTTGGAAGGAAACATGTATGATCCTGTTGATAGCCATATCACGATATGATGTACATATATATGTATAGATATATGTAGATGGTATAGAAAGAGTGATCTGGTTGGTTGTCATCATTTGGTAAGGCGCTACGTGCAACGGCGCAAAAAAAAACCTGCTTCTTCAAAAGACCGAGTAGGTTGGAATTTAAATGCGGACCATTTCAAATCCGTCCTTTTCAAGACGACGAATTTAATTTTGCACGCAAAAAATACGTAGTTATACCAATACAAAAGAGGAATCAATTCAACTAAAATTTTGGTTTGAATATGGACCAATAAAACTGATGAACTAATTCAACAAAACCTTTGAGTTGAAATAAAACATCATGCATTATAGAATTGTACATCGTGTTTTATTGCTCAAAACAAAATGTTTACTTAAACCAGCTAAATGCATAAGTTGAAATAATAAACAATGATGAACTAATTCAACAAAACCTTTGAGTTGAAATAAAATATCATGCTTTATAGAATTGAACATCGTGTTTTATTGTTCAAAACAAAATGTTTTCTTAAATCAACTAAACGCATTTGTTGAAATAATAAACTTTAATGAACTAATATAATTAAACCATTTTATTGAAATAAAACTTCAGGCTTTATAGAACTGAAAGTCGTGTTTTATTGTTTTTTCAACAATTACCGCACCATATTCCCCCAGCAGAACGGCGTTTCGGAACGCAAGACTAAGGACTTTGCAGGAGTTGGCATCGTGCATGTGATGGATGCTGGACTCGGGAAGAAATATTGGGGAGAGGCAGTCATAATAGCAGCTTATTTGCAAAATAGTCTTCCGTCGGAAGTTGTGCTGTTTTTACAGTTATCTGCAAAGAGAATAACTCGTTGATAATCGGTTTTACAAATTATGATATATTATGTTAAACCTTACATTAGGAAAGCAGAGGTCAGAGGTAGCAATATGGCTTCTATGAAATGTGCGCAACTATTTTATTAAAACAATTAATTAAGCATATTTATTTAAAACGAAGTTTAAAATAAATGTGATTGGTATAAATCAAATATAATTTAAACGAATATCACACAGCGGTGATTACTTCAAATAATTTGATTGGTTTGATTTGAATTAAATTTTGAATTGATTTAGAACTTTTTTATGAATTGAAACAAATAGAAATCTTGTATTGAATAGCAGCAACATGTTTTGTTGATTCAAAACAGAGTGGTTTTTTATGGTGAAAAAGTATTTTGTGAAAACAATAAAATAATCATTTGAGTTTGAAAATAAATGTGATTGTTATATATCAAATATTATTTAAACTAATATCACACAGCAGTGATTACTTTAAATAATTTTATCTGTTTGATTTGAATGAAATTTTGAATTGATTTGGAACTTTTTTATGAATTGAAACAAAAAGAAACCTTGTATTGAATAGCAGCAAAATGTTTTGTTGATTCAAAACAGAGTGATTTCTTAGGGTGAAAAATATTTTGTTAAAACAATAAATTAATCATTTTAGTTTAAAAATAAATGTGATTGTTTTAAATCACACAGCAGTGATCAATTTAAATAAAAATTTTTGTTTGATTTGAATGAAATTTTGAATAGACATTCCTCGTCAGACCTAACCCCCATTTTTTATATGTTTCCTTTAAAGGTAATGAACTTCTTATAACGTTAGCGTTAATAACTTTTTTTTTCATGCACTCCTCATTTTGTTACACATTTTTGAAAGCTAAAATTGGTTACACATTTTATGGTGAATATAACCATGTGGAACAAATGTGAGGCGTTTTCGCAACTCTGTAAAGTAGTGAAATTATTTTCAACACGAAATTCAAATCTTTTTCTGGCAACAGTGCCTTTCTGTCAGTTCAATTGAAACACTTTGTTTCACGCAGCAGATTTTATAACGAGTTACCTTCAAAACAACAACTATTGATGAGAATAGTCGATCATGGTAATCAAATAAGATGATCCCATTTTAAGATTTTTTGTCTTGCGGTTGTAAAAAGCACGATTTTTTTTTTAATCCATTTAGGCAAAGAGCTAGCGCGTGAAAAAGAATTCCACTCCAGTTGCCTCAGAAGAAGGCTAAACAGCATCCACCAAGGCCGGCTACACCGTTGCAGGGCCCGAAACCAACCAGCGCCCCCAGCATCAATGTCGCCGGATGCATTTGGCGACAGCAGCGGCGGCAGCAGTTTCGCCAACTTTGCTGACTTCAACAATAAGAACTAAAAACCTGCCACTTCGTCACTTTTGGTACAGCAGCAATCCACTTTCTCCTCCGATTCCGTGTCCAGGACATCGTCAGTTCTGTAGCCATCGCCGATTGGTGGACGGGGAACCACAGCTTCACCTCTACCGGTATTGTTTGGTGCTCCCAGTTCTTGAATATTGCCGAGCTCGCCAGCCCTTCAATAGCGATGATTCATTTGGCGACGACCAAGATGCCAGTTCCGAGAACCCATTCTCCTCTGGTTCAAATACATTGAACAGCAACAACAATAATAATGAAGGTGTGAGCCATGGGAGACCAGCGACGACCACTCACAAGAAGTCCAGCACTAATCAGTTTGATCATTAAGTAAAATGAACAAAGTGGAAAATTTGCTATCACCAGTCAGCAGGAACTTTTTGGCAAACAGTGCAGGCAACAGTGCCTCGGACGATTCGGAGCAACGGGCAAAGGGTTGTCCGTTTGAAGGTGAGTTCTCCCGTATGACGACGGATTCACGGAACTGGAAATTACAAACACGAACATCAAGACCGGCATCCGAAGATTTCGCAAATTCGACGTGTTCAGTACTATTAGCAATAGTTTCAAGAGCAATTCGAGGGATTTAAAGCGAGATGTCAAAGGTGGATTCGAAGATGACTTCCTTTCGATAAGCAACATGTTTTCCAAGTCTGTCAATGACTACTCGCGAGACGACGACTTCGTGACCGATTAGAAAGCCGTTTTGGAGAGATCGAAGCTTGAAGAGTGAATTGAAATTTTGTTTATTTTTTATTGAAATGGTTTTTTTTGCAATGTTCTTTGTACATAGATTTTTTTTTAAATCGAATTTGCAAAAAAAGTGATGAATAGTAACCATCAAGCGAGAAATGTTCTTTCTTCCTAATTGTATATCAACATGATATACTAAAGGCAATATACTTTTTATTAGCTCGATTAACTTATAACACTTATAACGAAAAGATAGTACAAAAAAAGAATTCTACCGCTAACCTTCTTAACCAACCGACAAGCGAATTCACTTATCAAAAATAATCGTACCAAAGCGTTTGGTTAATAAATCGTAGAATCATTTGAGAGTATTTCGCAATTATGGAATATTTATGAAATTGTTTTATGTAAGGACCTAGTTGTTTATTGTGGAATCAAACACAATAGCAATAAAAGGCTAATAGGCATTGTTTAAATGCCACACTGTCAATCAATTTCTAAATCACGACGATCCTTCGGTAGTCGATGGTGGATGCTCCAGCACCGTATCTATGAGACCCAGAATGTGTGCTTATCCTAGAGAGGGTAACGTATCACGTTCCATCTTGCTGCACAATATATCCACCAATTTTATCGAATGCTTGCCATAAATCTCAGTCAGCTGCGTTTTCAGTTTCAGAGTCTTTTCTGCCGGAACCTTAATGTCAGTTGCTTGTCCTCAACTGACGGTTGGTAAATCATAGTACGAGCGTTTGTCAAAATAAGAGATGCATATCGGGAGCACCAGCTCTTATGTTGTTGTATTGCCGAGGACGACGAGAACGACGGTGAATACGAGATCGGTCGGGAGTTCTCCGAGCACCCAGTTAATATGCGTTAATTGGGGTATGGTGTCGGAAGCAAAGCTTTATGATGATGATGATGATGATGTGAACTACCATCTAGTGTAGCAAGGCAACTGCCTATAGCACTGGACAATTTTATTTAAACGATTTGATCAAGGTTATACTGTGGTAGATGTTTCAACATGTTCCTGTATGAAGGGCCAAAAACGTATTGTGGGCCCGTAAGCAGATACACTTACGCGTAACCCAAAGGGACAGGGGTCTAAAGAGAATCTCCTTCCAGAAAAAAAGTTCGCAGAAACCACACCAAAACCGAGCCCGCCCTCTTTTCACGAAATGTTAACAACAGGAAGTTGTCAGTCCCACTCTTCCTATCCAATTCGCTTCAATCGGGTGCTCTGATGGTCCCTCCTTTTATCCCAACATATAGTGTTATATAATATATGTCAAATAGCAAAGAAATAAATATGCTTTGCTTACCTTGATTTAGAAATCATCTTACCCTGACGCTAAAGATTATGTTACTACTTACATTTGTTATAAAGCATATGGAATATCCTTAATAATTCCACACTACCACGCTCGCCCGTGACATAAGAGGAACATACTATTTCAGTGCTGTCAATCTATTTCTATAAACATGCTTCAATAAACTATCGTAATGTTCATGCTTCATTAATTCATTCTTATATTTTTATTTTTATTTTTTTTTTCAAATAAAATTTAAGTGGTCTTTGTCGAATTGCGTTTTCTTTTAAGCAAGTTTCCCGTGGTTTCTTTTTAAACCTTACTTGAGAGCTTTTTAGTGTTTATATTTCCCAAATTTGAATTTTTTCGTAGCTTTACTGTTATCTTCAGAAGACTCCCCATCAGAAATTTCGCTCCATTCTTCTCTATATAATTCTTCGGCTTTTAATTTAAGTTTATTTTTATCTCTAGCTAACTGCTGTGTCGGAAGCAAAGCTTTATAAGCAAAAACTCAAATTAAAAACTGCATGTTAATTATACCTTTCACTCACCTTTTTGTATGATAATCTTCTGTCCAGAACTCTATGTGTGGCTCCAACGGATACCAACCAGATTGACTAACTCGTGCACAAAAACAAGGTTGTGGTGTTTATGGACGGTAATCCGGAGGATCCTCGATGTAATGCCGTTGTACAAATTTTGCGCATGCATATCGTAACCTACGATAGTCACGACATTCTGCAAAGTGACGATTGTTATACACTAATTAAACTCCTGGTGAACCGGTTAAAAAGTTATTCTCTTTCTCGAAATCCGCAAATATTGAGCTTAGTGACGTTTAACGCACGCAAACTATAACCTAAAAGTTTACTTACCATTTTTAATCTTCTTGATAACTGTTTGTTGTTTCCGTCCAAACCGCACTACCACATTTCCAGAAGGCACACTAGCACACCCATACGTAATAAAGTTAATGACAGTACTTTCGAAGACGTGGCTTTTTTATGCAAAGAATGACATTTTGTTATGAGACTTTCCGGCTGAGTAACTGGGTAAGAAAACTATCGCCATGTTTCACGTGAGCACAGACATGTGCTTAAGAGATTTCTCCATAGGAGTGAAGAACTAATAAGTTAACGTGAAACTCACCTCAGATGAGAAACATCAGATTGGGGAAGAGAGGGCCAAATAGGTATTCACCATAGGGCGCATATGGGGTGAAATGATCATTTAACAGTTTTTTATTGTTTTTCAATAGTTACAGGCTTCAAAAAATGTAAGTCCCTTATAAAAGTATATTTTACAGATTGAAAGGTATCTGATAAGCCAATAAAAAAAATCCACAATAAAGGTCTATTGATTTGGAACTTTCTTATGAATTGAAACAAAAAGAAACCTTGTATTGAATACCAACAAAATATTTTGTTCATTCAGTACAGAGTGATTTCTTTGCGTGTGGGAGAGTTTGTTTGATTTGAATTTACCTAACATTACTTTCCACGTTCTTACCAATTGGGAATTACCGGTGGCTAAAACAATTACAGTTTTCCCTTGTGCAAACCTTGAGAGCATTGTGTAAAATTTACAAAAGGCTGCCGTCACGAAAAATTGAAACAGCGGACGCTAATAATTCGATCATTTCTTGATTGATTTATTTTTGAGAGTTTCGCTGTTAACTTTACAGGGGTTTTTACAATTGCCGTTTTATTTACTCAAGTATTTAAAATTTTACAAATAAAACACTAAAATAACTCGCGTACATATTCATCAATCGGTTTTACAACTTTCGAATGTTGCGTTCCAGCAAATATCAAGAAATTTCCAATCACGGACAACGTTTTGTTTCTCGAACATGATATTCCGAAGTAATATTTGCTGCACATTCCAATGAGCAGTGATGTCCATATCCTCAGTGTGGTAAAGAGAGATTTTAATTCTTCCGCACACCTTTTTTCGGACATTTTTTACAAATCCGACGAAGTTTTCACTATTATTATCGTGATTATTGCTTCAATCAGTTGGAGGTCTTCACGACAGTCAACTTACAAAAATATCATTAATTTCACTGCACATTCCAATGAGCAGTGATGTCCATATCCTCAGTGTGGTAAAGAGAGATTTTAATTCTTCCGCACACCTTTTTTCGGACATTTTTTACAAATCCGACGAAGTTTTCACTATCATTATCGTGATTATTGCTTCAATCAGTCTTCGCGACAGTCAACTTACAAAAATATCATTAATTTATAACTTCAAATTCCCAAACAGACCCTGAACAATGTAACGCGATAGCAAGAGAGCAAGTTTTATGATCTATAACAGAGAGTTGTGATTTCGGATGCTTCCAGCTACGGTCTAGGAGGGTTAATAGCTCACGTGGTAGATGAAAAAGGATGTGTATTGTAACTATTTACCCTATAGAATCTTCAAAAATCTTAAATCGCACAAAAATTTTTGAAAGCCGGCATCGGTGTAGTGGTAAGCGTGACTGCTACTTGGCACCCCAGTGGGTCTGAGTTGAATCCCAGTCGACGTCGGTGGTTTTTCTGAGGCGAAAGAATCTGGTCACGTCTTCCTTCGGAAGGGAAGTAAAGCCGTTGGTCCCGGATCATATTCATGAGTCGATAGGTAGGGTCCAGGTGGTGGAGTCGCCTTCCTGGCGTCGGTGATTGTCACCATGTGAGGAAATAGGCCAACGGAAAAAAAAAGAAAATTTTTTGAGAACGACTAAGTTTAATTTCTTACTGCTAAATGTGTTGTCATGAAGTTTTTTGAACCTATTTATGGAACTGCGTTGCTTCCCTTGTGCAGAACTGGCCGGCTTAACGTGCCGCAAGGGCTCAGTAGGGATCATGAACCGAAGCTAAGAGTCAGTTTCATTGTGGTTATATCACATTTATTAGCAGAGCGTCGCATCGAAATTTTAGGTTCATTATTCTTTATATGCTATACAAATTCAGATCATCCATGGATATCCCAAGTTTTGTAAAATAATCTTAAATCATTTTTTTTTCTCGTGGCTATGATACATTATCTAAGCTTTCAGGTTCATGGTGGATGCGCGGGTCCGTATACAATTGCAGCAGGACAACAATCTGCAGACATGTAAATACAAAAGAATTTATTATCATTTTATATTATAACACCATTCACTACATTTTGTATGATTTTTTATAAGTCATTTTCAGCTTCGCATACATGCATCCTTGTCAGTTATACCTCATCTAACCTACGTTGTGTATTTTTTTTTCAATAATCATTTATTTGTACAGGCTCAATCGAATCAACTTTACAGAGCCAAATTTTAATATTTTTATACATCATTTATCTTAAAACTAAAGTTAGGAGGATAGAGCCGATTACTTGCGGCCGTCTCGAGGTTAATAGGAATTACAAATTACGGATGGTAAAGAGGGTGGGAATTTAAAGTATGGAATTAATAACACACATAACACTTATAACTATACAATTTATGGTTTTCTTTTGACTTGGACATTTTTTGAAAAAGAAAAAAAAACACACATACACAGATAAAAAAAAACTTATAGTAAACATACAGGTTAAACTAACTACAATCTAAGGCTAATGTTAGTCAAAAACACATAAATGAGTTTCAAGTACTCCAAATAACGTACAGCCAAAATATCTCGAATCGGCATATTGGGATGTCTACCTCGAGCCCGAAGGGAATCATAAAGCTCCTGATCTGACAGCACAAGACCAAACATCGTGATCTGCGTCCTGATAGCCTTGTCCACACTCGCAGAGATTGCTGTCGCTCAGCCCAACCCGGTATAAATGAGCGTTCAAAGAATAATGATTGGACATGAGGCGAGACATGACACGAATGAAGTTTCGACCCACATCCATCCCCCTAAACCAAGATTTCTTCGACACCTTTGGGATGATAGAATGTTGCCATCGCCCCAAATCTCCTTTACTCCATTTATACTGCCAGCTGACGAGTGACTGTTGACGAAAAATAGGAAAAAATTCGATGAAGGCGATTTGTCGATCATAAATATCGCCTTCCATAGCGCCACCTTTGCAAGCGAGCCCACTTTCTCATTGCCCAGAATTGAACAATGAGATATGACCCATACAAAGGTCATGATAAAATAACGCGAAGATAAAGCAGTTAGAAGCTCCTGTATTTTCATTGGAAAATACGAGGAGTGCTTTACCGGCCTCAATGAGCGGATAGCCTCTATAGAACTGAGACTATCCGTGAAAATGAAGTATTCATCCGGTGTTAGTAAGGCAACAATTTCTAGCGTAAAGTGTATTGCCACTAATTCAGCGACATATACGGAACAATGAGCTTGAAGTTTACGATTGGCGCTATAAATTTCATTAAATATACCAAAGCCTGCTGACTCCTCTATCAAAGATCCGTCAGTGAAGAACGATTTAGTGGAATCAACTTGGCCAAACTTTGCAGCAAATATTACCGGAGCAATCATAGGACGATTGGATAATTCAAAATGAATCGAATTGTCGAAATCGGAGAAGCAAACACGATTGAAAATGTTCGGCGAAGGGCTGACATCCTGTGTTATGTATAAATGGTACAAGGCCATGAAGCGGGTTTGAGTATTCAACTCAAGGAGCTTCTCAAAATTTTCGATCACCTGGGGGTTCATTACTTCACACCTGGTGCGGAGCCGGAGAGATAATTCTGAAAACCGATCCGAGAGTGGCAACATGCCAGCCAGCACTTCAAGACTCATGGTGTGAGTCGAGTGCATGTAACCTAACGCGATACGAAGACACCGATACTGAATACGTTCCAGTTTAATGAAGTGCGACCGAGCCGCTGACTGAAAACAAAAACTACCGTATTCCATAACCGACAAAATCGTTGTCCGGTACAACGTTAGAAGATCTTGTGGATGAGCTCCCCACCAGGTCCCGGTAATTGTGCAGAGAAAATTGACCCTCTGCTGGCACTTTCGCTTCAGATACTCAATATGGGATCTCCAGGTGTACTTAGAATCGAACCAGACCCCAATATATTTAAATGACATAGAATGATTTATCGGTGTACCCCAAATTTGAAGCTTCGGTTGTGCAGGGTTATGCTTTCTAGAAAAAACTACCAACTCCGTTTTCTCCGTAGAGAATTCGATACCTAGCTCTAGGGCCAAAAAAGATACATTGTCTAAGATATCTTGTAAGGGTCCTCGCAGATCGACCCCATTGGGTCCCGTGACAGACACTACGCAGCCATCTGCAAGTTGTCTCAACGTACAGTTGTCACTTAGACAACCGTCAATGTCTTTGACATAAAAATTATACAAAAGGGGGCTTAAACATGATCCCTGGAGGAGACCCATGTAGCTAAATCATGAAGCCGTAGAGGTTCCATGAGAGAAGCTCATATGTTTCTCTGACAGCAAATTGTACAAAAAATTATTCATTAATGGTGAAAAGCCACAAGCGTGGAGTTTATCTGAAAGAACTTCAACAGGTACTGAATCAAAAGCCCCCTTTATGTCTAAGAATACAGAAGCCATTTGCTCTTTTTTAGCAAAAGCTAACTGAATATCGGTGGAAAGCAACGCGAGACAGTCGTTCGTTCCCTTACCCCTACGGAAACCATATTGATTATCTGAAAGCAGGTTATTCGTCTCAACCCATTTGTCCAGACGGAAGAGGATCATTTTCTCCAACAACTTTCGAATGCAAGATAACATCCTGATGGGTCGATAGGAGTTGTGGTCGGACGCGGGTATACCAGGTTTTTGAATGGCGATAACTCTCACCCGCCTCCAATCATCCGGTACAATGTTGAGCTCCAAAAACTGATTAAACAAGTTCAACATGCGCCTCTTCGCGACGTCTGCAAGGTTCTTAAGCAAATAGAACTTGATTCTATCAGCTCCTGGAGCCGTATTGCCACACGAAAGGAGCGCGAGAGAGAGTTCTACTACCATTGAAAAAGGTTGGCTGATCTCATCTATCGGATTCTCGGTTTCGCGAGGAATGATCCGTGCCGGCACAGAATCTAGACAAACTTTTCGCGCGAACTTGAGGATCCATTGGTCCGAGTACTCCTCGCTCTCGTTGTTCGTAGTTCGGTTACGCAATCTTCGCACCGTGTTCCAAAGAGTACTCATCGACGTCTCGCGCGATAGCCCGTCCACGAATCTTTGCCAGTATCCGCGTTTCTTGGCATTGATGAGGCTCTTAAGTTTGCGTTCGAGAGCCGTGTATACTTCGAAGTGCTCAAGTGTTCCACGTGTACGGAAAAATTTAAACGTGTCGGACTTTTTACGGTAAACCTCGGTGCATTGCTGATCCCGCCATGGAGAAGGAGGTTTCCTGCGAAATGACGTCCCTGGAACTGGTCTAGTTTGAGCTTGAAGCACGCTGTCTAAGATCAGGTTGGAGAGGAAGTTATATTCTTCCAGCGGTGAAAGCCTTTCTACCGTCGTTACGGCTTCATTTACTGCTGTCCTAAACTTTGTCCAATCGATGTGACGGGTAAGATCATGCGTGACGTTGACAAATTTCGACGGATTGAACCCGGTGGCAACCGAAATTTTTATGGGCAAGTGATCACTACCGTGGGAATCTTGAATCACATTCCATGTGCAATCCAACGATAATGAATTCGAACAAAGTGTGAGGTCTTATTTACTGCCAACTGAGGATGTACCAGCCAAACGTGTTACTTCTCCATTGTTAAGAACTGTCATATTGAAGTTGTCACAGAGGTCATATATCAAAGAAGACCGGTTGTCATCGTACAGTTCTCCCCAGCCTGTACCGTGAGAGTTAAAATCTCCCATGATCAACCGTGGAGAAGGAAGGACCGAACAAATATCTGAAAGTTGTTTTCGGTTAATTGAAGCCCTAGGAGGAATACATACAGAAGCAATGCAAAGGCTTTTATTTTTAATAAAAGCCTGACATGCGACAACTTCAATACCTGGAGTTTGGGGAAAATTCACTCTATAGAAGGAGTAGCACTTTTTGATCCCCAAAAGTACTCCCCCTCCACGCGAATCCTCACGATCAAGACGAATAATATTGAAATCATGAAACGGAAGATTGATTTTGGAAGAGAGCCATGTTTCACAAAGAGCGAATGCATCACAATCGGTAGTGTGAGCTAAAAATTTAAAAGATTCCATATTTCGAACAAGACTTCGACAATTCCACTGCAGAACAGTGATCAAATCCCCGACCTCATTTGGAAAATTATCCATCGAAGGAAATGATTGCTGCAAGGAGGGGCCACTTGATTGTCAATTGCTTTAAAAAAGTCTTCACTGTGGGAAGCATTGCAAAAACAATGCTTTTGAGAGGGTCAGAAATGTCGAGGTACTTGAAAATACCTTCGGCAATGTCATAAAATGAGAACTGCCCACTTGAGGAGGGGGCTTCTGTTCTTAAAACAAGAGCTTCAGGGGTTTTGGATGTCCCCGGGAGAGATGGAAAGTCCTGGGTGTAGTTAGTACTACGGAAACCAGGAGGAATTGTTTTTTCCTTTTTTTTTCACCTTTTTTTTAAATGGGCAAGCTGGTCTCGGGCTTCTTTTCAGCAACTTTCCGTGGGCGGACGCGTCTTCGCTTCCTTGAAGCACCTTCCGGAAAAGTGAACGATGTTCCCTCTTCAGCCGAATCAAAGTCAGACTCGTCATCTGACAGAAGAGCAAAGGGATTTGTATTGGCATCGGGTGATGGTTAGGCTTTTTTCACCATTTCGGCGAAAGATTGCCTGGAACGCTGTTTTAGCTAGCGTTCTAATTGTTCCCCGCGTTGTTTGTACGCCGGGCACGACGAGAGAGCATGAGGAGGAGTACCCTTACAGAAAGCGCATTTTGGTGTGCTGTCTGCGCAGGCGCCATCCTCGTGCTTTTCCCCACAATTAGAGCAGCGTGCCTTATTGCTGCAATGGGAGGTCGTATGTCCCATCTGCTTGCATTTTTCGCAGATCATTACCCGAAGTACAAACAACCGCACAGGTAGTCGAAGTTTTCCCAACTCGACGTATTGAGGGAGGGCTGAACCAGAAAAAGTCACACGAAACGAGTCTGAGTGGGTAAATTTCTTTTCACCCTTAGTGATCGATACTGTGCCTAGTTTTCGCACATCAAGTATCTTGACTGAAGGAAGCAGAGGGTTCTTAAAGCGACCAACCCCCTTCTTCAACAGGATCTCAGGGTTCAAGCTCGCTTCGGTGACCACCCCTTCAATCTCAATACCTCGAGCTGGGATGTACACTAAATACTCCAGTGTAAAAAACTGGGAGACAGCAATCTCGTTAGCTTGTTTAACGTTGGACACAACGACCCGAAGTTTATTGGGTCTCACCTTAATTATCTCGGTCACGGCCGAGAATCGTTTTGTCAGATCATTTGAAATCTGATATATGTTTCGTTTTGATGATGATGATGATGTGAACTACCATCTAGTGTAGCAAGGCAACTGCCTATAGCACTGGACAATTTTATTTAAACGATTTGATCAAGGTTATACTGTGGTAGATGTTTCAACATGTTCCTGTATGAAGGACCAAAAACGTATTGTGGGCCCGTAAGCAGATACACGCGTAACCCAAAGCTACAGGGGTCAAAAGAGAATCTCCTTCCAGAAACAAGTTCGCAGAAACCACACCAAAACCGAGCCCTCGCCAAGTAAAATGTCCCACTAGATGGGGAGAAGAGCCCGCCCTCTTTTCACGAAATGTTAACAACAGGAAGTTGGCAGTCCCGCTCTTCCTATCCAATTCGCTTCAATCGGGTGCTCTGATGGTCCCTCCCTTTATCCCAACATATAGTGTTATATAATATATGTCAAATAGCAAAGAAATAAATATGCTTTGCTTACCTTGATTTAGAAATCATCTTACCCTAACGCTAAAGATTATGGTACTACTTACATTTGTTATAAAGCATATGGAATATCCTTAATAATTCCACACTACCACGCTCGCCCGTGACATAAGAGGAACATACAATTTCAGTGCGGTCAATCTATTTCTATAAACATGCTTCAATAAACTTTCGTAATGTTCATGCTTCATTAATTCATTCTTATATATATTTTTGTTTTTTTAATTTTTTTTTTTCAAATAAAATTTAAGTGGTCTTTGTCGAATTGCGTTTTCTTTTAAGCAAGTCCCCCGTGGTTTCTTTTTAATCCTTACTTGAGAGCTTTTTAGTGTTTATATTTCCCAAATTTTTTCGTAGCTTTACTGTTATCTTCAGAAGACTCCCCATCAGAAATTTCGCTCCATTCTTCTCTATATAGTTCTTCGGCTTTTAATTTAAGTTTATTTTTATCTCTAGCTATCTGCTTCCAATTTTCCTCATTCATTTCATTATATCTATTGAGATCCTGACGCAATGAGTCCTTCCATGTTATACTAGGTCTACCCTCCTTCTTTTTCTTAAAATTAAGTTTGTATGCCAACTTTATAGGATGCCTATTTTCTCTTCTTAGAATATGGCCGTAATAGCTAATTCTTCCTACTCTAGCTCTTCTATTTATAGTGTTTCCTTCTAGTAGTTTTCTAGTATTAAATTTTAAATTTTCAGGTTTCTTACAGTGAATAAAAATGGTTTTTAAAATTATTTTCTCATAATTTGCCATTGACACTCTGCTTTTTTTGGTAAGTACACCTACTTTTGTTCCATATAAAATGGCAGGTGCTAGCACTGTTTTGTAGATAAGTTTTCCTAGTGGCCACGAAGGTTTAAAGTGTTTACAAAAACTAACTACTGTTCTACTTGTCTTAAATGTATTTCTGCATCTTAAACTGTTTGTAGATTTTCTATCTAATGTTGAGGTAATACAAACTCCTAGATATTTTATACTATCATGAACCTTGAAACATTTTCCGCTTAAGACAAGTTCTGTGGGATGCTGTGCTTTATTATTTGGATATCTTAATAGTACTTGACATTTGTCATAATTTAATTCTAAGCCAACATCTGCTAATTGTTCTATCACTTCCTTAAGAATACATTCCATCTCCTCCTTAGATGTCGCAATAATTAATAAATCATCTGCAAAAGGTAGTAACAGTGGTAATTTAAGGCAACCTAGGTCCATCAGCTCAAGTTTTGTAATTTTACCTGCGACTTTACGTATTACATCTTGCATAATTAAATTGAATATCATCGGCGACAAAGGGCATCCCTGTTTAATACCTTTACCTCTTTTAACTTCACGTGACAGTTGATTATTCCATAGAATTCTAGTTATTTCATCCTTCATGCAAGCTATAACCCTATCCACTAGTCTCGATGGAACATTAAGATCCAATAAGATGTCCTTGATGTTCTGGACCTTAACCGTATCAAAGGCTTTTATAAGGTTCTTGCATTCTCATTTGGTCCAAAACCGGAAGGCCGAAAATCGACGATTTTAAACACCCTATTTAATTAGAGGAGACTTTTTTACGCGAAAAAAGACGTGAAAAGACCCCCCCCCCCCCCCCCCCAAAAAAAAAAGGTTCTTGCCTCCTCTTTTGATGATGATGATGATGATGTGAGGAACCACCACCTATAGCACCAAGGCAACCCCCCATACCCCTGGACAATTTTATTTAAACGATTTGATCAAGGTTATACTGTGGTAGATGTTTCAACATGTTCCTGCACAGAGAGGAATTTGATAGTCAATTTTACCATTATTGGGGGTTAGGATGACTATTGCAGTATAGTGAATTTGAACCGACTATGATCATGGTCAAAATTACCATTAAAAATAGTTGATGCAACATTTTCCATAATGTCGGAATAGTCCTTGTTACCATGATCATAGTCAAAAATGCCATGAACGTGGTAAATTCGACCATTTTCATGGTTATTGAAACCATTATATGCGATAGTCATCCTGACCATGATTTAATTGTCGGTACAACGATGAAATTTTTCTCAGAGTGTATGAAGGGACAAAAACGTATTGTGGGCCCGTAAGCAGATACACTTACGCGTAACCCAAAGCTACAGGGGTCAAAAGAGAATCTCCTTCCAGAAACAAATTCGCAGAAACCACACCAAAACCGAGCCCTCGCCAAGTAAAATGTCCCACTAGATGGGGAGAAGAGCCCGCCCTCTTTTCACGAAATGTTAACAACAGGAAGTTGGCAGTCCCACTCTTCCTATCCAATTCGCTTCAATCGGGTGCTCTGATGGTCCCTCCTTTTATCCCAACATATAGTGTTATATAATATATGTCAAATAGCAAAGAAATAAATATGCTTTGCTTACCTTGATTTAGAAATCATCTTACCCTGACGCTAAAGATTATGGTACTACTTACATTTGTTATAAAGCATATGGAATATCCTTAATAATTCCACACTACCACGCTCGCCCGTGACATAAGAGGAACATACAATTTCAGTGCTGTCAATCTATTTCTATAAACATGCTACAATAAACTTTCGTAATGTTCATGCTTCATTAATTCATTTTGATATATGTTTCGTTTTGGGCTGAAAATAGACAACCCATGGACCAGCCGAATCAGCTGGATAAGCACGTAATCTGGTAACTCTATGAGCTACCTCATCATTTCGTGCCATAGATGATTCATCTTGCGACAAATCATCCATGGCTCGCTTGTGGGAGCTTATGACGCTCAACCACGAACGCAATTATCTACAATCAATCACAGATAAACAAACTAAACCTAAGCACACGCTCTCACACGCTCTCACTCACTCTCACTCACTCTCACACACAATACAAAACAATATATTCAGAAGAAAGAGAACAACAGCTTAATCTTATATATATATCACTGATCTGCTGCTGTCGAACGACGATCCGTGGCCGCGTGTGCCGTTGAGCTGAACGATGATGATACTGGTCGGTGGTGGTTAGCAGATGATCGACTGCACGCTACACACGATGGACTGCTGGTGTGCGGCACGTATAGATGCGGAGCAATATGGCTTTTAGGTCGTGGCAATATCGCTAATTGCAATTAATGACGTTGTTGCACTGTTTAACACTCAACGTTTTCTACTTCAGAAAACTAAGGCTCGATTTCACTCGCGATTCAGAAAAAAAAATTAGAACTGAAGACTTGAAACAACTTGTGAAAAGCTTCTAAAGCAACGGAGAGCTGACCGAACGAACTGTTCCGTTCGCTTGTTCACTGGGCAATGGCGTTGTGTATTTGAAGAGATAGGAATGTTTTAATGTTTATTTTAGAAAGGATCATATTCGAGAAATTCTACTTAAGAATAAGCTCTTTCCTTCTTTATCAACAATATATATTAATTTAAAACCTAACAGTTTACAATCATTCATTTCCTATTTCACAGACATAAGGAATCATGCATGGGCCCAGATGGACAAAAGCTATCGAAAAATTCAATTTTCAATTTTTTTAATTTTAGTTTTTTATGATTCAGTTTTTGGATTCATACTTCATATGAAATTATTAGCTGTTTTCAGTTTTTCCAATATTATTATGATATTAATACACTTCTAATTTTTATTTTCAGTAACATAGCAGTAGATGTCAGATATATCTTGTACCTAATAAACGTAGGTTCTCTGACTATTATTGTGATAACAAATTCTAATCTTAGTGGATCTTAATGCAATAGAAGCTGCAACAGTGGAAGTCTTCCGATGAGTGGATGGTCAGCTTATTTACGGATATATGTATTCTACTATAGTTTACTGGCCTGCTGGTATTATTATTTTATATTATAACGTCAGTTTATTATTTTATGTTATGATATTAAATGATGTGACATAATTGCATTTAAATTCCTTTCATTAAAATCACTATTTCCGATGAGACTCACTACAAAAATATATTTTAATTAATTAATTTAATTTATAGTTGCAAGGAACGAACAGCACATCGAAATTTTAGGTTTATTCTATTGCTGTATAATTTCAGATCATCCAGTTTTATGAGATAATTAAAATCAATTTTTTTTTCTCGCAGCTGCATTGTCTAAACATTCAGGTCCACAAATGGAATTGTTATTATCAATTTTTATATTCATTCACTATATGATTTGTCATTATAATATTCATTTTTTAATTATAATATTAATTCACTATATTTTATATATTACTATATAACATTGAATATATATTGAGAAGGGATGGAGCATCAGCGTATCACTCAAACTGGAATTGGACAATGAAGTGGTATGATAACCGGCGTCTAGGAGAGAACGAACAGTATCATTTTCTTTATCCTACCCATTCGATTGTGATGCTGTGAATTCTACTCCAACAGTTTCAGTGGGAGTGACGCGCCCTTCTTAACAAGCCATCCCGTAGAAAGCTTAATAAGTATTGCGAATTGGGTTATTGGATTTGTTGGATCGTATCGTTGGAAGGAGAATCTTTTGTTCCCGCGGGTTTCGCGTAAGTGTCTCTGCTTACGGGTCCGCCCCACCGTTTTTGGCCCTTCATACAGCGTTACTGTGAATACAAACCGGTAACTCAATTTGATCTTGCTATTAAGTGGAGCTGCATACATGACAAGGTCTTAGAAGGGATGGTGGCTACCTTATATACGTTTATGGAACTGCGTTGCTTGAGTTAATGAATGTTCTCTTATATTATAGTTGGGAAATTTCGGACGAAAGAAGCATTTAATTCTATACATTTATGTGTTCATAATTTTTACTGCGCCTAAATTTGGCAGAAAGCTAAAAACCTTTAAAAACCGACAATATTATCGTTTTCGTTTAAATCGTATTTGCCATACAAATAATTTTATATTTCGGGAAAATATGGTTCGAACGTAAACAAGAATAAGGGGGAAGAATAGGGTGACTGAAGTTTCAGCATAAGCTACTGTGTCTACCAACATATTTTAACCCTTAAATGCACACTGTTGCCAATTGACAACATACTGGTTGCTACCTCATCAATTACGAACAAATTATCCTTTTCATCTATTTTTTTATGTAACGCGTCTTTTTTTTACCAAAAAATAAATCATACATTCAAGGGATAAGTGCTTCTATTTATTTATAACGAATCGTAATCACAACAACAAAAGCTTAAATGCAAATGAACAGATATTTTAAGCTGAATTGAACTCCGCCCAGAAGATATATTGAATGCTGTAATCTATAATCTGTAATCTGTATATTGAACGCTTCAAGTTCAAGAATGACGAACTCAAAATGACTACATTAGAAGATAATGAGAATCCATCAAATAAAATAATAAGGTCAGTTCATTCCCTCCTTGGCTTTCGTTTTTTAACGCCAACTTCAGCAACCATAGCAGCTTTGGTTACATCTGCCTGAAAATGTTCAGTGGTTTCTATTTCTTCAGAGCTCACAATATCTTCTTCTTCTTCTCCTTCTTCTTCACAATTATTCTGTTCATCTCCATCACTGTAGTTATGAATTGTTTCCTGGACATCTGCGTCATCTGAATGTACCATTTCGATGTCGTTTTCATTGGAGTTTAGATGAAGCTTTGATATATTTTCTCCACTTTGTTCGCTGTCTGCTAAATACTCATCCGTTTTCTTACTTCGCGCTACAGGAGATGGTGTGCTCTGTGTTGGAGTGAACATATTATTAGATGGAAATTCGATTCTCGCTCTGAATGTAAATCGGAAAACTGAACCAACGCAGTGAACCATCTAGCGAGATTTGACTCCTAGTTAAAAATGACAAGTTGAAATTTGGCAACCGTAATTGAGGTTTATGTAAAGTAGGTTCAACGGTAACGCAGGAGTTTTTGAGCATAGTAAGTAACTTGCGAAGTGTCACCTTTAACCACGGTAACGCGAAATGGTTCACAGCCTTAGTAGCACTATTGCACAGCCTAAGAAGCTTTTTGCACAATGAGGCAAACTCTCTCTCTGTCACACACACACACACACACGCCCCCCCCCCCTCCCACACACACACACATACACTGGCGCACGCGCGCGCGGTAAGTTACTCATTTGTCGTGAACAGTGGAACCAACTTAAAATTTGGAATTTACTTTTTACGAAAATTAAGTAACGTTTCCGTCTAAGGGAACGTTCATTAATTACGTCACGCAAAAATTGACTTTTTGTAACCCCCCCCCCCCCCCCATGTCACGTTTTTTGTATGGACCTTCAATTTTTTTTGTATGGATCGTCACGTTTTCTCGAACCCCCCCCCCCCCTACTGCGTGACATAATTAATGAACCTTCCCTAAGAAAAAAGAAAAAAAAAAAAATTTTTTTCTAAAAAAATAAAAAAAAGGGTAAAATAATTTTTCTATACCCAAAATATGAACTAGAAGGGCTGCAAAAAAAAAAAAACCAAAAAAGCGTTTTACAAGACGTTAAAAAAAATTAATAATTTGATCTGGACCTTTCGATATTACGAGAAATGAATGGAAACAGTGGCCTACCTACTACGAGGATCATAATCAATAACATCAAAACAATAAAATCTAACTGCCTTCTGTGATCTCATAAAATAGACTATATCAAAATTAAAATTCACGTTTATAGGTCTTGGACAGATCATCAAAAGATAGACGTTTTAAAATGTTTGAAGATATTTACATTTTTTATTGTTTCCACGTATGCAACTGCAAACGAAAACAGACGCGTGTCCGAACTGTCATAGAAAAGGCAGATTCTCGTTCTTAACTAGTAAGAGACTTATAAAAATTTGAACGTTTAAACATTTTAATCACTTGCAGCCACTTTAAAATAGTTAACGATAGAGATCATTACCTTTGATGAACAAACTAAGTAGATAAAAATGGCTAGCGGTAAACCTACTACTACTAGGAGGACAGCCCACATCCATGGGTTTTCGTTGCTAAATTTCATTACACGAGATACGACAGTTTCCTAAATAAAATAAAAGAAAATATGGATAGCGTTTAAAAGCATATTAGCGATATTTAGGGGACCTCAATATGACTCTATGACATCAAACCGCACGATTCGAAAAACCGTAAACAGAGTAATGGCTGGCCCACAATTGATACGTTGTGGATGTATTTGCGTGAATTTGACAGTTTTCCCTCAGGTTTTCTGTCAAATTAACGTCAACGGAACGCAAACGTATCTATTGTGGGTGACCTTACCAGCCTTACGAGATAAATTTATTATCTCTTTTAATAAATGTGTTCGTTAAAATCTCAAAATATGTTCTTCATTGAAACTATGGTTTTCAATTAAACTCGTTTAGAATTATTAGCCATAAAACGGTTAGAAACACTATCAAATAGTTTTTTAAACTACACGTACATTTCTTTAAACACACCGTACACGTTCGCGGAATAAATGTGTCAGCTCACAACTGAATAGATTACGTCGTACACAGAACAGAAATATGTTTCAATATTAAACAAAACAGGCACGCTTAGTTCAGTTTGCCCAAATATGGGTAAAGAATTCCCATAATCGCGAAAGGTGCACATTAGGGTGGCAGCCAAAACCGACTTTTTGAATTAAAAAAAAAAGAAGTGCTCAAAAGTTTTGTCTTCCCAAAAGAAGTCCCCTTGCAAAATTTGAGCTCATTCGAACTTCGTTAAGTGGACTAAGATTGACTTTTTTGACCCATGAAAAATTTCACAAGGTTCATCGGTACATGAAATTTCCAAAATCGATTTTTTTTTATGCCAAAGATCTTAAAAATGCATGAAACGTCGATAACTGGTGTTAGCCTTTTTTTTTTTTTTGAAAAAAACGACTTTCTGGGACATTTTTAGTTGGGAGAGTGACATCAATTTTACTTAAATGATTTGAATTCAACTACTGAGATATTCATGGCAATAGTATTGAAACATATCCTATAGCATCGTTGGCAACTGGTAACATATTATATGTGATATTTCATTGAGGTGGCTGACTTAATTTCCATTAGGGTGGTCCTTATTGATGAAAAATTAAAAAAAATTTAAATAAATTGAATTTGGATGGAATATAGAAGATAATAGTATTGAAACATCTTTTAAATTTGTAATATGTGATATTCACTTATTTTCCATGAGAGTGATCTCTTTTGTCGAAAATTTAAAAAAAAATCCAAAGATATCAGAATCAGAATGGGACATTGATAGAAATATTATTTTAACACATCTTTCATCATCGTAGGCCATTGTCAATACTAGATTAGTGATATTTAATAAGGGTTTGCTCACTTTTATTCCATTAGGGTGGTCCTTTGAAAAATATTTGAGAATTAGAATGGAATAGAGAAGTGTCATCGTAGATCATTGTTAACATTTAATATGTGATATTTCATAAGGGTGGATAAATTGCTTTCCATAAAGGAGGTCCTAATTGTCGAAAACTCAAAAACAAATACCAAAAAATTTAGAACTTAAATGGGATATTAAGGACATATGTATTTAAACATTTCATATACCATCGTAGGACACTGTTAACATATAATGTGTGATATTTCATTGGGCGATTTCCTCATTTTGCATCAGGGTGACCCTTTTTTTGGAAATTTGAAATAAAAAATCGGCATGCAACACTTCGTTAAGATATTTTCATTAATTTTTATCTTTTGAACAGTCAAAATAGAACGAACCAATACGATAACGTACAACACAAACTGCCGTGATCAAAATATGGATGAAAATAAAATATTTTTTTATTTTCGTAACCAAATTATGACAATAGCTTAATACCGGGATATTTTCTTCATTTCCGAGTAATAAAAGTACGTTGCTATTTACTTGCTGTGGTACATGCGCTTCGACCGTGAGAGAAAAAAAAAATCGTTCATACATAAAACTAACACCACTTTGCTTTGAAATTTTGTCAGTTTGTAAAGTCGATGAAACATTATAGGTTTCCTTTTTATTGTAGTGTTAACGTTTCATCTGCGATATTTCATTGGAGTGGTTTACTTGTTTCTATTAAGATAGTTATTTTAGTAAAAGAATTTAAAAGACATGCAAAATTGTTGACATTTGATTTGTGATATTTCATCAGGATGGCTCACTCCTCTATCATCGTAAGACACTGTTAACACATTGTATGTGATATTTAATTTGGCCGATTACTTCATTTTCCATTAGGGTGGCCCTTTTATTTGGAAATTAAAAACAAATAAAGAGTATTTATTACGGTGTCGTTATAATAATTTCAACCGATTTATATCCACAGATCGAAAGATCATGGTACGGACAACCATATTATCCTTGCATAATGTTCGACGAAAAATGTAGGGATAACTTAGTTATTAACGAAAGAGAATTGTTTACTAGAGAGCCTCTCATTGTTAGACAACCCCTTTTGAAAAGTTTTGCGCGATTGTCCTCCGGAATGCGACACTTCACTAAGGTGAAACAGTTCGGTGTCCTCGTCTCATACAAAATCCGCTTATCGAGCATCAGTGAGCTTCCCATTTCTGGTTTGCACCATCTGTGCAAGCTCAGATTAAAAAAATCAGAGTTATCGGTCAGATACTTATCGACTATTGTGCTCCAAAAACGTGAAGTGAGAAGCCTGTTAGATGGGATCTAGCAGAGCAAACAATAAAACACGTCTGTGCAGATCGAGGTAGCACACAAGAGTGATATTTATTCATTTCCATTTTAAAGCTATTGAATGATCTCTGTCAGTCTCTTTCGCACCAATGAATGATTGCGCGGTGCAGTGCTACCATCACTCCTCGTCATCGCGCAGAGATCGTAGACTAATCCTCTTGCGTATGTCCTCTAGCTTTACCTTATTCAGCGGTTTGGTGAAAACATCCGCCAACATATCCGCTGATGGGCAATAAGTCACATTGATGTCGTGTTTCTCAGCCAAATCGCGCACGAAGTGAAACTTGGTATCCACGTGTTTCGAGCGCTTCAGCCCCGCATTTTGCTCCAACATTTTTATACAACTTTGGTTGTCTTCGAAGATCTGTACGGGTTGTTGCACAGGATCCCCGAAGTCTTTCAATAGCTTCTTAAGCCATAGCAGCTCCCGACAACTTTCAGCTAACGAAATGTACTCCGCTTCGGTCGATGAAAGTGCCACACACGGTTGCTTTTTGGCACACCACGAGATCGAACCACCGCCCAATCGGAACAGGTAGCCCGAATTCGATTTCCGGTCTTTCACATTACCGGCCCAGTCTGCGTCCACGTATCCTTGAAGTTCTTCTTCACTGGTACCCAACTTCAGCTTCAACACGCTTGTCGCCTTCAGGTAACGCAGAACTCGTTTTGCTTCCGTCCAATCTGCGTTCGTTGGTTTGCTCACCTGCCTCCCAAGAATCGATGTACTGATAGCAATATCCGGCCGGGTATTCGTCGACAAATACAGCAAACCGCCAACAAGACTCTGAAACTTCTCATTGTTCGGAAAACTCTCCAACTCCTCCTTTTGCTGTAGGTAACGACGTCCATGGGAATCCGTGCCCCCTTCGCTTCCGTCAGTCCGAATTGCGCCACCAACTTGTCGATGTAAGATTTTTGGCCCAAACAGTAGGCGTCGTTCTCCTTCGTCACTCTTATTCCTAAAAAATGCTTCACTTTACCAAGGGTGGTTATCTGGAACTTACTCGCCAACACTTTCACCACTTCATCGTACTCCGCGTCGTTGGATGTGACGACCAGCATATCATCCACATACACTAGGATGTACACTGTGCTGCCGTTCCTTTTACGCACATACAGACACGGGTCCGCTTCCGCCTGTTTGAATCCGAGTCGCTTCAGAACTTCGTTCAGCTTTTGGTTCCAAACTCTGGCTGACTGCTTCAACCCGTTTATCACCTCCAAATCGCAGTCCGGGTGGTACTCGCATATAAATGGTCTCTTCCAAATCGCCATTCGATTACGCAGTTTTCATGTCGACATGTCGGACCTGCATCCTATCACGACCGGCGACGGTCAACAAGGTGCGAAGCGTCACTTGCTTCGCGACGGGTGCGAATACCTCGTCGTAATCCAGGCCATGCCGCTGCGTGAAACCCTGCGCCACTAATCTTGCCTTATACCGTACGATTTTACCTTGCTCATCTTGTTTCTTTTTATAGATCCAACGGCATCCGATCGTCTTGGCTCCTGCCGGCAACGATATCAGTTCCCAGGCACTGTTCTCCCGAAGAGACTTCAGCTCATCCTGCATAGCTGTTTTCCAATGGTCACGCTCAGGACCACTTACTGCCTCTTGATAGCTATGCGGCACTTCCTGCTGACACAGAAACAACTTGCTATCCGCAACGAAACGTTCGGGTGGAATCCCTTTCGTTGACCTCTCAGAACGACGAGGCGTATTCTCGTGCTCCTCCTGGAAATGGGCCGACTCCTCCTGAATCGGGATAGATTCGGCGTCTTGGCGAACGACTTCACTAGCATCTTCATACACACTCTGTTCTGCCGGATTGTCAAAAACCAACCACCGGTTGCTCAGCAGAATCGTCATCAAAACCGGGGAAATCACAATCACTATCTTCATACTCTTCTTCGGATTCTTTGGATTCTTCATCGGACTCATCCGACTTCTCCTGTTCTACGCTGCTACTAGGCTTCGATGGTGATGGAGGCAGCTCGAAGAATTCGATACTATCCGCATCCTGGACCACACCATCTGACTGCACGAATGAGCATCTCGACTGAAAACGATCTTGTTTGTCTTCAAGTCGATAAATTGCCACGCTTTATGCTGCAGAGAATATCCAACGAAAGTCATTTTCGTTGCCTTCGGTATCAGCTTCGTCCGCTTCTCCTTTGGAATAAGCACATACGCCTCCGATCCGAGCAGCTGGACCATACTCATGTCCGGCTTAACACCGTGCCCAATCCCCAAAAGTGTTAGGTGCAGTTTATATTTAAGTAGATATGGATTACAATAAATTTATTTAAACGGATAATTTTTTGAAATAAAAATTTGAAGGTGGATTTAATAGTAATATAAGGTTTATAAGGTTTATTTGAAGGTGGATTTAATAGTAATATAAATTTATTTAAACGGATAATTTTTTGAAATAAAAAATTGAAGGTGGATTTAATAGTAATATAAAATATATATGATTTTAGCTCTAAAACATGTACATATCGCCCATCGTTCTTATTTTTAAAATAAGATAAGTTGTAACATAGTAGATGTACTGGAAAGTGAATCTAGAATGACAATTTAAAGCTTAATTAGTAAAGTCGGCAACATATTCTGGAGGTAGTTGGCCATGTTCACCGCATCAGCCCAGTAACGATAATGCAATCCCGACTCAATCACCATGCAGTGCGCCATTTCTACCAGCGAATGATTCTTGCGCTCCGCGACACCGTTCTGCTGTGGCGTGTATGCTGTCGTGAACTGCTGCTGAATTCCTTCCTGCTTCAGGAACCTAACCAGCTGGTATACTCTCCTCCTTGATCTGACCTGATCACTTTCGGTGGCCTACCGAACTGTGTTTTCATCTGTCGTACGAAATCGCGAATTGCATCCACCGTCTCGGACTTCTTCGTCAGGATGTAGAGAGTAGAGTAGCGGCTGAAGTCATCGATCAGCGTTAAAAAAATACCGCCGACCGCCGGGTGTGACTTTCTTCATTGGCCCACACAAATCGCTGTGTACCAAATCCAACACCTCTTTTGACTTCCGCGCCGCTTTTTTAGGGAAAGGCAGTCTAGCCATCTTCCCTTCCAAACAGGGTTCACAGGTGTAATTAACGGAGCATTTACGTACCTTTATACCGGTTGCCAAGCCTTTCCGCTCGAGATCCAGGATAGCTGGAGTATCATGGTGTCCAAGTTTTCGCTGCCACTCGTGTATACAGCCCTTCACATGGCACTAATCCGACACGACATTCGCTCGCTCTACCATTCGGAGGTGGTACAAGCCCTTGCTGACCGGCGCCACAGCAGCTTCTCTGCTCCTGCTCGAAATCGTGCAACCCTTCTGATCGAAGATTACAGTCGTACCTTTCTGTACGAGCCTGCCGACCGACACGAGATTCATGTCGAGTTCAGGAACAAATAGCACATCACTGAGCGAAATTTGTTTTTCGTCATTAGCAGCGCCGAAGTAAAAAATCTTGCACGATCCGACGCCTTTCACTACTGCCCGTTTACCGTCAGCAACCGTCACCGATTTCGGAGTGTCCGCACGCGGCTCACTTAACGACACGAAAAACTTCCGATTTGCACACATGTGCGAACTCGCGACTGAATCGACAATCCAGTCATTCACCGAACACGCACTGGCAACAATCACAAAAGAATCCTGTCCCGACTTGCCAATTTAGCTTTGGCTTGCTTTTCGAATTCGAGCCACCGGCACCTTCTTCTTCTTTCTTTTTCTTCAGCCACGCGTTGCAGTTTGTCTCACAGTAGAAACACACAACACCTTTCTTCTTATCGTCCGCTTTCAGAACAACCGAATCCACTACCGCCGATTCTCGACGGTTGCACACCTCGTTGAGAATTTTTTCCTTTACGAGCTGCACCGTCAGATCGTTGTCGGCTCGGTTTTCCAGCGTCGTTGTCAAGGCATCGAACGAACGGGGTAAACTTCGGAACACTAAAACCACCTGAAAATCCTCGTCGAGTTTTGTTCCAGCATTGGCCAGCTTGTCGAACAAATCTTCGAACTCCGTCAGGTGTTCTTCCATGTTTCCCCGTCGCGGTATTGCAAGTCGCAGATACGTTTGAGCAACTGCACTTTGGTCGTAAGCGTCTTCTTCTGGTGTTGCCGCTCCAAATTGTCCCACACTTCCTTCGCGGTATTCGTATTCCGGATGTGTCCGTGTTGACTTTTGGACAACAGCAAACCAATCTTCACTCGCGCTTTCTGGTCTCCTTCATCCCAAGCAGCCAGAATCGTCGCACTCGCGCCGGGTGACGAATCATAATTATCGTTCGTCAATTTCGCGATACCGGTTCTCTCAATTTTGTTGAATTCAAAATATGTCCGAAAAAAATTCAACAAATACACTCGTAACTTATTCAAACATGTTCACTTTGCACAAAAACAAAATGGCTACTTTCCCTGGGCCCATAACCTGTTAGATGGAATCTAGCAGAGCAAACAATAAAACACGTCTGTACAGATCGAGCTAGCACACAAGAGTGATATTTATTCATTTCCATTTTAAAGCTAGTGAATCATCACTGTCAGTCTCTTTCACACTGATGAATGATTGCGCGGTGCTGAATGGTGCAGTGCTGCCATCAAAGCCTACGAACTGTAACCCCGGAGGCCCTTACGATGGAGAACTATAAAATTTTGCAATGGCCTTAGTAGCAATAAGCTAGTAACGAAAGGGAGAGGAAAGGAATTTTGATACTAACAAAATTAACGTTGCTAGTTTTTGGTACATTACATCGGATATATTTCCTAAATTAAATCTTATTTTTTTGGACTTTTATACATTGTTCAATGTTCTTCAAGTAATTGTAAAAAATACTGCTTTTGATTTTCATTCGATAACAATTTCGAATTATATGGTTTAGTTAATGCATTGTCATTTACTACTGTCAAACTTTGATTACGTATTTTGGCATTTTCATAATCTTTTTTACAATTCGACTGCGTAATATCAGTTTCCAACAAGGATTCCGGAAGTTCTAGAGCATAGTAAAAAAATTTAGTATCCTGACTGCCTTGTACAAATGAGTGTAGCTCATGTGTTGAAACGTCGTTTAGTCGATTATGGATTTGGCTGGTATAATTTTTGGGTATCTTTAAACCAAATAATGTATGTGGGCTTCAAATGATGAGTTGACAACTAGGAAGTAGGGGGCGACCGACCTCCAGTCCTCACAAGTTCCTACCTCACGCCTCTACGAGTCATATGATCACAAAAGACTGCCAGCTGAAGAAACATGGAGACGCTGGTTGGCGTAGCCTGTGCAATGTTGTCAATTTGACAATAGCGTAGTGAGGGGGTGCGACCAAGGTGAATTTAATATCTCAGGTGGTCTCAATACTGTATATGAGAATTTCTGCCATGTTTAAACGCATACTAATACGATCCATATCAAGTAAAATACTGGTCTGACATACTGAAGTTGTCTGCTTTACACCTATGCAACAGTGCCTGTGGAGTCAAACTCGCAGTTCCATTTGAAACCAAACGAGTAAAGGAGTTGATTAGTTTCACACTGCCAGGCCTGTGATCTATGCCATGGGATATAAAGCGTCAGGCTGGATGGTTTGTTTACCAATATTTCGGGGAAAAAGTGCACGTGCTAATGTGTGTAAACATAACGTTTAGCCCATACCGTTTACATTAATATATAACTCCTCACTCTTAGGCAAAAATGCAATCAGCAACTGTCATTATGTGCGTAATGCAGTATTGACCATCCTTACTCTTTCACTCCACTAAATCTCATTTGATACCCCGCTACTCCACCCGACTTCCCTAACAACTGAAGAAAATAGACCACCTGAGATATTAAATTCACCTTGGGTGCGACTTAAGATCATGTACCTGCCAATCACATTTAATATTTTTCATTCTCATTTTATTAATATGTAGTTTCAGCACACTTTGCATTCCAGAACCATTTATCTTGAGAGCGTAGAGGCTCAATTTATTTTTGAGCATTTCAGCATGACATTTTATTATAAATTGCCCATCTGAAATTCAACTATGATACTATTTTCATAAAGGACTGGCATGCTACGATATTATTAAAATAAATAAATTTAAATAAACGGATATTATTTAAATAAATTTGTTTAGTGGTATTATGGTTAGATAAGCCATTTATTTAAAAAATCACCTAAACGGGTTCTTCAGTCACTCTTACTTCTATCCTTGGAATATAATTAAAAGAGTATTAAGAAAAGTTTTTAAAAGATTTCTTCTAGCATAATTTGTTGCTTTAAAAAATACATCATACATCTTTTTATTGAAATTTTCTTTATGATATTTGTAAAAAAAATACTCTTTTTTCTAACTTTTCTATTGCATTGCAGCTTTGCACATTGCACCACACGAAGAAAGAAACAAGCTTCGTAGATATTCTTTCGCTGTGAATACATTTAATTCAAGTGTTTCGGTAAAGGAACTTTTTACGGAAAAATATTTCTTTTACATCCATCTTACATTATAATGGTTATGGTTGTCTTATGGCATTGCTATTCTTTTATGTTGAGGTTTTGTTTCTATCAATGTGGTAGGTGATTGTTTGAATTGCAATTTGGTTTTTTTGTTGTTGATTATATTTTGTATTGTTTTTTTTTTTTGTGAGTTTTATGTATAAACGTACTTTTTTTTTCCACAACCGAAGCGCATGTACCACAGTAGGCAGATAGCAACGTATTTTTATTTCTCGAAAATGAAGCAGCCTAAGGCTGAGAATCACTTACGAAAATTTGTACAAAGAACTTCCTTGTCGCCTTTCCCGGTATCAAGCTATTGTCATAATTTGGTTATGTCAAAAATATATTTTATCTTCATCCATATTTTGATCACGGCAGTTTGTGTTGTACGTTATCGTATTGGTACGTTCTATTTTGACTATTCATAAGAAAACATTAATTGAAATATCTTAGCTAAGTGTTGCTAGGTTTTTATTTTAAATTTCCAACCCATTAATCACCCTGATGGAAAATGAGGAAATCGCCCTTTTGAAATATCACATATTATATGTTAACAGTGTCCTACGACGGTATAGGAGATGTTTAAATACATATGTCCTGAATATCCCATTCAAGTACTGAATTGTTTTGTTTTTGTTTTAAATTTTTCTACAAATTGGACCTCCTTTAAAGAAAGCATTTTATCCACCCTTATGAAATATCACATATTAAATGTTAACAATGATCTACGATGACACAGGAGATATGTAAATACTATTGTCTTCACTATTCCATTCAAATTCTCAATTATTTTTCAAAGGACCACCCTAATGGAATAAAAGTGATCAAACCCTTATTAAATATCATGAATTTAGTATAAAAATGGCCTACGATGATGAAAGTGGTGTTAAAATAATATTGCTTTCAATATCCCACTCAAACTCTGATTTCTTTGGATTTTTTTTTTTAATTTTCGACAAAAGAGATCACTCTCATGGAAAATAAGTGAATATCACATATTACATCCTCACAGTGGCTAATGATTATTTAAGAGATGTTTCATTTATATTCCATAAAAATTTTCTTCTTTATTCCATACAAATTCAATTTTTGAAATTTTTCATCAAAAAGGATTACTCTAATGGAAATTAAGTCAACCACCCTAATGAAATATCACATATAATATGTTACCAGTTGCCAACGATGATATAGGATATGTTTCAATACTATTGCCATGAATATCTCAGTTGTTGAATTTTAGTAAAATTTAATTCACTCCCTCAACTCAAAAATTGGCCGTCGTTTTTTTTTCAAAAAAAAAAAAGCTTACACCAGTTCTCGACGTTTCATGCATTTTTGGCATGCACCTTTGGCATCAAAAAACATAATCGATTTCGGAAATTTAAATTTTAACTTAAATTTAACAATTTCATCAAATTTTCGAACGTCAACCTTAATGATGTTGAACCATATTATGATATTTTTTGCTGCATAGCTTCATAACGAGATCATGCTGAAGGCTCACCCACAATTGATACGTTGCATTTGCTTGTTTTTGACAGTTTTCCCATAAATCATTGCAGGAAGGCGTCATCAATGCAGTTCAGGGAGCTTTTTTACGCGGACTTAGAATATTTTCGGTAAGATCGGTTACAGATTGTGTGCTCTAAAATTATAACAATTGAAGTAAAATAGCCGGAAAACAGAATCAGTGCTTATTTTTACATCATTTCCTGAATCTAATCGTACAGAATCCAGAAAGAGCCATTTTCGTTTGTGCGATTCGAATCCCAACACCTTGTAAACAAACTCCCTGAACTGTCAAAACGTGAGGTTATTAATTCCGTGCAATGATCTATAGGTGTTCTCTTAACCAAATTGGTCTTCCCTTAGATCAGTCGGTAAAGGCGCGGCTACAAAACAACAACATGCGGGAGGTGGGTTTGATTCCCGGTCTAGGAATTTTTCGTTTAGGAAAATTTCTCGACTCCCTGGGCATACGATATGATTGTACTTGCCAGACATTCATACTAATTCAAAAATGGTACCTGGCATTGAAAGTTCTTAATTAATAACTATGGAAGTGCATTTAGAACAATAAGTTGAGAACAATAAGCTAATTGCGAAAGCAAAAGGTTGAAACGCTAAGAAAGAAGTCAACCAAATCTCAACGGAGAGCAAACTTATCCATCGTGGGCAAGGCTTGATGATGTAAGGGTTCAATTTTCGCTCTAGTTATTTTGTTTTTCTTTATTTTGATTTGCAATTTTTTCAACTCCTTCAATTTTCGCTCTAGTCTTTATTTTGTTTTTCTTTATTTTGATTTGCAATTTTTTCAACTCCTTGGGTATAAAGATTGTCCATTAAGTTTGCCAAGCAAAAATGCCCATTTTCAACCCCCCTTCCCAATCATGCGCATAGAAACAAATGTATGGATCGTCACAGTTCCCGAAATCCAGTTGCAGTTTGAAACTTCGGACGATCAATCATGCTTATGCTCATCATGCTCTCCTTGCGTACACAGATAAACATAAATTTTCGCTTTGGGCAACAAGTAATCATACGGCAATTTTTCAAAAAAATCACAATTTTTGGTGTAAATACTCAAAATTTAAAAAAAAAACTGTATTTTGACCATTCCGTGAAAACGTAACACATGCAAACAAAGTCGAAGCAATTTAAAATGTTCATGCAAGTGAATTGATAAATTCTATTTTGTCTTTTTTACACGGTTTCATAGTAAAAGTGGAACGTATCCCCCGTGTAAAAAAAGATCTTAGTGTACTAAAAAAGTTCTTCTAGTTCTAGTACAGAACCTCCCTTTATTTTTATTTATTATCATCTTAGGGAAGAATTTTTTGTACCTGCTAGTCGTGTACTAGTATACAAATGTTTAGTTGATATTTTTCAAATCTAACGACCGCGAACACTCAGCAACGATCTAATATGGCGTCCGATTTGTTTCAAATAAAACTCGCCGTTTCTACACGTGAAAGTAGTTTCACATAGGATCGTGTAAAGATAATTTGACTTCGCAGAACTGCAGTGGCAAATGCTGAACATTTCCGAAAAACTATTTACAGGTGAACGTTGTTAAGTGTTCCATTTATGTGCATGGCCATTCGCTCAAATTTACGCGAGATATACGATATAATTTTTAATTATATGTTAAAAAACGCTATTGCTAATGTTCATATTTTTTTTTTCTAGGAGATCCTGACATGATCCATAGTTTTGAGATAATATAGCTCCGCATCCTACACGCAAACAAATCACTCTGTGTTGAATCAACAAAATATTTTGTTGGTATTCAATACAAGGTTTCTTTTTGTTTCAATTCATAAGAAAGTTCCAAATCAATTCAAAATTTCATTCAAATCAAACCAAAAAAAATATTTAAAGTGATCAGTGCTGTGTGATTTAAAACAATCACATTTATTTTTAAACTAAAATGAATAATTTATTGTTTCTACAAAATATTTTTTCACCCTAAGAAATCACTCTGTTTTGAATCAACAAAACATTTTGCTGCTATTCAATACAAGGTTTCTTTTTGTTTCAATGCACAAAAAAGTTCCAAATCAATTCAAAATTTCATTCAAATCAAACAAATAAAATTATTTAAAGTAATCACTGCTGTGTAATATTAGTTTAAATAATATTTGATATATAACAATCACATTTATTTTCAAACTCAAATGATTATTTTATTGTTTTCACAAAATACTTTTTCACCATAAAAAATCACTCTGTTTTGAATAAACAAAACATGTTGCTGCTATTCAATACAAGATTTTTATTTGTTTCAGTTCATAAAAAAGTTCTAAATCAATTCAAAATTTAATTCAAATCAAACCTATCAAATTATTTGAAGTAATAACCGCTGTGTGATACTCGTTTAAATTATATTTGATTTATAACAATCACATTTATTTTAAACTTCGTTTTAAACAAAAATGCTTAATTATTTGTTTTAATAAAATAGTTGTATGAGCGCACATTTCATAGCAGCCATATTGCTACCTCTGACCTCTGCTTTCCTAATGTAAGTTTAAACATGATATATTATAATTTGTTAAACAGATTATCAACGAGTTATTCTCTTTGCAGATAACTGGAAAACAGCACAACTTCCGAAGGAAGACTATTTTGCAAATAAGCTGCTATTATGACTGTCTCTCCCCAATATTTCTTCCCGAGTCCAGCATCCAACCACATGCACGATGCCAACTCCTGCAAAGTCCTGCAAAGTCTCATTTTGTTTTGAACAATAAAACACGATGTTCAATTCAATAAAGCATGAAGTTTTATTTCCACTCCATGGTTTTGTGGAATTAGTTCATCATTGTTTATTATTTCAACAAATGCGTTTAGTTGGTTTAAGAAAACATTTTGTTTTGAACAATAAAACACGATGTTCAATTCTATAAAGCATGATGTTTTATTTCAACTCAAAGGTTTTGTTGAATTAGTTCATCAGTTTTATTGGTCCATATTCAAACCAAAATTTTAGCTGAATTGATTCCTCTTTTGTATTGGTTTAACTACGTATTTTTTGCGTGTAAATCAGATATTCGCATAAAATCTGCTCGAGAATCAGGGTACTGTAAATTGTAAGGTGATTTTTAAAAAGATTGTCAAATAACATTCATTGATCCAGGCGAATGGTACTTTTATCCTCAATACAGATATACCTCGATGTACACGACACTAAGCTCCCCCAATTCCGCTTACTCGCGAATAGCCAATGAATTGAACTATGTTATAAATATGTAGATGGACGTCTCTTTTGACTGATGAACTTATTTATTTCTACAATTGGTTTGGAGTTCATTATTGGAAGAGCTTAGTTTACGTGTAAATGAAATCGAGTCTTACCTGTAACTGGTTTAATGAATGAGCTTTTATTGCAAAACTACTCACAAATTTCCGTTAATAGTCGCAGAACGTAACAAATCTGCGAACTTCATTACATTCGATATTGGGTAGTATTTAATTAGTCAATTAGTTGTACCAACAATCAATGTGAAACTAGCGATTTGAAATTTGGTCACTGTTGTAGAACCCCTAGGTCCGAAGTACACCTTGCCATCTGCACCTTGCGATACACTCTTGCGCTTTTCGGTGCCTTTTGGACTAGTATCTTTGTTTTTGTTTCGATTCGCTGTTATTTTGGCACAATATTTGAGGGTGTGTTGGTTTGAGCTACGTTATTAGGGGCGAATCATTAAGCTTGGGACCGAGCTTGACACCGGTGTGCTAGTGCTTCCTGAGCCAAAACATATATTTATTTTCTTCATGACTATCCAGCCGCTGGGGTACCGTCAGGTAAGATACCCTAGTCTGCATGTAATCTTATGCCCAACATAAACGACTCTTTTTAAAAATTTGCATTTTTCCACATTCAATCTTAGATATTGTCTTAATCGGTCGATATAAATCTTCAAAATGAATAAATGCGTGCTTTGGGGTTAAGTCAGCCATTGCTATTGCTATTGTATGTTGAAAGGTGTTTGGACCAGTGCTCGGAAGAGGATCGCCTTTCGACTATGTTGCGTGAACGTATCCGTTTTCGGCATTCAATTTGCGCAGCAAGCACGGTATGAATGAATGAGCAGTAGTTTTACCTCCTGATCAGTGCTTGAAGAGGGATCGCTTTTCACTCGTGACTGCGTGAACGCGTACGTTTTCTGCATTCCCTTTGCACAACGAGAACGGAGGAATGAATGGACAAAATGGCGCAGTCGTTCTGCCGTTTTTCGGTCGCGATCATGTTTGTCGTAGCAGTCCTGTGGAAGACGATTTTTTCATGCATTCTCTCTTCCGCTTCTCGTGCATATTGAAAAGCTGAAACTGCCGAACGAATGGGAGCGTGCGGCTTACGAGGTTTTTTTTTGTTCGTTTCTCCACACCAACATATCGCTTGGCCTAGACGGCGCGGTGTCTTTCACACTTTAATCACGTGCTAATATACGAATTCCCCGATTACACTGCAGGACTCTGCTAGGGAATATGTTGCTCACCGAGTCCCCGCTGAAACTCGGATGTTTTTATTTTCAAATCCTTTAAATTAAATTCGATTGTGTCCGGTGTTTGCGCGTGGGTTTGCACGGGTAATGCAAATCTCGGGAGGGCTAGTTAACCAACTTCCCCTTTATCCAATCGAGCTGAAATTTAGCACATAGACACGTTGCCAGTGACGATGCGTTTGTATGGTATGTATGGTAGCCACCATCCCTTCATGCACAGGGCTTGGATGCAGCTTCACTCAATAGCAAGATCAAATTGAGCCACCGATCTGAATTCACAATATCACTGTATGAAGGGCTTAAAACGGTGAGGTGGACCCGTAAGCAGAGACACTAACGCGAAACCCGCGGGAACATAAGATTCTCCTTCCAACGATACAATCCAACAAATCGTCATTTATTGTCATCCTATAATTTTAATATGGTTATAAATAAAATAATATGATGAAATAGTTAAAATAGTAAAAATAGACAAACGATGCTAATATACTTCTTAGTGCATCTTTACAGCTCAAACAATGGCAGATGAATGTTAATCTGGAATGTGAAGGCCTATTGCAATTAAATAAAACATAAAACAATTGATTATACATGAATCAATAACAAATATGTATGTATTTATGAGATTTTGTACAATTTGTTGTCTGACAAACATATGAGCTTTTCTCATGGGTCTTCGACAACTTCACGAATTAGCTACAAGGGTCTCCCCCAGGGCTCTTGTTTAAGCTCCCTTTTTTATAATTTTTATGTTAGAGACATCGATAGCTGCCTCATGGAAAATTGCACACTAAGACAGCTTGCGGATGACGCCGTTGTTTCATTTGTAGGACCAGGGGCGAACAACCTGCAGGGACCGTTGCAGGATACCCTAGACAACTTGTCTACCTGGGCTGTAAAGCTGGGTATCGAATTCTCCCCGGAGAAAACAGAGTTAGTTGTTTTTTCTAGGAAGCGTGATCCAGCACAGATACCACTTCAACTCATGGGTAAAATAATAACTCAAAGTTTGTCTAATAAATACCTAGGGGTCTGGTTGGATTCTAAATGCACCTGGGGAAAGCACATTAAGTATCTGTATCAGAAATGCCAGCAGCGAATAAACTTCATGCGTACTATCACCGGAACATGGTGGGGAGCCCACCCGGAAGATCTGATAAAGCTGTATCGTACAACGATTCTGTCGGTTCTCGAGTACGGTAGCTTCTGTTTTCAATCCGCCGCAAAATCTCATATTCTGAAGCTGAAGCGAATCCAGTACCGTTGTCTTCGTATCGCGTTAGGCTGCATGAACTCAACTCATACTATGAGTTTGGAGGTATTAGCAGGAGTTCTTCCTTTATCAGATCGTTTTGTGGAGCTATCGTTCCGGTTCCTCACATGCTATGAGGTGCTAAATCCATTGGTAATTGAAAATTTTCAAAAGCTAATCGAACGAAATCCTCAAACTAAGTTCATGACACTGTACCATTGGTACATGACTCTGGAGGTGAGCCCTTCTTCGAATGTTCCTAATCGTGATTACTCCCAAGACTTCTCTAGTTCTACTGTAGTTTTTGATCTAACCATGAAGCAAGAAGCTCGTGGAATACCAGATCCACTCCGTTCGGAGTACATTCCATCATTTTTTGCAAGCAAGTTTGGCCATATCAGAAGTGACAGAAAGTTTTACACCGACGGGTAAAAAACAAATGATTCCACTGGATTTGGTGTTTTTAACGAAATTCATAGCGCCTCCTTCAAACTTCAAAATCCTTGCTCCGTATACGTCGCAGATATACACTATGCATTAGAGCGAATTGCCTCTCTTCCCTCTGATCAATTTTTCATTTTTACGGATAGTCTCAGCTCACTTCAGGCTATTCGTTCAATGAGGCCGGCAAGGCACTCACCGTATTTCGTTAGCGAAATACGATCTCTTTTGAGTGCCCTATCAAACAATTCCTACACCATGACCTTGGTTTGGGTCCCTTCTCATTGCTCCATTCCGGGTAATGAGAAAGCGGACTCACTTGCCAAGGTGGGCGCTATGGCAGGCGATATTTATGATCGACAAATTGCCTTCACCGAATTTTTTGCTATTTTCCGTCAACAGGCCTTGATCAGCTGGCAACAAAAATGGGATGCAGGGGATTTGGGCAGATGGTTACATTCCATTCTCCGACAGGTATCGAAAAAATCGTGGTTCAGAGGGTTGGATATTAGCCGGGGTTTTATCAAGGTAATGTGTCGTCTAATGTCCAATCACTAGTCGTTAGGCTCTCATTTCTATCGAATAGGTCTCTCAGACACCAATCAATGCGGCTGTGGTGCAGGTTATCAGGACACCAACCACGTTGTCTGGCATTGCCTCGATTGCGAAATTGCCAGATCTGATCCTTGCGCATCCCTACGGGCCCGAGGGAAACCAGAGAAGGAAGATATCAGAGAGGTGCTGGGTAAGCTGGACTTGGACTATATGGGGCTAATTTACAAGTTCTTGAAACAAATAGATGTATTCGTTTGATCCTCTCTTAGCTGTCGCTTTAACATGTCCACCTCGCCCCCTCTCCCGTAATACCGCTTCTATTGTATCGTTACAGCTTAACCCAATTCAACATCTACGCCAGACATACAGCATCAATATAGCATCGCCAATCTGCTGTTGATAGCCAACGTTAAGATTCCTACTTCCCTATTCCTTCCCGAATCATTGTAATCCCTAACCTCGACCAAGCCGCGAGTTTTTCGGCTATCCAAAACTAACCTAGTAAGTAAGTTATTATCGTTGTAAAAATGAAAAAGAACTCGGCTCCGTTATGCCTATGGCACTTGAGCCTTATAAATAAACAATTAAGTTTAAAAAAAAATATGATTCATTGGCCCTTTGATAATGAAAACATAATAATTCTCTCTGTACAGGTTTTGTTCCTTTGGTTTGTGTTTGGATGAGCCATTGAAAAAAGTACAACCGAATGTCATACATTTCCATTGAAAATAATTACAACATTTTTACTAAGTTATCTAGGCAACAGGCCATAGTCTCGAAATTTTCGCTTGCCCTGTGTAGCCATTTCTTTCGAATTCCACCTGTTTTTTGAATAACCGAAAAACTTCATACGCTAGTGGTGACTGCCGTCGAACTGACATTTTTTTTCGCAATCATTCACTACCGTAAACGGCAAAGGGATCTTGGACGAAATGGAAATGTGAAAAAATCAGAAGGGAGCAGCGTGAAGAGAGTGCGTGAATGAATTTTGCTTCCTATTCGTTCCGCTGTGCAGGTGTAGGCATGATGGCGAGAAGTAGTATGGACTAATGAATAGTGTGCGGGGAACGGCACAAAACGGAGGTAATGAAATTGAATGAGCGTTTGTGTTGACTGCGCCTGAAAAAAAGGATTGTCAGAAGCCATGCTCCTGATCGTTGCTTATGTAGTAACCGGTGCGGCAGTTGTTTGAAGACCGATTTTCCGTGGCAAGCATACTTTTGCATAAGAAAACTAATAAATTATGCATAAAAGAAATCGAAAATCGTTCCACAAAAAACACATTAATGGTATGGGATTCTGAAAATCCATACAAAAAAATAGAGGTGGGTTATATCAAGGATGTAATAGCGAGTTACACGTAGGACCGCGTTGGTGTGTAATAATGATGGATTCAATTAATTTATAAGTTGGTTTTATATGGTTGATTTATATTGAAATGTTTTTATTATTTTGCTTTGACCCGTCTCGTCTTATGTATTTTGCTTCATACTGAATTTTCATGACCCTCTTCATTTTGAGCTATGCTATTCAACGCTACTATATAGCACGCGAGACGAACCGAAATGATTCTGTGTTCGACATTAGCACTCAGCTGATGGTTGTGACGAGTTATAAGGCCTGTATATAAGGATAGATCTTTTTTGGTGAGATACAGTAATTTGCGAGTCATTGAAATGTTTGGAGCAATGAACCACTTCGATTGCCTAGCTATGGATGGAAGTGTTGTTCCAGTTTGCTTCCACTTTCAAGCATTCCTAGGCTTTCATCTCCAATCTAAGTAAACAAGCAGATAAACCATAAAAGTGTTCAGGTCTTACGAACTGATGAGACGACCCGAGTCTTGCTAATTCATCAGCTCTCTCGTTTCCATCATTTCCACAATGGCCAGGAACCCAGTACAAATTGACTTGATTACTACATGACAACTTTTGGAGTGATTGAACACATTCCTAAACATGCTAGGAATTGCATGTTACTGACTTTAACGCATTTAGAGCTGCTTGACTGTTCGACTGGTCCGAATTTACAGTTGTGACAGCCCGGGGGCCATCAGCTTGCCCCCTCAGATCTAGCCAGTAGTCGTCTGTCTGTCATCTCTTCTTCAATCTATTGCAAATGATCTATAGAAGGATGCGTGCACGACATCTCTTTACCGATTTTTTTTTCAGCAAAAGTAAGTAAGTTTACTGCACAAATGCAAAATTTTCATAGCCTAATGCGATCCTTCTTTCCCAAGTAGCAATTCAAATGCAAATTGGTTTTATTCATGTTTTATGGTAGTTTTATCGGAGCATTATGGAATTCATCCAGTTTTATCAGGGCATTTTCCAAGTTAAGGTGGTTTTAATTCATTAACAGTTCTCAAGAGTGATTAAAGAACACTTGAAGAAATCTCCATAAAACTACATCATTTATAAGTGTAATTCACCTTATCAGTAGTTTTATAAGATACTTGATCCCCCTCTCAAGACATCGTTTCGCAACTTGCATAAAACCTGATAAAAGTTTTGTAAAAGTTTTATGACATTCTTCTTTAAGATGAATGTATCTTGGAAATGCTGCCATAAAACTCTCTTAGAACCATTTGATTTTAAATAAGAGCACATATTCTTGAGAAAGAACATTATGTGAAAAATAAACAAACTGTCACAATGGACGCCCACAGGTGGAAGAAATTAAAAACCAGCGGATCGTTCAAGCGGAAATTCAATAAAAACCTATTCAATATATTGAACACTCCTTCATCTCAGCCACCAACGAAAATTTTTTTTTACCATTCCATTGGATTCGCAGCTTACTGAGACTAACTTATCAAAAGGGTCTATGCGTTATGCGTAAAACGAATAGAATAAAATGGTGCAATGTGTCGCCAGTTGAAAACCGAAATGCATAACTCATGATATTTGATTTTATGCCAATTGTGCTAGTTAAACCTAACGTCTCAGGTAGTGCGTTATATGGCGCACCACCGTGGAAATACAGCGCAGTACTTTTGACGTAAGGTTTAATGTGCACTACGATTGTCAAATGTTATGTTAATGTTGAATTCTCCCGAGTCGTGCATTTCCGTTCCCAATAGGCTACACAATATTTATACTCGTTTCCCATGATCCGCACGTTTAAACCAAAGTCGGAAGTACTGCGCTGGAATCGCTTAGTGATCCACTACACAGTGCACTTCTTCCAAAGCTAGGTTCAGCGTACAGATCAAGAGAAAAATCATCTTTCGCTCAACTGATGTTTCAGCCATCGACGCAATATTATTATCTGTTCTTCTTCCCAAATCCATTGTTAGCATATTCAAGTTAGAGTTTTTTTTAAATGTTTTAATCGCCTTACGCTGGTGATTAAAAACAACAAATTATAAGCCGTAATTATGAACAACAACTATGCATAGGAACTTTTGATTTGAACGTTCACATTTTCTTTGTTTATGATGTGCCTTCTCCACAATGATTTTATGGCTATCTTACGAAAGACTTGTTTGCCTTGAGTAATTCAAACAAGTTTTATTCAAGCGTTACTCCTCTTATTCAAGAATAGAACAAGTAAAGATGAACTTATCGCACTCCTAAAAAAATCTTGTTAGTCTTGTGCAAGAAATATTAGTTTTATATGCGTTTTATGGTAGTTTTAGATAAAACCACTGAAAAAATGGCGAGCGTGGCTATTCTGGATTCCCTCCGAATGGTAGCCATTTTCATATGTATGCAACAAAACTCTCGTTTTTCCAATGCTACGAACAATTTCTGCTGTTTAAAATACATTTTGAAACTTAAAATGGATTGTAGACACAATTTATTCAAGATCTAACAATTTATCAGCCTTGTCACCTAATTGTTGATTTGTCAAGTATTTTTTATTTTTCAAATAAATCAATGTTCTAGCAATGATTCCGTGGCGCATTAAAATTTTCGAACTTTTATGTTATAAAACACCAATAAACTGAACGTCGCATGAAAAATTTATCAATTGCAGGCAAAAAACTCATGCATTTATGGTCAATTTTACAATGAATTTGCATACGTATCCACTTTGGAAAAGAAACATCATATGTATATCGGTGTTTTTTTTTCTCTTAAAAAAGTCCCCATTCAGCAGAACGAATCCAAAAATGGAATCTTTGAAACATATTTGTGACGGACTGGAAGTGTTCTTAAAGAGGAAAATCATAAAACTACCAAAACTTGTGGTAGTTTTATCATAGTTTTAAGCATGTCCTGCATGTCATTACAAGTATGTACCGATAAAACTATCAAGTTTTAAGCGAATCTTGGGAAATAGTCTTGAGAACCTCCTGTAGTATGGGCCTTTTTGAACTTATGAGGGTTTTATGGCTGTTTTATCGATGTTATGTAGAATATCTAGTTTTATGCGTGGTTTTATCAAATGAGTCTTGAGAACTTCTTCAAGTGTACCTTAAAATTGAATTTGTTACTTGGGTTTGCAGTCATCTTTCTAAAGGAACGGGCAATCACTAAATTTGAAGAGTAACGTAGTTAAGAACCAATTTCCCAACGTTAATGAAGTTTACGAAATAATGCTTCAAACTGAAAAAAATGCAAGCATAGTTTATGGATCATACTATATTTTAAAGTGCACCGGGCTGCAAAATGGTGAGTACACTCAGTAGCAAAAATAAGCCGAGTAAAATTTTGCTTCCATAAACCGTCATTTTCAACCTTCTGTAACTTTGTCAATTATCAATATTTTTGACTGAATTTTTGACAGAACTATAATTAATGTATTATCAGTAGTTTTATAAGATACTTGATCCCCCTCTCAAGACATCGTTTCGCAACTTGCATAAAACCTGATAAAAGTTTTGTAAAAGTTTTATGACATTCTTCTTTAAGATGAATGTATCTTGGAAATGCTGCCATAAAACTCTCTTAGAACCATTTGATTTTAAATAAGAGCACATATTCTTGAGAAAAAACATTATGTGAAAAATAAACAAACTGTCACAATGGACGCCCACAGGTGGAAGAAATTAAAAACCAGCGGATCGTTCAAGCGGAAATTCAATAAAAACCTATTCAATATATTGAACACTCCTTCATCTCAGCCACCAACGAAAATTTTTTTTTACCATTCCATTGGATTCGCAGCTTACTGAGACTAACTTATCAAAAGGGTCTATGCGTTATGCGTAAAACGAATAGAATAAAATGGTGCAATGTGTCGCCAGTTGAAAACCGAAATGCATAACTCATGATATTTGATTTTATGCCAATTGTGCTAGTTAAACCTAACGTCTCAGGTAGTGCGTTATATGGCGCACCACCGTGGAAATACAGCGCAGTACTTTTGACGTAAGGTTTAATGTGCACTACGATTGTCAAATGTTATGTTAATGTTGAATTCTCCCGAGTCGTGCATTTCCGTTCCCAATAGGCTACACAATATTTATACTCGTTGCAAGTAAAAATTAGTATATATCATCTGAGCGAAAATCGATTTTTCCCATGATCCGCACGTTTAAACCAAAGTCGGAAGTACTGCGCTGGAATCGCTTAGTGATCCACTACACAGTGCACTTCTTCCAAAGCTAGGTTCAGCGTACAGATCAAGAGAAAAATCATCTTTCGCTCAACTGATGTTTCAGCCATCGACGCAATATTATTATCTGTTCTTCTTCCCAAATCCATTGTTAGCATATTCAAGTTAGAGTTTTTTTTAAATGTTTTAATCGCCTTACGCTGATGATTAAAAACAACAAATTATAAGCCGTAATTATGAACAACAACTATGCATAGGCACTTTTGATTTGAACGTTCACATTTTCTTTGTTTATGATGTGCCTTCTCCACAATGATTTTATGGCTATCTTACGAAAGACTTGTTTGCCTTGAGTAATTCAAACAAGTTTTATTCAAGCGTTACTCCTCTTATTCAAGAATAGAACAAGTAAAGATGAACTTATCGCACTCCTAAAAAAATCTTGTTAGTCTTGTGCAAGAAATATTAGTTTTATATGCGTTTTATGGTAGTTTTAGATAAAACCACTGAAAAAATGGCGAGCGTGGCTATTCTGGATTCCCTCCGAATGGTAGCCATTTTCATATAGGGTTACTGCCCCCATATTAATCTCATTGTTCCTATATTCATCCTACGATGAATCAAACAATTGGGCAGTTGAATGATCGGATTCTTTTTTTTATAATGTTTGCTTACGTTAAATAACTACAACAAACATTACTAACTAATTCTGTCACGTGTATATCGTTTTATTTCAAGTAGAGAGAATTGCAAAGTGATGAGATTAATATAGGTACATCTTCCCTATATGCAACAAAACTCTCGTTTTTCCAATGCTACGAACAATTTCTGCTGTTTAAAATACATTTTGAAACTTAAAATGGATTGTAGACACAATTTATTCAAGATCTAACAATTTATCAGCCTTGTCACCTAATTGTTGATTTGTCAAGTATTTTTTATTTTTCAAATAAATCAATGTTCTAGCAATGATTCCGTGGCGCATTAAAATTTTCGAACTTTTATGTTATAAAACACCAATAAACTGAACGTCGCATGAAAAATTTATCAATTGCAGGCAAAAAACTCATGCATTTATGGTCAATTTTACAATGAATTTGCATACGTATCCACTTTGGAAAAGAAACATCATATGTATATCGGTGTTTTTTTTCTCTTAAAAAAGTCCCCATTCAGCAGAACGAATCCAAAAATGGAATCTTTGAAACATATTTGTGACGGACTGGAAGTGTTCTTAAAGAGGAAAATCATAAAACTACCAAAACTTGTGGTAGTTTTATCATAGTTTTAAGCATGTCCTGCATGTCATTACAAGTATGTACCGATAAAACTATCAAGTTTTAAGCGAATCTTGGGAAATAGTCTTGAGAACCTCCTGTAGTATGGGCCTTTTTGAACTTATGAGGGTTTTATGGCTGTTTTATCGATGTTATGTAGAATATCTAGTTTTATGCGTGGTTTTATCAAATGAGTCTTGAGAACTTCTTCAAGTGTACCTTAAAATTGAATTTGTTACTTGGGTTTGCAGTCATCTTTCTAAAGGAACGGGCAATCACTAAATTTGAGGAGTAACGTAGTTAAGAACCAATTTCCCAACGTTAATGAAGTTTACGAAATAATGCTTCAAACTGAAAAAAATGCAAGCATAGTTTATGGATCATACTATATTTTAAAGTGCACCGGGCTGCAAAATGGTGAGTACACTCAGTAGCAAAAATAAGCCGAGCAAAATTTTGCTTCCATAAACCGTCATTTTCAACCTTCTGTAACTTTGTCAATTATCAATATTTTTGACTGAATTTTTGACAGAACTATAATTAATGTATTGACCTTATGTGACCGAAATTTCATGTTTATAAAATTTATAAATTAGAAGTTTTGACAACATATGTCAAAAAAGTTGTTTTTGGACATACCAATTTCAAAAATACGTACTTTTGTGAAAAATTTAGGTAGCATAATAAAAATTTCAGCACAGCCTAAAAAAGTATAGGAAATAATGTGGACAAACTTTGAACTGTTTCCATCAAGTGGTACACACAAAGAATAATGATTGTTAGAATTAAAAAAACCATTGCTAAAATTGAAAAGTTTCGTTGGTTCTTATTCGTAGAAAACGGTTTGCTTTCACAACAAAAACGTTCAAACTTTCAAAACGAATTGTAGAACTGTCAAATCGAAACCGTGGCATCGTTGAATATAAAAGCAAATTGTTTTTATTCCAAAATAAACTTTCAACGAGAAAGTGTCGTGTAATAAAAATAAAAATATGCCATTTGTATTCAAATAATAAATAGTTTTAACATTAAAAGGTTTATTTTTCAGATATATTGTAGAATTTTCAAACCGAAAGCGTGGCATAAAAGCAAACTATTTTTATTCCAAAATGAAGTTTCAAGATGATAGTGCCGTGCAGTTAAAATGATGTTTGGAATGGAATAAAAAATGTTGTGTCATAAAAAGCTTCATTTTTAAATGAATCTTTATAACTTTCACAGCATGCCTTAGACAAACTGCAGGTAGTCTGTCTGACTGATTCTTTATAGAACATAATTATGAAGGATTCTTATATTTAAGTCGTAGAATGTCATCAGCATTCGTCCACTCGAATGGAAATCCGCATTCGTCCATCCTCACGCAGTTCTGGCAACAACTCGGCTAAAAAGTGCTCCGAAGGTACTCCCAAATCACGAACGAATTCCTTCAATGTTTGTGCGCTAATTGCTGCATAGGGACGCATGCAGCTATTCCACGAAACAAGAAGGTCCTCATCGTCGATGTTAGCTTTGCTGTGTGGATGCGTTGCGGTGGTAATATTGACGACAGGTACCACACCTTCGCCGTGATGAACGTATTCATCAGGATAATTTTCTGCTGCAGGGAAAGGGAGCGCATGTTGTGCAGGAATATCATCTGCCGAATTTTACCCACTAGGGTGTCCCAGTTTAGCTTTGCCATCAGCCGCACTGAGTTGGCAAAAATATCGCCCAGCACCTTCACCTCTTCAGCAGTATGAAGCCCTGGTATCGACAGTGGAGCTCCAACGGTGGATCCAACGTCGATCGCTACTGTTTTGTGCCGATTGAGTTTTGCCCCGGCTACCATCTTGAAGCAGTCAAACAGCTGGAAAACTCGTTCGGCCGTTTGTGATGAGGTTGCAATCACCGTGATGTCATCAGCATAGGCAACGCAAAGATCACCACCACACACACGCTCCACACGTGATAAGAGGGGATGGAGATAGAGCAGCATCGACATTGGATCTCCCTGCCGAACGGATCGTACGATACGGAGCGGCTGTGAGAGGTGCCCATTCACAAGCAGCCGGGACGAAGAGGTAGCAGCCGCCCGAGAAAGCCAGCTGACGAAATCCTGGTTGATACCAAGAGAGAGCAAGGTCCGATGCAGGAACTCATGAGAGACCCGATCGAACGCGTGGTCGAGATCGAACGAGATTAACTTCCCCTTCTGCTTTCTCGCAATAAGATGTGCCACACGATCCTTGAGCGAGAGTGTAGCTTGAAAAATCGATCGGTCGGTGTTGGCGCATTTTTGTGCGTCACTCAAAACTCGATGTGATCGAAGTACACGTTCCAGCCGGGCTTTCACACGGGAGAGAATCTTGTAGTCGACGTTGAGCAAGCTGATGGGACGGTATGCTCTCGCAGTTCCATCGCCACCTCTATTTTTAACCACACTATGGTACCATCGGTGAATGCTGTTGGTCGCGGCTTCATTCATGGCAAAGTAAAGCTCCCGATAGATGATGTCGAATGTACGGTAGTAAAATTCCACCGGCAAGCCATCGATGCCCGGAGACTTTCGTTTTTGCGAAGTTCGGATGGAATTTTTCAATTCGTCAGCGTAGACCATTAGAGCTGCATTTGCTTCGTCGTTCTCCGGCACGACTCTCTCGGTTTCGAACGTTTCTTCCCCGTTTCGCCTTGTCTCTTCCGCCACGTATAGGTGCCAAAAATATCGAAACACGTGCTGTTCGATCTCTCGGGAGCCTTGAATCTGTTCCACGGACACCAGTCGAGATGCCAGGGAAATTGACATCGGCTCCGTTTCATTGCTCGCGTATTGCGATGACGTCACCGTTCCTTCCTAAGAAGTCGGTGATTTTTTGGTCCGACACGTCTTCGGACAGATCGAAGAGCCTCACCTCCACTGTTCCATCCTCCAGGGTGATTCTCAACGGATACTTCTTTCCGTCGACAGTGATGTCGTGCTTGCCATCGTGTTCCTCACAAGTGCGTTGCGCCAACGCCAGATCGATGACTTTCACGAATGAAACTCCGAGGGTTCTGCTGTTCTGAATCCGGAGCACTTCACCTTGCTTCAGACCCAGCACGGTCGCACAAAAACTATGCACTTTAGCATTGTCCGGTTTCTTCGGCACGTTCGCAAAATCTATGCGAAAGGTGTTTTCTCGACGGCCCATCGCGGAGTCGTTTGGACGCGAAGCAACACTGAACGGCCCAACAATGAGCAAGAAGAGAGAAAGAGAAAAAAAGGTAGTTTATGTTCGACTTCCACAGAGCAGTTAAGAAAAACGCGTGTATTCAGCTCAGAAGTTGAGCGCTCACTGTTTTTCAGGATCAACCGGATGAAGATCATATATTATAGATACGAATGCTTGTAGTATTTTTCATTTACTTAAATATATACACCATTATAAAATATTTCATGGGAATGAGAGGGACCATCAGGGCACCCGATTGAAGCAATCTGGATGGGAACAATGGGAATGCTAAATCCCCATTGCTAACAGTTTGTGAATAGAGGGCGCGGGCTCTTCTCCCCGCCCATTGGGGCATCCTCATGTTAGATAGCTTGCTCTTTTGACCAATTGTTCAATCTTGTTGTTGGAAGGAGATTCTTTATATCCCCGTGGATACGTATAAGTGATGTTGCATATCGATCCACCCAACCCTTTTTTGGCCCTTCATACAGTGGCATGATTAGGATAATCAGTGGTTATTAAAGCTTGATCAAGTCTAACAGAGAGGAGAGCCCATTGCTGTCGGACTTAGCTTCCGTGCTACAATGGGTGGTAGTACATATCATACATCATACTATATTTTCAAGTGCACCATGAATTATGGAGAGTGTGAGCTGTTTAGTGGAATACTTTTCAAGAGAAAATAAGAAGAATGATTAGTTATTTCCATTTAATTCCAACTACCTTTCTTGCTTATCTTGACAGATACGCGTATTTCGTCTACAATGTGCAGACTTCTTTAGTGTCGACTGTCGAGTATTGGTACACGACACTGAAGAAGTCTGCACATTGTAGACGAAATACGCGTATCTGTCAAGATAAGCAATAAAGGTAGTTGGAATTAAATGGAAATTACTAATCATTCTCCTTATTTTCTAAGTGCACCATGTTGATTTGCTATGGATCATTTTTATAAGTTTATGTTTCATTTTTCAACCTCTTATGGATCACTGGCAATTTATTTGTGGAACATTTACAAAAAATTATGGATCTTATACATATATTTTATTGTACAAAGCAAGCATAGGAAAACTCATTCACTCGCCCACCACCGATACAAAATAGCTATCCTCGGTTGCTAACAGAATAGTGAACGTGTGTGAATTTTACTATCAAACGATTCTACACGAATCCTCGAAAACGAAAACTGTAGAAAGAATAAACGAGGAAAACAGAATCATGCGAAACAAATTTTCATCTAGACGTTGTATCTCAATGAATGCGTTGCCACAAGTGGACAATCATTAAGGACATACGGGATCAAGTCCCTATCACTTCGAAGTTTTCTGAGCACAAACCTCAAATACTATCAGGACTTCAGGAGTGAAATTTTCAAGAATTGTTTGCTCCATTGGAGCATCCATTGGTTAGCAATTTCAGCGTTGTTTGTTTTCTTTTGTTTGTGATTTTTAGTCTCTAAAATCGTGAAGTGATAATTAACCTAACCTATAAATCATATGGAAAAATGACTCCCTCCAGTTTCACCTTAAGGATTTCGCTGTAGCTCACATGAATTTCAGTATCAATGTGATAAATATATGGTAAGGATGAATGCCTCAACCTGTTCTTTCTAACAAACATTCAACACTTTCATATGCTCGCATCGACACGTCATTATAGGATACGAAGCGAGTGTGAAAGAGTTAGTTAATTTGTTCTGTCGTTCCTTTTGTGGCATGGTATTAATCGATTTGTTATGATGGGCCATATTTCGACAAAGATTTTTCATTAGGGCCTAACTGAGAAACGTAAATATTGGCTTCTTCTAATACAAAATCTACCCATGTGAGCTTCCAATTCTCTCGAACAGAAGGACGCTTGTTCTTCGAAATGGCTGAGGTAGATTAATGAAGAAAGTTTCCAAGGTCGACATTTTCAAGAAAGAAACAAGTAGTCAGTTTGGCCCTACTGAAATATCTTTGTCAATTTCTGCTGTCAGATGTCCAAAATTGTCAATATCATTTGAACTATGGTGCATCTATATGTGGTTGACAGCGACGCAGATCCCCTGGTTGCCACTGAACGCAACCTATTTGAATACACCGAACGAGATTAATTTGATTCAGTGAATGCAATCAGCTGGAATGATCAGAGAAGAGATACGACATAAAATGACACTTTATGTTTTTATGTTGCATTAGGTTACTTAACATCATGTAAGATCATTCCGCATTGAACGCTAAAGAGCTTCGGTTCAGTTTTTTTTTCGCACTCCGCACTACCTCTTTTGTTTTGTTTTTTTCAACCCGCTATCAACCCGCGTTCCTTAAGGGAAGCAGACATTCCCGGCCAAGTCCGATGGATGATCTGTCCAGCCAGTACCCTCGTCAAATACCCGAGGGATAAAGTGTAACCCCATAAGCATCATCCCAGCAGGGAAGGTCATCGCTCCATCCATTGCCGGTCAGCAAACGGTGCTTTGTTTGCGAACAACAGCAGAAAGTGCCACACCGGGAAAGGCGCAGCGTAAGGGAAGGTAGCACAATTTTTTTATTGTTCCCTGATCTGTTAGTGTTTTTTGTGTATCTCCCTCCCATATAGTGAATCGTTTTGCATAGGATGGTTCAAAAAAAATCATCCGATTTTTATTTTTTTTTATTTCATTTTTTTTTGTCCCTGAATTTGTTTTTTCATGGATGATTCTAAGGGGGGCGACTTGCCTCCCAAAGATGTTTTTCGGGCGTGCTGTTATCAGCCGTCTTCTGCCTCTTCTTGGGTTGTCTACTTTCGGCAGAAAGTGAAAGCCCTAGACGTTTTGGGCATTAAAGAAAATTGGACGCGTCGTTATCCGGGGACCGAATTCCATCAGGTCAACCGAAACAAACTGCATGTCACTGCACCTACGTATAAAATTGCAAATGAAATTATAGTGACGAAGGTTATAATGCCGAGTACTACGTCTACCTCCCTTCTCGAGATGTGGAGATAGATGGTGTGGTTTCTGCAGCGAGCCTGACGTGTGAAGACGTTATGGAAGGACTGGAATGCAAACAATTGCATTCAGGATCAATGGAAGATGGAAAAAAGACGTATTCACCGACGGACTCGCTATAAGTGACCTTCACCGGATCAAATCTCCCAAAATTTGTTGAAATTGATACAGTTTTTTTTTTCCAGTGCGCCTTTTTGTACCAAGGGTATTTAATTGTACCAAGTGCAAACAGTTGGCTCATACGGCTTCTTTTTGCGACAACAAGCTCCGTTGTGGCAAATGCGGCCAAAGGCATCTAGAGGATGCTTGCCAACAGGAAGCAACAAAATGTGCTTACTGTGGCAAAGAGCCTCTCCACGATTTGCAGAGCTGTGTACAAGAAGCGCACTGGTAACGTGAGACGTTCCATACAAGAACGCTCCAAGCAGACGTATGCAGAAATGTTAAAGTCGCAAAACGGAGCGTCTGCATCGTCTGTATCAGCCGCTGAAAACGAAAACCCTGTTTTGATTTTTTCTTCCGATGAACTGGACTCTGACGAAGCCGATGAGCGTGGATTTCCGGAGGTACACGCCCCCGGTAAAAGAAAGCCCACTAGTTCTCCAGGTGTGCGCCGGAAACATATAAAACCTACTCTCAAAAGCTTGCAAAAAATTGGAGGTAGCGGAAAAACCGAATAAACCGGTAATAGCTGATACATCCGTTCCTGACTGTAGTTATACCACCCTGCCGCTACCTAATAACAGTAACCGTAAGAGGTTGCCAGAAACAAGTACTACGTCTTCTCGCAATTCTAAGAAAAATATCCCGTCCAAGCGAGGTAAGATTAATTTTAGGGACATTGTGGATAACATTTTAAATGCTCGTGGTCTTTCGTATGCTTCACCGCTCCGAGGACTTATTGACCTGCTTATTCTTATAGTTGGAAACTACTTCAAGCCAATTGTCTGTACCATGGCACCTCATTGGTGAATTCATATCTTTCGATGAATAATTCGTCGGGTGAGGATCAAGATATGATCACCGTATTACAATGGAACTGTCGCAGTCTAATACCTAAATAAGACGATTTCAACTTGACCATCTTGAACACTGGAGAAGCGACACGAATAGCAAAACCTCCTGCCAGGGAGAGTCGACTTGACATATCTTTGAGCTCTAGTTCACTATCATTAGATTGTCTGTGGAAGGTTATCAATGATCCCCATGGTAGTGATCACCTACCAATTATTATCTCAATCAAAAATGGTTGTCGAAAAACAGACCAGTCAATCAATGTTCTTTATGACCTCACGAGGAGTATTGATTGCCAACATTTTGCATCGGCGGTAGCCCTTGGTATTGATTCTACCGATCCTCTTCCACCATTGGATGAGTATCGTTTCCTTTCCGAACTGATGTACAAAAGTGCATTAGAAGCCCAGAAACGACATGTTCCAAGTGGTTCTTCCCTCAAAAGAAGACCCGCCACCCCTAGATGGAATGGCGAATGCACTAAGTTGTATCTTGAGAAATCCGATGCGTTTAAAGATTATCGTAGACATGAAACATGTGAGCTTTTTGATAAGTACCTCAAGCTTGAAAAAAAGCCTAAAAATTTGCCCAAAGCAAAGAAACGCAATTACTGGCGTTCGTTTATAGAGGGACTATCTAGAGAAACCTCAATGACAACGCTCTGGAGAAAGGCTCGCTACATGCGAAATCGCTCATGCTCCAATGAGAGTGAAGAATACTCCATGCAATGGATATTCGACTTCGCTAAAAAGGTTTGTCTAGACTCTGTCCCAACACAACCGAATTTACGAGATACTACCCGAAGTAACGGTACTGTGGACGAACCATTCACAATGTTGGAATTTTCAATGACACTGCTTTCATCGAATAACTCTGCTCCGGGAAGCGATATGATTAAGTTTAACCTTTTAAAAAACCTCCGCGATATCGCTAAAAGACGATTACTTAACCTGTATAAAACTCTCATGGAATTAAATATTGTTCCACCCGCATGGAGGCAGATTAAAGTAATAGCTATTCAAAAGCCTGGGAAACCAGCGTCTGATTACAATTCTTACCGTCCGATCTCTATGCTATCATGTTTAAGGAAATTGTTAGAAAAAATGATCCTATCAAGACTTGACCGTTGGGTTGAATCAAACAACCTGCTATCAAATACGCAATTTGGTTTCCGAAAGAGCAAAGGAACAAACGATTGTTTAGCGTTGCTTTCATCTGATATACAACTGGCCTTTGCACACAAGGAGCAATTGGCTTCAGTATTTCTGGATATTAAGGGCGCATTTGATTCAGTTTCCATAGATATACTGGCAGATAGTCTGCACAGTAGTGGTTTGCCAGGAATTTTAAATAATTTTTGGTATAATTTACTGTCAGAAAAACAAATGACCTTTAATCTAGGTCAACTGACAACTTCCAGAATAAGCTACATGGGCTTACCCCAAGGCTCATGTTTAAGTCCCTTGCTTTATAATTTTTATGTTAAAGGTATTGATAACTGCTTGGAAAAAAGATGCACGCTAAGACAACTTGCAGACGATGCTGTGATCTCCTTAAGAGGACGAAAGACCATTGCAAAATTCCCTAGATAATCTGTCCATCTGCGCCAGAAATTTGGGGATCGAGTTTTTACCGCAAAAAACCTAATTGTTAGTGTTAACTAGAAAGCGGTTCCCAGCCCAACTGCGTCTCATGCTCTTGGGAAGAGACATTACCCAATCTTTGACCTTCAAATACCTTGGAGTCATGTTTGATTCAAAATGCACTTGGAGTACTCACATTGCGTATTTAAAACAGAAATGTCAACAAAGGATCAATTTTATAAGATCAATTTCCGGGATATGGTGGGGTGCTCACCCGGAAGACCTCATTAAACTCTATAAAACAACTATTCTTTCAGTTCTCGAATATGGCTTTTTTTGCTTCCTCTCGGCAAGAAACAGCCACCTCATTAAATTGGAACGCATAATATGAGCCTGGAGGTTCCGGCAGGAGTAAAACCCTTACAGAACCGCTTGTGGGAGCTCTCATCTAGAATACTGATCAAGTGTGGAATCAATAACAACCTTGTGATTGAAAACTTCGAAGAAATGCTCGAATTGAGTACCCAGTCTAGATTCTTGCGAATCTATATTAACTATATGTCATCTGATATAAGTCTTCCATGCTATACTTCTCCTTGTGTTCGCTTCCTTTATCACAGTTCCTCCATTGACTATGCTCTCTCCATGTAACGCGCTATTCAAGGAGTTCCAGATCAACTTCGACCTATTTTAATTCCCCATATTTTTATTAAAAAGTACCAACATGTCAATTGCAATAGAAGAATTTTCACTGATGGATCCACTGGTTTCGGTGTTTACAATGAATACTCATCAGCCTTCCGGAAACTTCAGGAACCTTGATCCGTATATGTTTATTTATTTATTTATTTACTACGTCTTCAGTTATGCTGCACAGACTGAACCTATCTTAAATCTAAGTCATTTGCCTAATACTAGTTTTGAAACGGTCTCTACTTATACTAAAATCGAACGTTTCAACACCATTCAACAAATTAAAACACTTTTCAAGCGGGTGATTTTGTCCGAACACCGTTCGGTGTCTAGCAGTCCAAAATATCGATCGTTGTCGGGACCGACGTGCAGGAACGAAGAAGTTAACCTGCTGCAGAAGATCTGGGCAGTCAATTCGGTTGCTTAGTAAATCGAACGCGAACATTTTCTGTAAATAGATACGCCGCTGGCGCAGCGATTCCAATCTCATTAATTGGCGTCGATGTTCATACGGGGGCAGCCTAACCGGATCGTTCCATGGTAATCGCCGTAAAGCGAAACGTACGAAGCAACGTTGTATTCTTTCTATACGAGTAATTTGAGTTTCGTGATGAGGTGCCCAGATTTGAACAGCATATTCAAGAACACTTCGAACGAGCGAACAATAAAGTGCTTTCAATGCATACACATCACGGAACTCAGATGCATTTCGGCGTATAAATCCTAGCATGGCCAAAGCCTTAGCAGTGGTTGCAGTGATGTGTTCGTTGAAGCTCAGCTTGCAGTCCATTACTACTCCCAAGTCTTTAATTGAAGATACACGGTCCAATTTGATGCCGTTTACTCCGTAATTGTATATCAGTTGCCTCTGGGATTTACTGAAACTTATCACCTTACATTTCATCGCATTCATCTCCATTCCGTTTGAAACACACCAACTCACTATGGTGTCAATATCTTGCTGTAAAGCTGCACAATCAACCAGTGAGCTGATCCTCCGGTAAATTTTAAGATCGTCGGCATACATAAGGTGATGCGAATTCTAAGCTGTTGCTAAGCTGGCAGCAATTAATTTCGCATTGGGGATAATTTCCGACATTGATGCACTGACCATTATTTCATCTTCTCTGATAGTCTCAGTTCTATTGAGGCTCTCCAGTCGATGAAAACAGTGAAGCACTCATCTTACTTTCTTTCAAAAATAAGGGAGCATATGTGTGCGTTGGTCGAAAGATCATTTAGGAATACCTTTACATGGGTCCCCTCACATTCCTCAATTCCAGGCAATGAGAAGGCGGACTCTCTAGCAAAGGTGGGCGCACAAGAAGGCGAGATTCTTGAAAGAAGAATTCCACATGATGAATGTTTCCCATTAGTACGTCAGAGTTCTCTTCAAAGTCGGCAAAACGATTGGACAAGTAAACAGTCCGCATCGAACTCTCATGCCGTGCGGTTCTATTTTCTTTTGCTGAAGGAAGTATTTTTGCTACCTAAAGCTATAACAAAATCAAACAGCACTTTTCAGTGCTTAACATTACCTGCACAATTTTTATTTTTTACCCTTATTCCTTTTCGATCCTTGTCTGGACCCTACGCGAGGTAATCCGACTTGGATATCGATTTGGAAAATTCCTCTTTGACCCTTCGGATTCTTGTAGAATCTGCTTGGAAGTTGATTAGGAGAAAACGTATAAATTCTAATCATTTTGGAGAAAATGGCGCCTAAACGCAAAAGAAAGGGACAATCTCTGGATTCCCCTTCTAACAATATTGATTTGAGCAATCAATTCGATATTCTGACTGATGATGAGAATGATCCATCAGTCAGGCAAAAATCTTCGAAGCATTCCCGAATTAATGCAGGGAAAGAAAAGGTTCCACCTATTGTGGTAACAACATCTGATTTTCATGGGCTCCGTAAGGAACTCACGAATTTCATAAAAGATTCGAAATTTTCCTTTCAAATTGGTCGTCGGGGTGAATGCCGTGTATTGGCTGAAACCTTGATCGGATTTAAACTTCTCGTGGAGTATCTTGCTCAAAGAGGCATCAAATTCTTTACACATGACACCAAAACTGAACGTCTGTTCAAGGTGGTCTTAAAAGGTCTAGCCAGTGGTGAATCCCTGGATGAGATCAAACAAGAAATTATCAAATTGCTTGGAGTTACACCAGTTCAAGTGATAAAGATGAAAAAGAAATCCCAACCTGGCGATTCTCGCAATGGGATTTCAAACGATTTTTATTTAGTTCATTTTAAATCAAATGAACTGAATAACCTCAAGGCATTGGAAAAAGCCAGCCTTATGCTCCATGTCAGAGTGAAGTGGGAACACTTCAGGAAGACTGGAGGAAATTCTCAACACCTCACCCAGTGCCGTAAATGCCAGGGATGGGGTCACGGGACGAAAAATTGTCACATGGATGCCAAATGCATGCATTGTGGCGATTCCTCTCACGCCAAGGACAACTGTCCTGTGAAGGATCCTAAAAATTTTAAATGTGTGAATTGTGGTGGAAACCACAAATCCAATTTTTGGGAATGCAAGACTCGCAAAGCGATCTTGAATTCTCGTGCTAAGCATCAGGTAGGGACCGCTTCACGTTCCCGACCAGGTAATTATTCCTCGGCTGTTAACAACGGTCATCGAGGAGGAAATCCAACATTCGTACCGGAAGGTACGATCAATGCCCAACCGTCAAATTTTCCACTGCTATCTGCTGTTAACAATGGTCAGCGAAGTACAAATGTACCCGTAAGTACAAACAGAGCACAAGTTATCAATGCTCAATTTTTACCTGCTGGTAGCAATGTACAGCTCGGTAATGGAGCTTCCTACGCTGCCGTTACAGCCGGTAGAAACCAAAATTCTACCAGAAATGTTGAAGATTTTGACTTAGGTAGCATAACCGCTCCAAAAATGGATTTTTTACAGAAATCATTAATCGATATGATTAATGGAATGTTAAATACAAACTCCATGTTTGATGCAATTCAAACTGGTATAAAATTTGCAAACAATATTGTCATGACCCTGAAATTCAGCAATGGGTATTAAGACACTGAATATTTTAAATTGGAATGCTCGATCTCTTAAAAATAATGAAGACGAGCTGTTTAACTTTTTGCGAGTTCATAACGTGCATATTGCCGTTGTAACTGAAACTTTTCTTAAACCAGGTGATAAAATAAAAAGGGATCCTAATTATTTCGTACACCGCAATGATCGTCTTGAAAGTCCAGGTGGTGGCGTTGCCATAATTGTTCATAGGCGTATCAAACATCAAATTCTTTCTTCATTTGATACCAAAGTTTTTTAAACTTTGGGGGTTTCTGTTGAAACAAAATTTGGTCAACTTACACTATTAGCTGCCTATTTACCATTCCAATGCGTAGGTCAGCAAAAGAATCTTCTCAAGGGTGACCTACAGAAGCTTACCCGTAATAGGTCAAAATTCTTCATTATTGGTGATTTTAATGCAAAACACCGATCGTGGAATAATGCTCAAAGTAATTCCAATGGTAATATACTATTTGATAATTGTTCTGCGGGTTATTACACTATCCAATACCCAAACAGCCCAACTTGCTTTTCTTCTGCCAGAAATCCCTCAACTATTGATTTGGTCTTAACTGATTCATGTCAACTTTGTAGCCAATTGGTTACCCATGCTGACTTCGGTTCGGATCACCTTCCAGTAACTTTTGAAATATCTCAAGAAATAATTTCTAATCCCAACAGTTCTATTTTCAATTATCATAGAGCTGATTGGAACCAATATCAAACATTCATGGAATATAACTTTGATCCTAATATTCCTTTGGAAACTAAAAATGATATCGATAATGCTCTTGACTCTCTGACTACTTCCATAGTTGAAGCAAGAGCTGTCTCAGTTCCAAAATGCGAGGTAAAGTTCAATACAATTATAATAGACGACGATCTTCAGCTTTTGATCCGTCTGAAAAATATCCGTAGAAGACAATATCAAAGAACACGCGATCCCGCCATGAAAGTTATCTGGCGAGATTTGCAAAAACAAATTAAAAAACGCTTCTCTGCCCTGAGGAACAAACAATTCGAAAATAATGTGTCAAAATTAGAGCCGACTTCCAAACCTTTTTGGAAACTCTCCAAAATTTTAAAGAAACCTCAAAAGCCTATTCCAGCGCTCAAAGAAGGTGATAAAATATTGCTAACAAATGTGGAAAAAGCTCAAAAACTTGCTGAGCAGTTTTAGAGTTCCCATAATTTCAGTTTGGGTCTTACTAGTCCTATTGAGAATCAGGTTTCTCTTGATTATCTGAATATTTCCTCAAGGGAAAATATTTTTGATGAATCCTGGGGTACTGATTTGGATGAAGTAAAAACTATAACTAAAAAGTTCAAAAATATGAAGGCTCCAGGTGATGATGGAATTTTCTATATACTCATCAAAAAACTCCCAGTGAGTACCTTGTCTTTCATGGTAAAATTATTTAATAAATGTTTTCATTTGTCATACTTTCCTGGCAAATGGAAAAATGCCAAAGTTGTTCCAATTTTGAAGCCCGAGAAAGATCCAGCTGAAGCTTCTAGCTACAGACCAATAAGTTTACTTCCTTCAATCAGTAAACTTTTTGAAAAGCTAATTTTGAATAGAATGATGCTTCACATCAATACAAACTCAATTTTTGCAGATGAGCAATTTGGATTTCGCCATGGCCATTCAACTACTCATCAACTTTTGAGAGTTACTAATTTAATTCGTTCAAACAAATCTGAAGGCTGCTCAACTGGAGTTGCTCTTCTAGACATAGAAAAAGCATTCGACAGTGTTTGGCATGAAGGTTTGATTACTAAATTGAAAAACTTTAATTTTCCGCTCTATATTATAAAATTAATTCAAAATTATTTAACTGACAGAACTCTGCAGGTAAATTATCAGAATTCCAAATCTGATCGACTACCTGTTAGAGCTGGAGTTCCTCAGGGTAGCATTCTTGGGCCGATACTATATAACATTTTTACTTCCGACCTCCCTGATTTGCCTCAGGGTTGTCAGAAATCCTTGTTTGCTGATGACACAGGCATCTCCGCTAAAGGAAGAAGTCTTCGTGTCATTTGCAGGAGACTGCAGAAAAGTTTGGACATTTTCTCTTCTTATTTACAGAAATGGAAGATTTCTCCCAACGCTTCCAAAACTCAACTAATAATATTCCCACATAAACCTAGAGCTTCTTTTTTGAAACCTAGTAGTAATCACATCGTTACTATGAGCGGTGTTCCAATTTCCTGGTCAAGCGAAGTGAAATACCTTGGTCTATTACTTGATCAAAAATTAAATTTTAAAAATCACATTGAAGGCATTCAAGCCAAATGTAATAAATATATAAAATGTTTATATCCTCTTATAAACAGAAAATCCAAACTATGTCTGAAGAACAAACTACTAATATTTAAACAAATTTTTAGACCGGCCATGCTTTATGCTGTTCCAATATGGTCTAGTTGTTGTGCTACCAGGAAAAAAATACTTCAAAGGATTCAGAACAAAGTTCTGAAGATGATTTTGAAGCTGCCTTCTTGGTACAGTACTAGCGAAGTACATAGAATTTCGAATGTTGAGACTTTAGAACAAATGTCCAACAAAATAATTAATAATTTCAGACAAAAATCGTTGCAATCTTCTATTGCAATGATTAATTCCCTTTATGCTTAGTTAAGATTAATTTTAGTTTGTTTTTAGTTTTAAGATTATTATTGTTATACTGACATGCAGGAATAAAAACCTGTTTAAAATACTGAACTGCTAAGGCATGAACCATGTAAACAAAATTAAATACATATTTTAACAATTAAGGTTGATACGTTACGGTAGTAGCTGGAGCACCTAGATTAACATGAAATGTAAATATGAATAAATTTGGAACAAATAAAGAGTTAAAAAAAAAAAAAAAAAAAAAAAAAAAAAAAAAAAAAAAAAAAAAATTTTTTTTGGGGGTGGTTGGAAATTACAATAATTATTTTTTTTTGATGGGTCGAGTGGAAGGGGGATAAATATTAGTCGTGTTTTTTTTTTTTTAATACAAAAATAAACACCCACCACCCCCCCCCCCACCCCCCCCCCCCCCCAAACAACACCCCCCACAACAAAAAAAAAAGAGGAGGCGGAGGAGATGATAACACCCCCCCCGCAGTTTGGCATTCCCCGGAAAAAAAGCCCCCCCCACCCCCCCATTAGGACCCCCCTGGGCCCCCCCCCCGGGTGGAAAGGGTTTTGGGGAGGGGGAATTCCCCCCCCCCCCCCCCCGTTACAAAATTCCTTTGTGTAATTTCTTAACCCCCTCCAGTCTAGTAAATTCCCTGCCATTGTGTCCCAGTTAAACTACCCTTTTGTTTCCGTGCTACTTGTACCTGCCCAGCAAGCAGTGGTCACCCATCTGCGGCTTAGTTCCTGAAAGGGACTACAGGGACCGTGGATTTGGTAGATGTCGTAACCATGAGCAGCAAATAATACCTTCAATAAGTTACCTGCCTAGCCTCTTCCAAGCGATAATGTAGCCCATTAACCTCGAGCTAGCCACGAGTAATTGGCACCCCATTTTACTAAAATTGAAAAATTATACGTTGTAAATAACAATATTGAATATCGGCTCCGTAAAGTGTACACACGCCTGGGCCTAACAAATAAACAAACAAATTTAAAAAAAATCATGTTAGATCATTATTTGAAATGTTAAATGGTGTTTAAGGTATGGTTGAAAGAAGTGACTGTGATTCAAACAATCTGGCTCAGCTGAATCAAACTGAATGCATTCGTTAAAGATTCAGCAGATAAAAAATAGGCACTGAGAAAACATCCACACTGCTAAATTCCGATTTATTCAATGTACGATCAACTGCCAATTCTGTTTTCTACGAATATAATAAAAGCAGAATGGTAATGAACAGAATCGGAATAACTCACACGTGGTAACGCTCACTTCTGACGGTTTATGCGTATGAGTGAGAAAAGAGTGCAGAATGAACCAATTTTTCCCATGCTTGCCACAAAGGCTACATTGCAATTTTAAGAAAAGTTATCGAACCTTTTATAGACCGTTTGCAATTCGTTTATGGGTGATTCGTACCATTTTATCGATCATCTTATATGATGGTACATTTTTTATATGTTATTGCTAAATTCTGTGTGAAGTATGGATCGCATTGCACAGTGGTGCAGAATGCGAATTTAGCTGGAAAGATACGTTTTCAGCCTAAGTTTGAAGTTTTGGAGCAACATTGTTTTCTACAAAGTTGTTTCTAATAATAAGGCCCTTCTTTTGATATGAATGAAAACTAGGGTGGTCCTTGGTGTCAGAGAAATCGTCAATCTAACTTTTTTATTTGCAGAAATAAAGGCATATATTCTTCAGAAAAGTTGTTGATGAGAAAATTTTAAGCAACATTGATTGAACAAATTTTTCTGTAGCTTTTTAAATGACCGTATTAGAGCAATTTTTCCTACGTAGCTTAGGGTGTCCCTATAAAAATCAGTTATTTTGCTATTACTTTTTTATTTCAAATTTTTCAGCAAAGTTGTATTTCCATTGATTCTAGAAAAATAAAAGATAAGAACTTTTGATGCACTGAAATCGTCGCTATCGTATGTAAAACAAAAGTTATTATGGTTTTTATAAAAAAATAGGACTTTTTCAAATGTTGATCTCTCTGATTGGGGCAGACAGAAAAAAATTTATCAAGTGCATTTGGAGGGTTTTATATTATTGCATATTATATTCGAAAACTGGAGAAAGGCTATTTTTTTAAATTGAGTAAAACACATTTGAAAAGGGCGTAATATATTGTAAAAAACTCACTAACGGTAAAAGATATCGGCAAGATTTATAGGTCAAAAGTTACATCTTTTTAAGTTCTAAAAACCATCTGGGAACAACTTTGTTGACAAATATGAAATAAAAAAGTTAGAGCAAAAAACTTGTTTTTTTTTGTAGGGACACCTTAAGTTATTTAGGAAAAATTGTTATAAATCGGTTTATTCAAAAGCTACAAAAATGTTTTGTTGGCAACGTTGCTTGAAATTGGAGCTAGATTACAATTTTACCAAAGAATGTATACCTTTATTTCAGCAAATAAAACAATAAGTTTTATATATCAACAAACATAAGAACCCACTAACAATACTTGATGTACACACTAAGAATTTTTTACAGAAATCTGTTAAATTTTACCGAATTCTCAGCAGCTGAACTGTTGAACTCTGTAAAATTTCACTGAAATCCGTTAAATCGGATTACCGAACGTTCAGCTGTTGCGAATTGAGTTTGTACTCAATTAGGCGCTTCACAGGATGATCAATTAAATCCTGAAGCACAACACTTGCCTCAGGCGGCTTTATGCGAATACCTATTGTAATTATAGGATTTGTTATGATGTCAAACATTGCCAAAGCTTTTTTGCTTCTAGTATAGTGTTGTACAACGGGTATAGATTAATACTGCTCCATGGTAGTAATTCGTCCATGTATTGTGCCTTGCTGAAATCATTTCGGCATATGAAGCCGATTACTTTTTCGGAAGACATTAAGACAGCGGTATCATGACTGGTTTCAGATGTAAATGAGTCTTCAAGATCTGATTCTGGATTCTTCGCATTTTTTTCAAATACCTTTCCAGAATTACGACGACCTTCTGCCCTTGCAATCCCAATTTTTGGTATTAAATTTTGATTTTATTTCCCACAAGTTCTGCTGAGTTCTTCTGCAGCTGTTGGAGAATGGTTTTAGCTTTCTTTTCCGTGAAGTTTTTGGAGAATTCACTGAAAAAGTAACATTTCCACGCAGGCAATTATTACTCTGATTTGCAGCAGCTACCGATTAAATTCACCGTGTGCTTTCATCAACAAGTTCAAACTAGAGTAACTGTGTTTCTTTCCAAACACCAACTACGAAATAGCACTTTTAACTGAAAACCGTGAAGCTACTATGATCAAACAGCAAAAAAATCCAACGGTGAAATTTCTCATAAATAATATACTGCCGTGAAACGCATATCAGTCCCATATGAATAGGAAATCAAGCAAAGGTGGGACTGATATGTGTTTCACGGCAGTATAGGACGTAGAGACTTTCATCAGGACAGTTTTCCTTAGATAACTTAGGGTGTCCCTACAAAAAAACAAGTTTTTGCTCTAACTTTTTTATTTCCTATTTGCCAACAAAGATGGACTTAAAAAGATGTAACTTTTGACCTAAGAATCTTGCCGATATCTTTTACCGTTAGCGATTTTTTTTACGATTTTCTCATCAAATTACGCCCTTTTCAAATGTGTTTTACTAAATTTAAAAAAAATAACCTATCTACAGTTTTCTAATATAATATGCAATAATATAAAACGGGCTTCAAATGGTGAGTTGACAACTTCGAAGGAGGGTGCAACCGACCTCCGGTCCTCACAAGTTCCTACCTCACGCCTCCACGAGTCATATGATCACAAAAGACTGCCAGCTGAAACATATAGACGCTGGTTGGCGTAGCCTGGGCAATGTTGTCAATCTGACAATAGCGAAGTGAGGGGGTGCGACTGAAGATCGTGTACCTTTAAATCATATTGTATATTTTCCATTCTCATTTTAATAATAATTTCAGCACGCTTTAGAATCATCTTTGCATTCCAAAACCATGTAAGACCATGGAGCAACATGACAAGCATAAAAGGCTCAATTTATTTTTTTCATGAAATTATAAAATTTGAAAAAAAAATTATTTTCACAAAATTCATAATAGACTGGCTTGTGCTTCTAAGCAGTATAGGATTACATTTAAATATTTTGTTTAGTGGTATTATTATTAAATAAGCCATTTATTTCAGATATCATCAAACTGGACTCTTCGAATACTCCAATTGCTATCTTTGAAATGTTAATAGAACAGTATGAAGAAAAAATATGACAACATGTCTTATAAAATAATATTTTTTGTTGAAATTTCATCTTTGATTTTTGGAATGATCTATACTGTTTCAGCTGTTCCAGGACTAGGAGGATATATCAGTAACAATCCATTGGATGTTAGGAGGTGGCAACGGAGTCGGTGATAGGCTTTTGCAATTATTATTGAATGTATTTTTCATTACCGTTTTGCAAATGAACATTATACCAAATTCGAGCGGATATGATTCATATAGCGCTGTATTCATTTAGCTTGTGTCTGATTTTACAGTTCAATCCTTGTCATTACTTTATCATTACTTACAATATTATTATATTTGATAATTGTGGTTTTATTGATTTTACTTCATAGATGAGGTTATAAAATCAGCATCAAGCAGCAAATAGTGACTAGTAAATAAGAGTTAAATAAAATGATTAAATTTCAATAGATGTAACAAACTTTTTCAGGATACCTCAAACCGAAATTTTAGTGAATTGCTGCTATCGCTGAAAAAAAACGAAAACGTGCTTAAGCGCAAGCCACAGAATTGTAATACACTATACAACATTTCTTGCATTTCAGGATCAACCGAACGAAGATCATATATAATAGATACGAATGCTTGTAGTATTTTTCATTTACATAAATATATATGTACACTATTATATAAATATTTCATGGGAATGGGAGGGACCATCAGGGCACCCGATTGAAGCAATCTGGATGGGGAGAGTGGGAATGCCAACTCCCCATTGCTAACAGTTTGTGAATAGAGGGCGGGCTCTATCCTCCTGTTAATTAGCTTGCTCTTTTGACCAATTATTCAATCTTGCTGTTGGAAGGAGATTCTTTATATCCCTGTGGATACGTATAAGTGATGTTGCATATCGATCCACCAACCCCTTTTTGGCCCTTCATACAGTGGCATGATTAGGATAATCAGTGGTTATTAAAGCTTGAACAAGTCTAACAGAGAGGAGAGCCCATTGCTGTCGGACTAGTTTCCGTGCTACAATGGGTGGTAGTACATATCATACATCATCATAATATGCAATAATATAAAACCCTCCAAATGCAGTTGAAAAATATTTTTTCTGTCTGCCCCAATCAGAGAGATCAACATTTGAAAAAGTCCTAATTTTTTACAAAAATTATAATAACTTTTGTTTGACATACGATAGCGACGATTTCAGTGCATCAAAAGTTCTTATCTTTTATTGTTCTAGAATCAATGGGAACATAACTTTGCTGAAAAATTTGAAATAAAAAAGTAATAGCAAAATAACTGATTTTTATAGGGACACCCTAAGCTACGTAAGAAAAATTCTTACAGAAAAATTTGTTCAATCAATGTTGCTTGAAATTTTCTCATCAACAACTTTTCTGAAGAATATATGAATTTATTTATGCAAATAAAAAAAAATAGATTTTCGATTTCTCTGAAAACAAGGACCACCATAGTTTTCATTCATACCAAAAGAAGGGCCTTATTATTAGAAACAAACTTCAAACGTAGGCTGAAAACGTATCTTTTCAGCTAAATACGCCTTCTGGACCACTGCGCATTGATGCATTTTATGAGTCACTTCCATTTTTTTTATGGATTTGCCTTAGAATCGTGTGGGTAAGAATACGTTTTTTTTATAAAACGACTTTCAATTTTTTTATGGATCAGTTCTTCAATTAAAGGTGCATTTTCCGTTTTCCATTTTCCGTCCATCCATTATTTCTTTCATCGAACATATTGAGAATCCGAAATCAAGGCCATCTTGCTACAAAGTTGTGGCCATTTTGTCCAATATAATATTACAAATGCCTAACAAAACATTAAATTTTCAAATAATGTTGTTTGATATTTAATGTTTAGTTGTCAGGGGTTATTCTCAATGACTTGATAAAAAAAGACACTAAAAGATGAGGTTTAATCTAAAGTGTTGATAATCTAAGAAATTTTACTTGTCCAAACCCGACAGACCTTAAGGTTGCCATCTGCCCCTTATGTAATATGCAAATAATATAACGAAAAACGTAATGGCGATATCGATAATAATGAAAGAGAAAGTTATCCAAGAGAGCCTCGCTATGTTAGATTCCCACTAATGAATGAAAATCTCTGGATTACTGTCTTGCAAAAGTTATTCATGGAATTATATATAGGATATTATTGAACATTATATTGCTGCTTATGACAGCTATCGTATTCATTTGTTAAACATGATAATAAATAATTAATTTTGGTAAAAAAAAATGCAATTGTTCGCCTGATGATTTTACTGCAAGAATTTAATTTCTACTGTGGTTTTATAAATCGATATCGATAGAAAGTAAAACTGTAATACAAAAGTATCTAGGAAGGACCTGAAAGGCGACAAGAAGTATGTTTGACTGCACGTTTCACCTCAAAACGAAAGCTTCCCACACTACCCAACATATTGGTGTAAACAACTGCAACCAAATCAACTTGACATTTCTTTTTATAGATAGGGAATCCATGCCACATAGATAAAGCACTACTTCAACATAAGCGCTTATTTCTGGCACATGAAAAAAAGCATAACACAGGAATAGGCGTTTCATGAATACTCTTATATATTTTTCGATCCTTTCAAATCTATAATAATCCACGCATTAAAAACGAATCGTTTTACTGTTGGCTGTAGAATAGCAAAGGGGTGCTACATTTTGGATAGCATTTAAGACCACCACCAGGTTCACCCGACTCAACCGATTTTTAATCAGGTCCTCACGCTTCTCCAAAATTTGAGCTCATTTGGTTGCGAACTTAAAATGCCCTTGCGCTTTGAAGGTTTTAAGGGAATTATTATGGGAAACCCAAACTTTTTGTGATTTGGAAACTAAACCGATTGTCGTTTGTGGAACGGCAATTTAATTGTGTAGCAAGTAGAAATATACTCATATTCCCAAGAACTTAAGAAGTGTACCAAAAAATTAAAGACTGGAGCAAGAATCAAGAATCTAGTTGTTCTGTTCGAATGAATAGCCGTGATTATTGATGTTTGAACTGAATTGGTTATTTACGAGGTTCGCCGATTTGTGATTTACGAATATGTACTACCCAAAAATGTTACCGGTTTATAGTAACGTATTAATGAAAATTTAAATATTTTATTTCTATCATCATTACTAGTAATTTTCATTGTCATATTTCGGGTAACGTCATAGAGTCGTTGAAAATAGCAAAGATTACATTAAATGTGCTTGTTATCAAACCTCTTTGTCTCGACGCTTTAGCAAGAACCAAATGTAAGCAATAACCGGAATTGAACAGTATACAAAGTATGCAAACCAATATCCTGGTTTGTATCCCATGTATTTCATCGCTCGTTCCCAAAGAGTACTCTGTTTATATTAGAATGGAATTAATAAATATTTCAAGATATTATAAATGAAACTGTATGATGGAGATCGCAAAACCCACGAAAGGAGTGATCGATATGGATTTAATTCACAATATGTAATAATGAGGTGATGGAGTGATTTGGGAACTAAAACTATTCGACGTTTACCAGGATATACGTAGATAAGTTTCCTTGTATATATAAGTACAAGTTCACTTGCATATGGCTCTATCAACACAAAACAAAAAACGCTCTTTCAGACTCATGAAAAGTGTGTACCCGATAAAAATGGCACACCGAAAATCTTCTGTAATATTTGAACCGTAAGAATAAAAAACCAGAAAAGCACATCTTATTCATAGTATATTGTTTACATCTGTCAAGTTTCTTAGTTATTCATACAGTAGTTCCAGTCATGTCGTCGAAACAAGAAATTGTTCGTAAAAAACATGTGTGCACTTGCAACTAAAATCCAGAGGCGTTCCATCGATGAATCGCTGAAAAGCTTGGAATTGCAAACACAACTGTGTCTCGTGTGATAAGGACCTCCAAGGAGCGTCTGAGTGCCTGAAGGAATAAATGGAGTGGTCGTAAAAGTGGTCTAATGGACAGTCAAATGACCAGGAAAGTGGTGCAACAATTCAAGAGCCGTCCAAACGTGTCAATTCGAGATGTCGACCAAAAATTCCAGGATGTCAGTCAGTTTTGTGCAGAAAGCCATGAAGCGTGTTACATTTTTAATAGGTGCAACAAGCCATAAACCGGAATGAAAAGCAAAACATCTCCGGAAACATTACAGGAAGTTGCTCAATAAATCGTGTTGCATCGTGATGGATGGGGAAGCTTACGTCAAGGTCGACTTCCGCCAACCTTCTGGGCAAGAATATTTCGTTGCCAAGTCTAAGTTTGATGTTTGAAACAAGAAATTAACGAAATTTGCAAAGAAGTTCCTGATCTGGAACTTCGCCCAATTGAAATGTTCTGGGCAATTATGAAGACGGAACTTCGCAAACATCCCAAAACTAATAAAACAGTGCTGGAGTTGAAGAAAATTTGGGTAAAAACAACAACAAAAAAAAACTGGGTAAATCGGTTGTACAAAATTTGATGGGTGAAGTGAAAAGGAAAGTGCGGGCATTCAGGATGGGAGATGAAATTGAATAAAACTAATTTTGTAAACCATAACTCATTAGTAGTTATTGATTCCCTGAACATTTCAAGAAAATCTAATAATCGGCTAAATTTTGGTGAGTTAATATGTGTGTGCCATTTTTATCAAACACACGGTTTAATAGATCCCATTCTTTAGAGATTGTCATGCAGAATTTCAATGAAAACTGCTTAATTCTGGGAAAATTAATGGTGCTCATTTTATTCCTTATCGACTTAAACATTCAGGCATGATCATCATTAAAAAAAAACCTCAGCATCCAATGCTTATCTCTTCACAAATGTATAAATTATTAATATTATTGTGTAGAGAATCGTACAAAAATAACCAAAGTTGACCTAATTGAAATTTAACGTGTATATTTAACTAACTGTCATTAAATCAATTATAAACAATCGAAAAACTGTTCCAATACGATTTTTGTTGATTGATGACTTGAAAAATGTACAGTACACGTTCAAAATACCGAAAAATTGTGTTAAATTTCTGGGGTGGATATCCTTTTTTTTTAAATATTATAAGTGTTGATTATCGATAACATGTTCATCCTTAGCGATTAGTAAAAGTTATACAATATAGAACTGTGTAATATGAACAATGAATATAACTCGATTCTATCACATTAGCACGAACGATACTTGCCTGTATGTAACACTATGCCGAATGTAACACTACTTGTATTATAATGAAAAACGATATACACTAACACTAACACATATCGTTAATGAATGCCATATTGTTATTGAAAAGTTATTTATTTTCTGGATTATATACTAACCTTTCGTATAAAGAGCGAAAATAACATTTTTTTTATGGTAACTAAACTTAACTGCTTGTTCAGCTTATTGTTATTTATCCTCTTACCATCTGACATACTGTTAAAACTATATAGGGAACTGATAATTTAAAGTTTGCAACTTCATGGGTAATTATCCATGAATGATTTGTAATTCATGGATAATTTTCCATATCGTTAAACCTGGAAAACGAGTGCAGTGACGTGACTCTTCTGGGTAAATCTAATGGACAATCACTCACCGCAGGTGAGTTTTCTCCCTTCACTAAGTGACAATCGTTACTTAGACTCTCTGAATAACCCTCAGTATAAATTAAAAAAAAAAGCATAGAAAAAGATCACCTGATAACTAATAAACTTTGAACGATTTTTTGACAGGTAAATAAACGTCCCAAAGAAAATTTTAATAATATAATATATAATATAATATAATGCAATTAACAATAATTTAAAAAGAACAATAAGTTTATAAAGATTGTACTTGAAAAAACTGCAACAATTTCTAATGTGTATAATTTTTTATTGCATGGGTAAAATTGATGAAATTTTGGGTAAAACTAGTTTAGAGCGAAATGTGCAAAAATTCGTCAGAAGTGGTTATCGAGATGGCTTTCAAGCAAAATGATTATGAGCGCGGTCGTGGAAAATACAGGCCAGTCCCACAGGTGGATCGCGAAACAGTTTGGAATCGACAATTCGACCGTATCCCGTGTAGTAAAATCGTTCAAGGAGACCCAGACGACCCAGTGGCGAACTGACAGCGGGAGAAAAGTGAAGACGACCGACCCCATGAACGCAAGGAAGGTGACGATTTACTACAAGCGCAATCTGAACCATTCGATTCGGGATGAGGCCAATTAAAGGTGCATTTTCCGTTTTCCATTTTCCGTCCATCCATTATTTCTTTCATCGAACATATTGAGAATCCGAAATCAAGGCCATCTTGCTACAAAGTTGTGGCCATTTTGTCCAATATAATATTACAAAATGCCTAACAAAACATTAAATTTTCAAATAATTTTGTTTGATATTTAATGTTTAGTTGTCAGGGGTTATTCTCAATGACTTGATAAAAAAAGACACTAAAAGATGAGGTTTAATCTAAAGTGTTGATAATCTAAGAAATTTTACTTGTCCAAACCCGACAGACCTTAAGGTTGCCATCTGCCCCTTATGTAATATGCAAATAATATAACGAAAAACGTAATGGCGATATCGATAATAATGAAAGAGAAAGTTATCCAAGAGAGCCTCGCTATGTTAGATTCCCACTAATGAATGAAAATCTCTGGATTACTGTCTTGCAAAAGTTATTCATGGAATTATATATAGGATATTATTGAACATTATATTGCTGCTTATGACAGCTATCGTATTCATTTGTTAAACATGATAATAAATAATTAATTTTGGTAAAAAAAAAATGCAATTGTTCGCCTGATGATTTTACTGCAAGAATTTAATTTCTACTGTGGTTTTATAAATCGATATCGATAGAAAGTAAAACTGTAATACAAAAGTATCTAGGAAGGACCTGAAAGGCGACAAGAAGTATGTTTGACTGCACGTTTCACCTCAAAACGAAAGCTTCCCACACTACCCAACATATTGGTGTAAACAACTGCAACCAAATCAACTTGACATTTCTTTTTATAGATAGGGAATCCATGCCACATAGGGTAAAGCACTACTTCAACATAAGCGCTTATTTCTGGCACATGAAAAAAAGCATAACACAGGAATAGGCGTTTCATGAATACTCTTATATATTTTTCGATCCTTTCAAATCTATAATAATCCACGCATTAAAAACGAATCGTTTTACTGTTGGCTGTAGAATAGCAAAGGGGTGCTACATTTTGGATAGCATTTAAGACCACCACCAGGTTCACCCGACTCAACCGATTTTTAATCAGGTCCTCACGCTTCTCCAAAATTTGAGCTCATTTGGTTGCGAACTTAAAATGCCCTTGCGCTTTGAAGGTTTTAAGGGAATTATTATGGGAAACCCAAACTTTTTGTGATTTGGAAACTAAACCGATTGTCGTTTGTGGAACGGCAATTTAATTGTGTAGCAAGTAGAAATATACTCATATTCCCAAGAACTTAAGAAGTGTACCAAAAAATTAAAGACTGGAGCAAGAATCAAGAATCTAGTTGTTCTGTTCGAATGAATAGCCGTGATTATTGATGTTTGAACTGAATTGGTTATTTACGAGGTTCGCCGATTTGTGATTTAACATTTTTTTTATGGTAACTAAACTTAACTGCTTGTTCAGCTTATTGTTATTTATCCTCTTACCATCTGACATACTGTTAAAACTATATAGGGAACTGATAATTTAAAGTTTGCAACTTCATGGGTAATTATCCATGAATGATTTGTAATTCATGGATAATTTTCCATATCGTTAAACCTGGAAAACGAGTGCAGTGACGTGACTCTTCTGGGTAAATCTAATGGACAATCACTCACCGCAGGTGAGTTTTCTCCCTTCACTAAGTGACAATCGTTACTTAGACTCTCTGAATAACCCTCAGTATAAATAAAAAAAAAGCATAGAAAAAGATCACCTGATAACTAATAAACTTTGAACGATTTTTTGACAGGTAAATAAACGTCCCAAAGAAAATTTTAATAATATAATATATAATATAATATAATGCAATTAACAATAATTTAAAAAGAACAATAAGTTTATAAAGATTGTACTTGAAAAAACTGCAACAATTTCTAATGTGTATAATTTTTTATTGCATGGGTAAAATTGATGAAATTTTGGGTAAAACTAGTTTAGAGCGAAATGTGCAAAAATTCGTCACAAGTGGTTATCGAGATGGCTTTCAAGCAAAATGATTATGAGCGCGGTCGTGGAAAATACAGGCCAGTCCCACAGGTGGATCGCGAAACAGTTTGGAATCGACAATTCGACCGTATCCCGTGTAGTAAAATCGTTCAAGGAGACCCAGACGACCCAGTGGCGAACTGACAGCGGGAGAAAAGCGAAGACGACCGACCCCATGAACGCAAGGAAGGTGACGATTTACTACAAGCGCAATCTGAACCATTCGATTCGGGATGAGGCCAAAAAGGTCAATTCTTCCGTCTGGTTCATCCAGCAGACAATTAAGCGGGCCGCACTTCATGTCTTTAAGGTGAGGAAGGCACCTAACCGAACCGATAAACAGAATACGGTGGCCAAATCCCGTACCAGGAAGCTGTACCGCGAGTGGTTGGTGCAGCCGAAATGCATCGTAATTAAATAAAAAATAAACGTCCCAAACACGGTTTCGAGACGTACATTAAAGCGGACGCCAAGCAGATCCCCAGCCTGGCGTTTTTTGTCGGCAAGCCCCGCCTGGATGTACCGGAGAAGTTCCGAAAGAAGAAGGTCAGGAATTTGAAAGAAGGAATTTGTCAAGAAATACAGGCGATCTGTGGGTGCGGCAAATTCAGCAAGCCGTACAGAACAACCGGCACCATCAACGGCCAAATATATAAAAAAAAGAATGCCTCCAGAAGCGCCTGCTGCCCTTACTCCGTTTCTACGAAGGTTATGCCTTGTTCAGACTACAGAGTTGTCACATGATACAAGACTATCTTGATAGCATTTTTCTTGTGGATACTTTTTATAACACCCTTGTATTACGATACAACTCCGTAATCTGAACAAGGCATTACACTCTGTTTTGACCGGATCTGGCATCTGAAATGTTCGGAGGCAGTAATTGTCAAAGCAAGTCTTGAATCACTGAGGTACATTAATTACTTAATTTATTATTCTGGGGAAATGTAATGTGCGTCTGCACCGGTTGACGATCAGTCAAGAAAGAGACCGAACGGAAGTTAGCTTCTCTTGAGCAACCTACTTGCTATAATTTTATAGTTACGGAACAATCAATAGTACTGACAATGGATAATGATTGTTGGTATAGTGTTACCATAATTAAATCTAGATATACTACAGCATCATGCCATTACGCGAAACCAGTGATGGAGTGGAACGAAGCCAACGATGCTGTTTTCGTGCCGAAGGAGGCAAATCCGCCAAACTCGTTAGAACTTCACCCAATAGAAAAATTCTGGGCAATTATGAAGGGCAAGCTCCGGAAAACAGGGAAATTTATTTATTTATTTACTACGTCTTCAGCTATGCTGCACAGACTGAATCTATCTTAAATCTATGTCATATGCCTAATACTAGTTTTGAAACGGTCTCTACTTATACTAAAATCGAACGTTTCAACACCATTCAATAAATTGAAACACTTTTCAAGCGGGTGATTTTGTCCAAACATCGTCCGGTGTCTAGCAGTCCAAAATAACGATCGTTGTCGGGACCGACGCGCAGGAACGAAGAAGTTTACCTGCTGCAGAAGATCTGGGCAGTCAATTCGGTTGCTCAGTAAATCGAACGCGAACATTTTTTGTAAATAGATACGCCGCAGTTGCAGCGATTCCAATCTCATTAATTGGCGTCGATGTTCATACGGGGGCAGCCTAACCGGATCGTTCCATGGTAATCGCCGCAAAGCGAAACGTTGTATTCTTTCAATACGAGTAATATGAGTTTCGTGATAAGGTGCCCAGATTTGAACAGCATATTCAAGAACACTTCGAACGAGCGAACAATAAAGTGGCTTCAATGCATACACATCACGGAACTCGGATGTATTTCGGCGTATGAATCCAAGCATGGCAAATGCCTTAGCAGTGGTTGCAGTGATGTGTTCGTTGAAGCTTAGCTTGCAGTCCATTACTACTCCCAAGTCTTTAATTGAAGATACACGGTCCAATTTGATGCCGTTTACTCCGTAATCGTATATCAGTTGCCTCTGAGATTTACTGAAACTTATCACCTTACATTTCATCGCATTCATCTCCATTCCGTTTAAAACACACCAGCTCGCTATGGTGTCAAGATCTTGCTGTAAAGCTGCACAATCAACCAATGAGCTGATCATTCGGTAAATTTTTAAATCGTCGGCATACATGAGGTGATGCGAATTTAGACGGTGGCTCAAGTCGTTGACGAACAGACTAAAAATCAAGGGACCGAGGTGGCTACCTTGAGGCACGCCGGATGGTGTTGCAAAACATCTTGACTTAATGGAGCTAAGCTTCACGTAGGCAGATCTGTCTAGTAGGTATGACCGTAACCACATGATGAGCCAATTAGGAAATCCTAGTTTCTCAAGCTTTTTCATTGATAATTCGTGAGGTACTTTATCGAACGCTTTGGAAAAGTCTACGTAGATACTGTCAACTTGGCAGCGCTTTTCCAAACTTGAGTTCAGTGCGCTAACATATGCCATTAGGTTTGTAGCAGTAGAGCGATTCTTTACGAAGCCGTGCTGATATTGCGAGATTATGGGCTTAGCAGCAGAATACATTCTCTCGTGAATCAAGAGTTCAAGCGTCTTGGCTAAGCAGCAAAGAATCGAAATAGGTCGATAATTCTTTACATCATGGATGTTTCCAGCTTTATGTATGGGTGAGACCGCAGACAACTTCCATACATCCGGAAAGGTAGTCTCCGATAGCGACAGGTTGAATAGCAAACACACAGGGGATGCAAGTAATTCAGCACATCGACGAATAAAAACGGGAGGTAGCCTATCTGACCCAGGACCTTTCGAAGGGTCAACAGTTCTTAGTGCACTAGTTACATCTGCTACGGTGAAGGTTGGACACGGAAATTGTATATCGTATGATGGCAAGTAATTCAACAACTCCGGAGAATTCTGCGGAGAGTCAGCATCGTATACAGATTTGAAGAAATCAGCAAAAAGTTCGACTGAACCTTCGAGGCCTCGACTGGTTGAGCCATCGAAAGACATTTCCGCCGGGATCGACTGTGTGTCTTTTCTGCTTTTAACAAAGCGCCAAAAAGAAGAGGGATCCACCTTAACCTCGTCTTGGATTCGGAAAATATACTCACGAAAAGAAGAAGATACACATTCAGCGTATTCAGCCTCGAGCCTGCGAAGATTTGAGCTGTTTTCAGCAATCCGATGACGCAGAAACCGGCGGCGAGCTTTACGAAGAACGTTACGCCGATGGCGAAGCTCGGTATTCCACCATGGTTGGTTGTTTGAGAGGCGAGGATAACGTCTGCGGAGAGGACAGTGTTTGCTTATGATTTTGAAAATCACGTCGTAGAATGTGGCAACCGCAGCGTTGACGTTGGCACCGTGAAAAATTTCCTCCCAGTTCAGTGAACGTAGATCTTCAAAAACTGAATCGTAGTCGCATCGGTTGAAATCGAAGTCAAGGTCTTCTGTAGTTGCGTGAATACTTGCTGAGGAACTTCGGCGAAGTGGTGACGGTCCAGGGGTAAAATTGAGAATGGTGCTTCAAACAACTCAATTTCATTACTGTTGCTTACGAAAGCCAAGTCTAGGAGTCTTCCGTTTATATTACGCACATCGCAAATTTGTTGCAATCCACTAGCAATCATGTTTTCGGTGAATACAAGCTCCTGTTCGGTTGATGCATTTGTTGGTAGGTATGAGTCCAGGTCCTCGTCGAATGACCAGAGTAGATGAGGCAGATTGTAGTCGCCAACAATCATCACAGAATCGCCGCAGGCCGCTTTATTAATTATTTGCTGCACACAGTCCGAATGTGCGACGTATCTGCCGGGTTCGCTATTGGGCCTCAAGTAAATTCCACATACATAAACAGATCCAGTCGGGAGAGACAGTTTCACAGCAATTTGTTCGAGCAGGTCAAGTTGCACAGCAGCACTTAAAATAGCTCTTCTTATAGCAATGAGCGTTCCACCTCCTCATTGGAAATGACTCGTCGCGTTACTTCGGTCGCAACGATAGATATTATAATGAGATGACAGCTCAGCATTACTCACGTCGTTCCGCAGCCACGTTTCCGTCAGTACGATGACGTCGTAGTCACTAGAAGCGGTCGCCAAGAAAAACTCGTTTGTCTTGGTGCGCATCCCACCGACGTTCTGATAATATATTAATAACAGTACGGTTGTTTCACTTGGTTCCGATGAAATAGGGAGCGGTGTCAGTGCAGTAGAGAGAGACGAGAGATCAGACACAGATGGGCGAGAGATAGCGTGAGCAGCAGCTACAGGAGTATAAGGGATAGGCGATTCATCCAGAACTAATGCTGGAGGGTGGGTACTGCTTTCGGTGTTTCGAGTAGAACGGTAGGATCGGGCGACGTCGCTTTCGGCCTCCAAAAAAACTGCTTCTTGCTACCAATGTCTTCAAACGCCCGAAAACGAATTCCTCTTGGCCATGTTTCCGTAGCAAGTGCAATAGGTTTCAGCTCCAACGGCATACCAATTTTTTATGAGACGAACGTAAGCGATCTAATGTCTCCCCCCGGGACAAGAATAAAAACCCCCCGAATGGTGGTTTTTAACTCGAGCTCCCCCCGAACGCCGCCATCGCTCCCCCGAACCCCCGCCAAAAAACCCCCCAAGAACAACCAGAATTTGTCGGAATCTTGTTCCGCAGTATCAGAGACGACCAGATTTGTATCGGCAGCGCACGTACCGATGCCACACATAGCCTTAGTTGGACGCCGAGAAGCAATATCTTCGTCAGCGTCGTTTTCACGCAGTCGTTTGGTTCTTGATGACGGTGCAAGCGGTGTACGGTAGTAGGATGATGATGATGATGATGATGGTCCCGCCACTTACCCCTACAAAGGTTTGAGCTAGACGATTTATCTATTAGATAATTTATTTAAAAACAATTCAACCAGTTATGCAAAATAAAAAACGAACTGATTTCATCTACAGATGTAAACTTCTTCCAAAACTGTTCATTTGCTTTACAGCGATATAATTGTGAAAAGCTATTGATGTCAACCACGAATGTTCGCAAGTATTCCTAGCGATCAGGAAATCCTATTGCAATTCAAATCACAGAACCCCGTATAAGGACATTATCAAAAGACACGCCAATATCCGATCCTGCCCGCTACAAAGTCAATGGGGTTCCAACATTAATGGAACCGCCACCTTAGTTTTGGGCTGACCAAGGATATCCCCAATCAGGGAAATCGAGAAAATTTTCAAACCGAAAAACCCCTGGACCGGCCCTAGTCAAACTTTTACTTTCAACCACAACCGAATTGACAAGGAGTTCCCCGATAATCAGCCAGACAACCCACTACTACTTCATGGCATCTTCTCAAGCATCAAAGGTCAATATTCTATTTATAAATTCAAAAAGAAGTCCTTTATACCTGTATACCGCGCGCGAGGCTCAAACTTTTGTAGACTACACAAAAAATAAAAATAAAAACTACTTTAAATAAAAATAACAAATAAAAACTTTAAATTCATCATCATCATCGAGGCGAAAAGTATAGTTTGTTTGTGTCCCATGACAAATATAAAACATTTAACAATAAACCATACAAAAATATCCGTTGTAATAACATCGTCAAGATACAAAATTAGTCAAGAGTAAAAAGTTAACAGAGTAGCTGTTCAAAAGGCAGCTTTGATGTGTGAAATACATTTTCTCTTAAAATCTGTTAGTGTTGCTGCACGTTTGATGTGTATAGGTATCGAATTGAAAACATTTATACCTTTAAAAAACAACGAATTTTGTGAAGCTCCGTACAAAAAATATGGTGTTCTAACATCATCCGCGTTTCTAGTGTTATATCTATGAATATCACTTCCTCTTTCAATTCGATTACACAAATATCGAGGCAGCAAACCGTTAATTACTTTAAAAATGAACACCATTGTCAAATACACAACTCTCTGCTTCACCGATAGCCACTGTAGGGCATCTAACAAAAAAGAGGAGGAAGTGAACCTATTGCATCTCAAGATCAAACGCATTATCTTATTTTGCAAACGCTGTAATCTCGATATTTGTGTTTGATTGGCTAAAAACAAAATGGAATGGCAAAATTCAAGAGATGATAGATTTGTATAATTGTATTTTACTAGCAATAGTTAAATCGTTTTTCAATCGGCAGAGAATATCGTACTTCTTGGCTATTTTCTTGATGACATCGTCAATGTGAGAGTCAAATTTTAATCTATCATCAATAATCACGCCAAGATATTTAATCTCACGAACGCGATCAATTGTCTCATCATCAATTTTAACAGAGACTTCTTCGATAACTCAATTCCGCGAAATTACCATGAATTTAGTTTTACTTATGTTCAATTTCAACTGTTTGTACTTCAACCATCTACTTAGAGAACGTAAATCTGCATTCAAATGAGAAACGGCCTCATCAAGGCTTTTAGCTGCAATGAACAACACGGTATCATCAGCAAAGAGATTAATATCACAAAATCGCAAGACTCGTCGCATGTCATTAATATATAGAATGAATAAAATGGGCCCTAATACACTCCATTGTGGTACGCCAAGGCTGTTCTCCACAGGGCTCGAAACAGAATCATTAAAAGCCGTCCGTTGAGTTCTGTCAGACAAATAGTTTTCGAACCATCTGTATGCAGAACCCGAAAATCCAAAGCGCTTGATTGTTTCTAACAACAAGGGCCGAGAAATCGTTTCAAAAGCGCGTTTCAGATCCAAAAAAACAGCAACAATCGTATCTTTACGCTCTACATTTTCTTTCCATTTTGCTAACACTAAATTTAACGCTGTTTCACAAGAATGACCTTCGCGATATCCCGATTGTTCTGGTGCAATCAAATTATTACTATTTAAATACGTTAACAGCTGGCCTTTTACAACAAGTTCCAAATTTTTTTCTAAAGTGTGCAACATGTTAATAGGACGAAACTCATCGGCTTTAATCGTTCCAGCGACTTTTTGAATGGGAATAACTAAAGATTCTTTCCAAACTTGTGGCACGTGCCCAGTTTGCAGCGATTCATTAATAAGGTCCAGCAGGTTGTTTCCGATGACATTAAAGCAATCCTGTACTACTCTTGCATTTACGTTATCTACTCCAGCCGTTTTGTTCAATGAAAAGCAAATAGATTTTAGATCCTCTAACGTTATTGGGTGAAAACATTCAAAACTACAGTTAATATTAATCGGCTGTTTTATTTCGTCTGGTTCATCTACCAGATCAATGGATTGATTGATTGACAAAATACTATCGACGAAATATTCATTAAATCTACATGCAATGATGTCCTCTGACTGTTCTAATGTGCCATTGAAGGTTATGGATCGCGGTTTGCAATTACTAGGTTTTACCAAGGATTTCAAAATTTTCCATAACTCTTTGCTGTTGTTTTGATGCAAATCAATTTTCCTCTGAATATATTCACAACGAGTTTGTTTAACTGATTGCGAATATTTATTACGCGCATCTTTGTACCTATTCAAAAAGATATGCCTATTAGTTCTACGTCATTTCTTGTCCAGCGTTTAAGACGCAAAAGATCCAAATTGTACCAGCTGTTCGAGTTCTTCACTAAAACAAATTTATTTTCGACTAGTTTATTGGTACATATTTTTAAGACGTCTGTCAAAACAGCTGATTTCTGATCTAGAGAACCGGTATTTGTTTGAAAATCCACACTTCTTTCAACAAGTCTTAAAATAGCTTGTTTCGAATACTTTTTCCAACACTTCAATTTCACATAATCACCCTCACCACTACTATTATCTTCAACGTTAATAATAATGGTTTCATGATCGGTTACTTTCAAGTCAGAGTTGATAACAACACTAACAGAATCAAAATTACAGTACACATGGTCAATCAAAGTTTCAATCCCAAGAAGCTTTCGCCGTGAAAGCTTGCCCCAAGCCGGCTCCACCAAGTAAAGCCGATAACATCGTTCCTGTTGAGTCAAAGCTGACGTGCTACGCCAAACAAAGCTGTACCTCAACCAAGAAAAATCTGCTCTGCTCCTGCTGCTATGGTTGCGCCTCGAGCGTGAAATTTCATCCTTCCACGGATTCGCTGACAGTGTAGTCCCAATGGATACCGTCACCATCAAACAGTTGCAGGGAGCAAAAAAGCAAAAAATAAAGTAGTCCGGATCCAACTAACACTCCTCAACAACGAGTCGCTTGGATTGGCACCACTGACCGTCCTCTCAAAGAGCCTGTCCGCTACGTATGCCGAATATAGCGAAATTCACAACACTGGTAGCTGGCACTGGTGCCAGACGAAGCCATTGCGACCAGGAGGATGAATATGCCAGCTTCGAGGACATTTTCTACACCGTGTCGAATGCCGTTGAAGAGCTAAAAATAATGCAGCACCGCAGCCTGGTCCGAGCGTCACACCAACGATGGTCATCCAACAGCAGCCACTCAGAGCACCGATTCCAACATTCGATGGTAAATATTCTGGGTGGCTAAAATTCAAAGCCATCCTTCAAGACCTGATAGCACATTTGGGAGATACAGACGCCATAAAACTGTACCACTTCGATAAGGCCCTCATCGAAAATGCATCTGGTGTGTTGGATACCAACGTACTGAGGGCCGGAAACTACCAACAAGCTTTGACCATCTTGGAGGATCGCTACGAAAACAAGCGCCTGCTTGTAGAAACCCAAATCCGTGGTCTGTTTTTGCTCCAAGAGATGTCATCGGAGTCCCATAAGGAGCTGAGAGCTCTGCTTACCGAAGCTACTCACCATATCGAGAGCCTGAAGTTCTTAGAACAGCAGATCAATCAATACCCTTTCGATAAGACGTGCCCCAAGTGTCAACGCCGACACCACACATTGCTTCATGAGGATGGAGCAGCCAGCCGAGTAAACTCATCGAATGTTTCGTTCCCAGCAGAGAAGATGGCAAGCCCGCCATTGATTCCTTCCGTGCCGAGTCAACCTACTGCGGTGCAGAGGTCCAACCCCTTGGATCCACTAGTGTCCACAACCTGTTCGTCGAATTTCATCCAATCCACGAAGACGGTGTTGCTACTAACTACAGTGGTGCAGGTCTTCGATAAACAAAATCAGCCACACCCGTGCCGAGTTCTATTAGATAATGGGTCCTAAGTTAACTTCATGACGGAAGAGATAGCCAACCGCCTTGGTGTGATGAAGAAACCAGCCAATGTTTCAATCGTTGGCATCAACGCCCTGCGATCCCTAGCCCGTTAAAACGTGGTCATCAAATTTAGTTCCCGTGTGTCAAGTTTCCACGCAAGCCTCGAGTGTCTGGTTACCCCAAAAGTAACCGGTATGATTCCAACATCCCAGATCGACATCTCCAACTGGACTATCCCAATAGAGGTAACACTAGCTGATCACATGTTCCACATGCCCGATAAAGTGGATATGCTTAATCGGTGGCGAGCTCTTTTTCGAAGGCCTTCCACAGTTGCGAGACACCCTCTTGGGGTGGATCGTAGATGGTGTCATCATCGACCCGTCCGTGACGAATGTTTCGCAATTGGATAACAGCCGCCACCTAGCGCTGAAGAGATTCCTGATCTTGAACCGCAGGCGCAGTAAGTGAACTTCATCCGAAAGTACGAGGTCCTCGGCCATTGCCGCAAGATCAACGAATCCGAAGATCCAAACCCACAGAAAGCCTACTATTTGCCACATCACGCAGTATTTCGTTCATCTAGTTCGAGCACGAAATGTCGTGTCGTGTTCGACGCAAGCGCCAACACGTCACAATCGGAACTCTCCCTGGATGATGTACTGCAAGTTGGTCCGGTAGTGCAGAATGACGTGCATTACATTACGCTACGGTTCCGGAAATTACAGCGTTGCCTTCACCGGAGACATCTAAAAAATGTACCGCCAGGTACTCGAAGCCTCGCCGGATCGACAGTTCCTGCGATTTTTTTGGAGAGAGCACCCATCATTACCCATGCAAGTTCAAGAGCTTTGTACCATTATCTACGGCACAGCATCGGCACCTTACCAAGCAACGCGGTGTTTGGTGCAGCTCGTAGAAGAAGATGGAGTAGACTTTCCTACCGCCACTCGCATAGTGAAGAAAGAGACGTACATGGACGATGTACTCTCTGGTACAGACTGGTTGCACAACAACAACTGAAGCAACTCCTTGGACGTGGAGGTTTTCTCATACACTAGTAGTGCTCAAACTCGCAAGAATTCCTAGAGCACATTCCCGTGGAAGAACAAGAGCAGAAGGTCGCGTTAGATGAGCATGGAATGAATAAGGCCATCCAAGTGCTTGGGTTAGTTTGGATTCTATCCACAGCTGTCCATTTGGAGGGCGTATACGATTTAAGCACAGATGCCTTTATGGCATTCCTTCGACGTTTCATCGCACGCCGTGGAATGGTCCATGAAATCCATTCGGATAACGCTACAAATTTTCATGGAGCTAATCACGAGTTTAATAACCTTTGCCAGCAATTTCGTAACAAGCAAACCGTTAAGGCCATCGCATCATTCTGCCACAAACATGAGATCGAGTGGCATTTCATCCAACCAGACGCATCTGAGTTTGGTGGCTTGTGGGAGGCGGCCGTTTAATCCACGACTATTATCGACACATACTCGCGTCGCTTCGATCGAACTAATTATGTCAAGCTGGAAAAAGTAGGTATCGAACGGAATTATGTTCCGTCTCACGTCGGAAGCGTCACAGTCAAACGCATTAAAACCAACGCCGCTAGCAAGCCAAAAATACATCACCATAGTTGGCGTGCAGCATATCACCAAACAACCATCACATCACCAAGCAACCACCATATCACCAAGCAACTTCCACATCACAGCACACGGAGCGCGTTTAGTGTAGCCAGCAGTTTTCATCATCCCCGATCGTTTTCGTCTGTGGCTAGGAACAACGTCAGTCAGCTTGGTTTGGATTGACATTTGCATCGTACGCCCGCTCCTGCCGAATACAGACCACTCCGCCTGCCAGACCGTTCCAGTGCGAACAGGCATATCGCGTAATCTATTGTGACTATGTTGTGATCGAGAGAGTAAAGAAAAAAAGAAAACAATAAAGGTCGATACGGTCAAAATTTGGTCAGTATCAACTTGACGTATTTCTTTCAATTTTACATTTAAAAAACCTGAACACCCCTCATTTTGAAGGTGTGTGTTTGTAGAATGTTGCTCCTATTTTGATTTTGGAATTCACTCTTCAGTTGTCAAAATGCCGTCCAAGCAAGAAGAGCAGCGTATCAAAATTTTGCTCGCGCATCGCGAAAATCCGAGCTACTCGCACGCAAAGTTGACAAAATCGCTAAAAGTTGCCAAATCAACCGTTACAAATGTAATTAAAGTGTTTGGGGAACGTTTGTCGACAGCCAGGAAGTCTGGATCAGGGGGAAATCGAAAACCGGAAGCCGCTGAGACGACAAAGAGAGTTACCGGTAGTTTCAAGCGAAACCCTTACCTATCTCTCCGAGATGCCGCAAATAAGCTGGGTGTATCGTCTACAACCGTGCATCGAGCCAAAAAACGAGCCGGACTATCGACTTACAAGAAGGTAGTGACTCCAAATCGCGATGATAAACAAAATACGACGGCCAAAGCGCGATCCCGGAGGCTGTACACGACGATGCTGACGAAGTTTGACTGCGTGGTAATGGACGACGAAACCTACGTCAAAGCCGACTACAAGCAGCTTCCGGGACAGGAGTTTTATACGGCAAAAGGAAGGGGAAAGGTAGCAGATATTTTCAAGCACACGAAACTGTCAAAGTTCGCAAAGAAATATCTGGTTTGGCAAGCCATCTGTACCTGTGGCTTGAAAAGCAGCATTTTCATAGCTTCCGGGACTGTCAACCAAGAAATTTACGTGAAAGAGTGTTTGAATAAACGTCTGCTGCCTTTCCTGAAGAAACACGGTTGTTCCGTACTGTTTTGGCCGGATTTGGTATCTTGCCATTACGGTAAAAAAGCCATGGAGTGGTACGCCGCCAACAACGTGCAGGTGGTTCCCAAGGACAAGAACCCTCCCAACACGCCAGAGCTCCGCCCAATTGAGAAATACTGGGCTATTGTCAAGCGGAACCTAAAGAAGACCAAAAAAACTGCTAAGGACGAGCAGCAGTTCAAGGCAAACTGGCTTTCTGCGGCGAAGAAGGTTGACAAGGTGGCTGTATAAAATCTGATGGCAGGGGTCAAGCGTAGGGCCCGGCAATTCGGATTTGGAAAAGCGGAAGCCTAACTGAATATTTTTCCTGAATTTTATACTAATTGAACTTGAAAAAGAAATTTAATTTGATTTTTTAAATAAACGATTTCACCGATTTACACGCGTTTTCCCTTGACCAAATTTTGACCGTATCACCCTTTAAAGCTGCTTCCCGGTGAGATTTTGTGTTTCGTATGGTGTGGTGGGCTGATGGTAATGGGGGTCATTATTAATTGTGATCCATATTATTCGCTCGCCATACTAACAATGCTACAATGTCTTGGAACAAGTAAACTGCCGTTCTACGCATAATTGTCCCATGTTGTAAGGGTTTTCCTATATACCCCTTGCGTTGAACTGGCCGGCTTTACGTGCCGCAAGGGTTCAGTAGGGATTCTTTGGCAAGACCCGAAGCTAAATATGGAATTCAAAGGGTTCATTTCAATAATTAAAATCACTGCAGTACCAAATTCACTACAAATGATTATGGAGATGCAAGGAAACCGAGTAGCACACCAAAATTTTAGGTATACTATTCTATATACGGTATATAAATTCAGAACATTGTATATCAATTTGGAATTTAACATTGTATACTAATTTTAAATTAATTGTTTGCCCGTCTACTATTGCAGCAGGACCACAATCCGCAGACATTTAGTTACAATTAGAATTGTTATTATCAGTTATATTATAACATCCCTTAACTTCATTTATATCCTATTTTATATGACATTTTCAGGTTGGCCTTTATGCATCTCTGTAGGTTTTAGCATTTTTTGTTGCATGGTTTATTTGATTGCTCGTATTAACTGCGTCAGAAATAATATCAACATTGCGTTGGTAAGAGTCATCATCAGTGCTGGTCATTTTTCGCAAAACAGTCGCCTGCTGCTCATGTTGAGGCCCACACAGCACCAACAGTCTACAGGTAAACTTCAAGCGAATGCGGTTGATAGAAAACAGAAAAAGAAAAATATTGCCCTATTTTTACCGACAGTTTAGAAATTGCAGGTGACTGTATTTGATAGCTTGATTAAAAACGCACTATTTTGGTAATCTATGGTTATGAGTTGTTAGCATCCATTCATATTACTTGTTTCCATGTTTATGATAACATCACATGCATGCAGTAATAAGCCAGCAATCAACAGTCTGCATTGTGCTCTCATGCCGTGCGGTTCTATTTGCTGAAGGAAGTGCTATTGCTACCTAACGCTACAACAAATCTTAAACAGCACTTTTCAGTGCTAAATAATACTGAAAATGATTTTGAAGCTGCCACCCTGGTTCAGTTCTATTGAATTACATAGAATTTCAAACGTTGAGATTCTAGAAGAAATGTCCAACAAAATAATTCATAATTTTAGATAAAAATCATTGCAATGATCAATTCTCTCTATAGAAAAGAACTAGTTTTAAGAAATCAATAATTATTCTCACACGCAGGCAAAAAAAACCCTGTTAAAAATACTGAATAGACAAGGTAAAAATAATATTAACACAATTAGAAATGTTGATTACTTAGCAGGAGCACCTAGATTAATATATGAATGTAAAATAATGTAAAATTTGGAATAAATAAAGAGTTAAAAATAAAGCCGGCGATCAACGAAATTCTGATTAGTTCGCATCGAGCTCTCATGCCGTGCGATTCTATTTTTTTTTGCTGAAGGAAGTATTTTTTCTACCTATAGCTATAACAAAATAAAACAGCCCTTTTCAGTGCTAAACATTACCTGCAATTTTATTATTATTATTTTTTTACCTTTATTCCTTTTCGATCCTACGCGAGGTAACCCGACTTGGATATCGGTTTGAAAAATTCCTCTTTGACCCTTCGGATTCTTGTAGAATCTGCTTGGAGGTTCAGATCCTTATTGAAATCTGATAGGTACTCATTTTGGAGAATATTGCGCCTAAACGCAAAAGAAAGGGGCAATCTCTGGATTCCCCTTCCAACGATATTGATTTGAGCAATCAATTTGATATTCTCACCGATGATGAAAATAATCCATCAGTCAGACAAAATTCAAAATAACATTCCCGAATTAATGTGCGGAAAGAAAAGGTTCCACCTATTGTGGTAACATCCTCCGATTTTCATAGTCTCCGTAAGGAACTCACAAATTTCATTAAAGATTCCAAATTTTATTTTCAAATTGGTCGTCAGGGTGAATGCCGTGTATTGGCTGAAACCTTGATCGGATTCAAACTTCTCCTCGAGTATCTTGCTTAAAGAGGCATCAAATTTTTCACATATGACACCAAAACTGAACGTCGGTTCAAGGTTGTCTTAAAAGGTCTGGCCAGTGGTGAATCCCTGGATGAAATCAAACCAGAACTAATTAAATTGCTTGGAGTATCGCCAGTTCAAGTAATAAAAATGAAAATGAAATCCCAACCTGGCGATTCTCGCAATGGGATTTCTAAAGATTTTTTTTAGTTCATTTTAAATCAAATGAACTTATTTTTTTTATTTATTTATTTCGTCAAACAATCAATCGTAGATTACATTAATGTTCTTATATACTATAATTACTTAATGTATTGAAATATTTTTTTCAGTTTTGTACGAGGCATACTAAGGTCAATCATTTCACTATGTTGATTATAAGCATTCATCATCTGATTTAATGGTCCCAATTTAGTATAATGTGTACGCTGGTGATCTAAAGCGAACAAATTTCGATTTCGTAGTTGTCGTGTAGGCACATAAAAGTTTAATTTTGAAAATAATTTAGTTGAATCTATTCGTTGCGAAACGAGGTCGTTGACAAATGAGACCATAGCATAATCTCGACGCTCTTTCAATGATTGAATGTTGATCAACAAGCAACGTGCTTCATATGAAGGGAGAGGAAATTGTGTCCATCCTAACCTACGTAGTACGCATAATAAAAACTGCTTTTGAATTGACTCTATACGCTCATCGTGCTTTTTTATATGAGGTGACCAAACAACACTGCAATATTCTAATATTGACCTCACAAAAGAAATATATTATGATTTGATTGTATAAGGGTCTTGGAAGTTATGGCCAAAACGTTTTATGAAATTGAGCATATTGCTTGCTCTATGAATTAATGTGTTATAATGATCCACAAATGTCAATTTGGTATCTAAAATTATTCCTAAATCTCTTATTTTATCACATTTTTTAATATTTTGATTTCCTAAAGATACTTCTATTCTTGGTGTACTTCGTTTACGACTTTAAGTGAGATTACATTTATTTACATACAGTTCTAACAAGCTTTTACAACACCATACATAAAAGACTTGGATTTAATTCTGAAATACATTTGTATCATCATCATTTCTTATTTCATAAAACAGTTTCATATCGTCAGCATATATAAGAACTCTTAGATTTTTTAAAATAAAAGATATATCGTTAACATATAAGATAAAAAGAAGTGGACCTAAGTGTGAACCTTGAGGAACACCAGATGTGACTTTAATAGGATTTGATTTTTTACCATTGAATCTAACTATTTGCTGGCGATCAGTTAAATACGACTTAATCCAATTGAGGAGTCTTAACGCAATTCCTACTTTTTCAAGCTTGAATATCAACATAGAAATGTCAAGTTTATCAAACCCTTTTCTGAAGTCTGTAAAAAGAGCTTCTATCCATTGCTTTCAATGAGTAATCAACAAATACGAGCAGGTTTGTAGTGGTGGAACGTTCCTTGAAAAAGTCGTGATGTGCCTTCGTTATTTTATGCTTGACTTGATTAAACATATTTTTGTTTATAATTGATTCGAAAAGTTTTGGGATGCACGATATTATTGCAATTCCACGATAATTTCGAACATCGGATTTTCTGCCAGATTTTTATATTGGGATTAAGAAAGATTTTTTTCCATTCTGCTGGGAATTTACCGGGTGCAAGTGACTTATTGAACAACCAAAATAAAGGGGATTAAGCTCAACTGCCAAAATATTGGCGGAATTCCACCTGGCCCGAGACCTTTAGAGGCATCCAAGTCTTGGAAACCTGACAAAATGTCATGGTCATATATTTGACTAACAACTACATTATTTGAACAATCAGGAAAGTATGAAAAGTATTCAAAATCACGATCACTATCCGAAAACTTAGAATAAGTTTCTTGAAAAAATGTCGCGAAAAGATTACAAATATCTTCTGCATTATCGCCTTCGCTTTCATCCAAAGTCATTTTTGATGGGAAGCTACCAGATTTTAGTTTAGTTTTTACATAGTTGAAATTTTTTTTTGGACATGACTTCATTTCATTTTCCGTTTTCGTGTTGTACGCATTAAGTGCAGCAGAAATAGCTCCATTAAGTTGAGTACAAATGTTCATATATGTATCTAAATTAGCTTGATTATTGTATTTTCTATACGTTTTATGAGCCTTCTGTTTCCGATTTTTTAGATTGATGATTTGTTTATTGAACCAGACTGGATTTTTTGAGTTATAATTTCGTCGCCTTCTCGTGCGTGGAACATCCTCCTGAATGATCTCTAACAAGATTTTATAGAAAATCTCCACTGCGTATTCAACGTTTTCTTCATTGTTAAGAACTGTTTGCCAATTTACATTATTCAATTTTTGTCTAATATTGTCATAGTTAGCCTTGTTAAAGTCGAAGGTATTCTCGTAATAGCAATCGTTGGGATTAACGTTATTATGTACGAAAACTGAAAACTCTATAGCAGTGTGAAAAGCTTCATTTTTCCATAAAGGAGAAAGACATTCACTAACACAGGAGTCTTCTTGTATGTTCGTTAATAAAAAATCTAAGTAACAATTCTAATGATTTTTACGTGGTTTATTTGGTTGAACCCTAAAACCGCAATTTTTTCAATAATTAATTGCAGTGTTTCGTTATCACCAACGGCGGGAAGTAAAATACTCTCATTATCAGAATCAGAAATAAAATCTACATGGCGCTGATTGAAATCACCATATATATGGAACTTTGAATTCAGGAGGGAAACGAGAAACGATTACTTCAGCGGTTTGAAAAAATATTTCATATGATGCCATGCAAGCTTTATCAGGTGGAAAGTACACTGTGGCAAAAACATGGGTCTCATTCGCTATATGTGTTTTAACCCATACATGATACAATTCCTTAAATTTGGATGAAACAATAAGTTCAGAATTATACTTTGAGGATATCGCAACGAGAACTCCTCCACCAGACAGTCTTTGAGTTAAGAGTAAGTCACGGTCATCTCTGAATACATTATAATTACTACCAAAAATTTCTTCACTTTTAATGCTCTCATTCCAACTAGTTTCGGTACCCAAAATTACCGAAAATGAAGAACTTAATACGTTTTTATGAATTTGACTCATCTTTAGTTCATCGGAGACATCCAGTTGGTCGAGTGCGGTTGTGATGATGCATAGCCCGTCGGGTATAGTATTTCACCTCTTTGAAAACTAATTGGTCGATAGCTTGCTGGTGGTCTGGAGAAACGGTCTTTCGCTGCGGCGAGAAGTTCTTGGTCGGGTGGAAGTTGATTATTATTATTATTACACCTGAGGTTATTAATGTGGTTGGCACTTCGGTAATTAGTGTTGCAGCTATTGTTGTGTGGACTATCGAATTTTACGTTGTATGTATTGTTGTTGATGTTGTGGTACGCTTTTTTTCGATGATTCCTCCGTTTCCATGCCTTTTCTGCCATTTTTTGCAGCGACAAGCGGTGCAACTTGCAAATATCGTACTCCGCCCAGTTGGCTCTCCACACCTTTCTAGTACCCAGAAGTCACCAGCCTGAGTCATCGGAATTATTGTTGCTACTGTCTATAAGCTCGATTTCCAGGCTTGGGCACGGATCGAATAGTGGAGTCAATGGCTTATCATATAACGCCGTTACATTGGCGGATAATGATTTTAGCTCTTCTAGAATGTCCAAACCATGCATTAGATCCCTGTGCATGGGAGACATTGTGAAACTCGAGAGTTTTTTTACCTCTCCGCTCAGACCTTTCAAATCATTCGTTATACCTAAAGTCATGCTTTGCATTGATGTTGATAATTTTTTAGTAGATTCCTTCACAGCGACATCAACTAGTGTTGTAATATGGTTTTTAATGGCAACAACATTGCCGGTAGAGCCACTGTTTCTAGTCGCCGTCAGCTCATTTTTTATAACACTCAACGAAACCTCAATACGATCGATGGCTTCTTGCACACCCGCAACGTGCTGCGTTGCGCGATGGGTAACCTCCGTATTTTATTAAAAACTTCGGTCAACTGCTCCTGTTGTTTAGTAAGCAATTGGAATTCAGTGCAATAAGTACTTGGCACGAACTGCCACATGGCACATAAGACTGCACGTCAATCTTTTTATCTTTTTTACGAAGGGAGTTACGTTGAACAGGTACTCCCACGCAGGCGGCGTGAAATGGCCTCATGCATCAGATGCAGGTCCACAATACGGTGTCAACGGTGGAATCAGTTAAGCAAATTTTGCAGCTCATATTGAATATAGTAACACGAAAGCACAAAACAAAAACGTATGCAAAAAAAATAACGCGAATCGCACGTGGCTAGGAGCGAACAAAAAACACGTCTATACTGACTGACGATTGACGATTCAAACAACCTTACGGCATTGGAAAAAGCTAGCCTTATGCTCCATGTCCGAGTGAAGTAGGAACACTTTAGGAAGACGTTTTTAAGGTATGTATTAAGGTTTTTAAGTATAAAGGAAACGTTATTTACAAACAAAATAAATAAGAGAGGGCCTAAAGGAGAGCCTTGGGGGACTCCAGAGGTGACATGAATAGGGTTTAATTTCTTCCCTTTGAATCTAACTATTTGTTGACGGTTGGTGAGATAGGATTCGATCCATTTGAGAATCCCTGGCTCAATTCCCATTTTTCGCAATTTAAAAAGAAGCATGGGTATGTCAATGCGATCAAAAGCCTTGCTGAGCTTCTACATGGTTACCATTGTCCATTGCTATCAGAGAGTAGTTAACGAATTCCAGTAAATTTGTGCTAGTTGATCATCCTTTGAAGAATCCATGTTGCTTGGTAGTCATTCTGTTTTTGATTTGAGTGAACAATTTTTCATTAATAATTGCTTCAAAAAGTTAAGGAATGCAAGATAAAATGGCAATTCCACGATAGTTACGTATGTCAGATTTTTTTCTGCTTTTAAAAATAGGTACTTTTCCATAGTTTGTGAAAGATCCCAGATTTCAGTGACATATTAAATAGCCAAAATAAAGGTGCTGTAAGTTCCAATGCTAAGTTTTTCATAAATACGGGTGGTATTCCATCAGGGCCGGAACCTTGAGAAACGTCTAAATTTTCCAAACCTTGCAAGATGTCTTGAAATTCGACTTGAATAACTCCAATGTCCCTTGAAAATCCTGGGAATAAATCGAAATATTCATAATCGCGATCTTCTTCGGCAAATGTGGTATATATTTCTTGAAAGAATGTTGCAAATAGATTGCAAATTTCTTCCGCGTTATTACCAACATTTGAGTTAAAATGCATTCTAGATGGGAAACTGTCTGATTTCAATTTAGTTTTAACATAATTGAAATTTTTTGTTTTGGACAAGATTTAATTTCATGTTCAGTTTTTGAATTGTGCTCATCAAATGCATTTTTATGGTTAGATTCAGTTCATCGCAAATACTCAAGTAGTTTGCCAGGTTATTGCTGTTACCATCTTTTTTGTATATTTTGTGTGCTTTTTGTTTACGATTTTTCAAATTTTTTATTTGTTTATTATACCAAACTGGCTGGTTTGACTTACCTTGTCGCCTTATTTTTTTTGAGTGGTACTTGTTCAAATATTATTTCAAACAATAATTTATAAGAAACCTCAACAGAAGTCTCAATATTTGCTTCGTTTTAAAAAATGGTTTGCCATCAATTCGGATAAGTTTGTTTCTTATGATATCATAATTTGCTAAATGATATTGGAAGACCTCTTCATATCCGAAGTCGTAGGATCTTTTGTATTCGTGGATAAACAAAGAAAACTTAATTGCTGTGTGAAAAGCTTCATTTTTCCATAATGGAAAAAGTGATTCCGCTACACAGAAATCTTCCTCAATATTTGTCAATAAAAAATCTAAATAGCAATTTTGCTGGTTTTTTACATAATTAACTTGGTTGAGCCCAAAACCTGCAGTTTTGTCGAAAATAAACTGCAATGATTCATTTTCTTCGACGACTGGTAGTAAGATGCACTCATTTTCGGTATCTAAAATGAAATCAGCACTACGTTGATTAAAATCTCCATATATGAGAACTTTCACTTCTGGGGGAAGTCCAGACATAATTACGTCTGCAATGTGAAAAAAATGTTCGTATACTTCTTTACGAGCGTTGTTTGGGGGAAAATACACTGAGGCAAATCCATGTGTCTCACCTGCCATGTGTACTTTCACCCATACATGTTCAAATTCCTTAACTTTTGAGGCAAATACATGTGTCTCACCTGCCATGTGTACTTTCACCCATACATGTTCAAATTCCTTAACTTTTGAAGTATCGATAATTTCTGAATTAAATTTGGTAGAAATAGCTATCAAAACACCCCCACCTGACTTCTTTTTCCATATTTCCAAATTGCGGTCATTTCTAAAAACATTATAAGAATTTCCGAGGCCTTTTTCACTCCTAACGCTTTGATCCCAACTGGTTTCAGTTGCCATTATTATTGGGAATGAGCAATTTTATTATGAATTTCTTGAATTTTAACCGCACTTTTCATACGGTTAAAATTTTGGCAGTAAACTGGTGTTTTAGGTGGAAGCGTTTGCAGATTCGAGTTAGTCGATAAATTAAAATTATTAAAACTAATTACCCCTCTCTGATCTAGAGATGTCGTCAAGTTCTCATTATCGTCGTGTTCTTGAAAAACATTATCCTCCTCTAAGGGTTTCGTCACTACCGATGAAAACTCGAATGCCCATGCGAGCATGAACATGACTCACATGGTGCCGCTGAAAAACTCCCCGGAGGCATCCAGTTGGGTGAATGTGCAGGAGCTATGCGTGAAGATTAATCAAATGCCGGGTAAGGGTGTAGGATTTCGGCTCATTGAAATTGTATCGGTTGATAGTTAGGTGGCGGCCTGGAAAAACGATACTTCGCTGCCGCAAGTAGGTCTCGATCATGTGGTAGTGGATTGTATGGATTGCCGATGGTGTTGAGATTATTGTTGTTGTTGTTGCATTTATTGTAGAAAACGGTTGAGTGTGTACGGTTGCTATTGTTGTTGTTGTTGATGATGTTTTGATTATTATTGGCATTGTAACTGCTATTTTTTGCTAGATTTGCTAAATACTGTTTCGGCTGATTATCTGAATATTTCCTCCCGGGAAAATATGTTCCTGGGGCACTGATTTGGATGACTATAACTAAAAAGTTCAAAAATATGAAAGCTCCAGGTGATGATAGAATTTTCTATATACTCATCAAAAAACTCCCAGTGAGTAGCTTGTCTTTCATGGTAAAATTATTTAATAAATGTTTTAATTTGGCATACTTTCTGACAAATGGAAAAATGCCAAAGTTGTTCAAATTTTGAGGCCCGAGAAAGATCCAGCTGAAGCTTCTAGCTACAGACCAATAAGTTTATTTCCTTCAATAAGTAAACTTTTTGATAAGATTATTTATAATAGAATGATGCTTCACATCAATACAAACTCAATTTTTGCAGATGAGCAATTTGGATTTCGCCATGGCCATTCAACTACTCATTAACTCTTAAGAGTTACTAATTTAATTCGTTCAAACAAATCTGAAGGCTGCTCAACTGGAGTAGCTCTTCTAGACATAGAAAAAGCATTCGACAGTGTTTGGCATTAATGTTTGATTGCTGAATTGAAAAACTTTAATTTTCCGCTTTTAACTGACTCTGCAGGTAAATTATCAGAATTCCAAATCTGATCGACTACCTGTCTAGCTGGAGTTCCTCAGGGTAGCATTTATGGGCCGATATTTTGTAACATTTTTACTTCCGACCTCCCTGATTTGCCTCAGGGTTGCCAGAAATCCTTATTTGCCGATGACACAGGCATTTGCGCTAAAGGAAGAAATTTTCGTGTCATTTGCAGGAGACTGCAGAAAAGTTTAGACATTTTTTCTTCTTATTTACAGAAGTGGTAGATTTCTCCCAACGCTTCTAAAACTCAACTTATAATATTCCCACAAAAACTTAGAGCTTCCTTTTTGAAACCTAGTAGTAGTCACATAGTTACTATGAACGGTGTTCCAATTTTTTGGTCAAGTCAAGTGAAATACTATGGTCTGGAACTTGATCAAAAATTAAATTTTAAAGATCACATTGAAGGCATTCAAGCCAAATGTAATAAATATATAAAATAACTTTATTGTTTATTTATAAGGCTCAAGTGCCATAGGCATAACGGAGCCGAGTTCTTTTTATTTTTACAACGACAATAACTTACTAACTAGGTTAGTTTTGGAAAGCCGAAAATCTCGCGGCTTGGTCGAGGTTAGGTATTACAATGATTCGGGTAGGAATGGGGAAGTAGGAATCTTAATGTTGGCTTTCAACAGCAGATTGGCGATGCGATATTGTTGCTGTTGGTCTGGCGTACAGGGTGCGCCAGAAAATAATGCGAAAATTTGTTCTATTTCTTTCAAATCCCATTTTCAACTAATTCAAGCAATAATATCAACATTTTCGAGTGCAGTTATCTTTATAAAATCTTTTTAAACAAATTTATTCAATGTGTCCTCCATTTTTATTAATAACATCCTCGAGCCGACGTCGGAAGCCAGAGCATGCCTTTCGGACGTAGTCCTCCGACATTGACTGCCATGTGCGTGTTATGGTTGACTTCAGGGTTTTCACACTAGGGTGTGATGTTTTGCAGGCTTGTGCTTCAACATATGCCCAAATCAAATAATCCAACGGATTAAGATCTGGACTGCTAAGGGGCCACAAATCCTTCAGCCAAAACTTCATGCTATCGTTCAACCATTGTTGGGTTCGATTGGACGTGTGACACGGCGCTCCATCCTGCTGTAGGACAACGTTTTGGTCCTCGGAGAAGTTGGCCTTCACCCAGGGAAGCACTTGGTCCTTTAAAATACCGATATACACTTCGGTATTGATTTTAACTCCAGCATCAATGAAAACATGCGGCATTTTCAAACCGTTGGACGCCACCAAGCCAAACATCATGACACCAGCCGGATGTTTGGTTTGAAATTTGAATTTCACTTTTTCCGGAACGTTCTCCATTTTCTGCGGTGAAATGAACCGATCCGTGCGGCTGTTGGCCACAGCATCGATGCTGAAAAGCTTTTTGTCGGAGAACAGGATTATCATTTTTTCCTTCTTCAACAAGGAAAGCAAGCTCTTGGAACGAGTCACTCGTAGTTCCTTGACCCGGTCCGCAATCAAGTGGCGTTTCACTCTGGCTCTGGAAGATGCATCCAGGTCTTCTTTGATGATTCTCCGCATGGATTTCTCCGAAATATTGGCTTGCTTTGCAAGTTTTCTTATGGAACGCACCGGGTTGCGAGCAATTTTTGCACGGACCGATTTGATCACGTTCGGCGTGCGTGCAAAGCACGGAGCAAGGATTTTGAAGTTTGAAGGAGGCGCTATGAATTTCGTTAAAAACACCAAATCCAGTGGAATCATTTTTTGGGAGTAATCACGATTAGGAACATTCGAAGAAGGGCTCACCTCCAGAGTCATGTACCAATAGTACAGTGTCATGAACTTAGTTTGAGGATTTCGTTCGATTAGCTTTTCAAAATTTTCAATAACCAATGGATTTAGCACCTCACAGCGGATGAGGAACCGGAACGATAGCTCCAAAAAACCATCTGATAAAGGAAGAACTCCTGCTGATTCCTCCAAACTCATAGTATGAGTTGAGTTCATGCAGCCTAACGCGATACGAAGACAACGGTACTGGATTCGCTGCAGCTTCAGAATATGAGTTTTCGCGGCGGATTGAAAACAGAAGCTACCGTACTCGAGAACCAACAGAATCGTTGTACTATACAGCTTTATCACTTCCGGGTGGGCTCCCCACCATGTTCCAGCGATAGTACGCATGAAGTTTATTCGCTGCTGGCATTTCAGATGCAGATACTTAATGTGCTTTCCCCAGGTGCATTTAGATCGAACCAGCTTTCCCCAGGTGCATTTAGAATCGAACCAGACCCCTGGGTATTTATAAAACAAACTTTGAGTTATTATTTTACCCATGAATTGAAGCGGTATCTGTGCTGGATCACACTTACTAGAAAAAACAACTAACTCAGTTTTCTACGGAGAGAATTCGATACCCAGCTTTACAGCCCAGGTAGACAAATTCTCTAGGGTATCCTGCAACGATCCCTGCAGGTTGTTCACCCCTGGTCCTACAAGTGAAACAACGGCGTCATCCGCAAGCTGTCTTAGCGTGCAATTTTCCATGAGGCAGCTATCGATGTCTCTGGCATAAAAATTATAAAAAAGGGGCTTAAACAAGAGCCCTGGAGGAGACCCTTGTAGCTGATTCGTGAAGTTGTCGAAGACCCTTGAGAAAAACTCATATGTTTCTCAGACAACAAATTTTACAAAAAGTTGTTTAATAATGGTGAAAGGCCACACTCGTGGAGATTGTCTGAAAGGACGTCTACACAAACTGAATCAAAAGCCCCCTTAATGTACATGAAAACTGAACCCATTTGCTCATTTTGAGCATAGGCCAGCTGTATTTCTGTTGAAAGTAGCGCAAGGCAATCGCTCGTTCCTTTGCCTCTGCGGAAACCAAATTTTGTATGTGATAGAAAGCCATTAGATTCAATCCATTTGTCGAGCCGATTGAGAATTGGGCGATAAGAGTTGTAATCCGAAGCGGCTTTTCCGGCTTTTTATATAGCTATAACTCTAACCTGCCACCATTCATCCGGAACAATATTGCTTTCCAGGAACTGATTAAATAAGTTCAGCAAGCGCCTCTTCACGACGTCTGGGAGTTTTTTCAACAAGTTAGACTTGATTTTATCCATTCCTGGTGCAGAATTGTTGCGTGAAAGAAGAGCAAGTGAGAATTCGAGCGTAGAAAAGGGCGCATCCATTTCGTTACGATTGGTTTGAGTATCGCGAGAAATTCGTTACACCGGAACCGAATCTGGGCACACTTTCTTGGCGAACGCGTAAACCCACTGGCAAGAGCTTTCCTTGTCTTCATTCACCGACGACGCATTTCACATTCCTCTCTCGACGGTCCAAAGAGTTGTCATCGATGTCTCACGCGATAGCCCTTCGACGAAGTGACGCCAATATCCGCGTTTCTTGGCCTTGGCGAGGCTCTTAAACTTACGCTCAAGAACAATGTACCACTCGTAGTTATCTCGCGAACCGCGCTTCCGATATGCTTTAAACGCGACTGATTTTTCACCTCTTTACATTCGTCATCCTACCACGGAGAGGGCGAACGTCGGCGAATTATTGTTCCTGGTACCGGTCTGCGCTGTCCGTTGATTGCACATTTGAGGATTAATCCGGATAAAAACCGATACTCTTCCAACGGAGGAAGGACTTCGACCGATTGCTCGCCATCGATGATCGCTTCAGCGTATTTACCCCAGTCGATGCACTTCGTGAGGTCGTACGCAATGTCGATCGAGCGAGATTGACACGAACCATTGATTATTGAACTTTTGATAGGCAGGTGGTCACTACCATGGGGATCTTGAATCACTTTCCACGTGCAATCCAATGATAATGAATTCGAACAGATTGAGAGGTCTAATTTACTTCCAGGGTTTGGAGGTGGAGCCACGCGTGTTATTTCGTCAGTATTCAAAATAGTCAAGTTGAAGTAGTCCATGAGGTCTAGTATCAGTGCAGAACGGTTGTCGTCGTACGGTGACCCCCAGGATGTACCGTGAGAATTAAAATCTCCTAAGATCAACCGTGGCTCTGGCATTGCGAGGCAAATAGTCGAAAGGTCCCTGCGGGATATTGCCGTATTCTGCGGCAGGTATATGCTGGTTATACTAAAACTTTTGCCTCGGAGAGTCACTTGGCATGAGATGATCGTGATTTAGTTTTAACCCAAAGAAGGTCAGGTGGTGGAGTTTTTATTGCAATTTCTGCAAAATTGAATTCGGAACTCCTTTTTTGCCAAAAATTTAAAGAATTCGAGCATGTATGGGTAAAAACCTATATCGATGGTGAAACTCATATTTTTGTCACAGTTTATTTTCCACCAGATCAAGCTTGCAAGTCATTATATGAAATCTTCTTTCAAGCAGCATAAGAAATCGTATCAACCTTTCCCTCTGAATTTAAAGTTCATATCAATGGTGATTTCAATCAACGCAATGCAGATTTTATTCCCGATTCCGAAAATGAGAGTATTCTACTTCCAGTCGTTGGGGACAATGAAACTTTGCAATTTATTTTTGAGAAAATTGCATTTTTAGGACTAAACCAAATAAATCATGTTAAAAATTTACAAAACTGTTACTTAGATTTTTTATTAACAAACACACATGAAGATTTCTGTGTTAGTGAATCTCTCTCTCCTTTATGGAAAAATGAAGCTTTTCACACAGCAATCGAGTATTCTGTGTTTGTGCGTAAGAACCACAACCCTAACGACTGTGATTACGAGGATATATTTGATTACAAGAAAGGTAATTATGGCAACATTAAGTTCAAACTGAGTAGAGCGAATTGGCAATCCATTTTAAAGGATCAAGAAAATCTTGAATGTGCAGTAGAGGTCTTTTATAAATTGTTGATGGAAATAATTCAAGAGGAAGTTCCACTCACGAGGAGACGACGAAATTATTGCTCTAAAAATCCAATTTGGTTCAACAAGCAAATAATTAATTTAAAAAATCGGAAGCAAAAGGCTCACAAAATGTACAGAAAACAAAATAATCAAATAAATTTGGAAAAATATTTGAATATTTGTGACCAACTTAGCTATTTCTTCTGCACTAACTGAGTATAACATAAAAACTGAAAAAGAAATTAAGTCATGTCCAAAAAACTTACGTCAAGACCAAGTTAAAATCGTGTAGCTTTCCCTCAAAAATGACTTTGGACGAAAAAGAAGGAGATAATTCAGAAGATATCTGTAACCTTTTTGCAACATTTTTTCAAGAAACATATTGTAAATTTTCTGACAAAGATCGTGACTTTGAATACTTTTCATACTTTCCTGATTTTGCAAGTAATGTAGGTATCAGTCAAATTAATGTGCAAGATATTTTGAAAGGTTTAAAAGATTTAGACGCAAGTAAAGATTCAGGACCAGATGGAATCCCACCAGTATTTATGAAAAATTTAGCAACTGAACTCACATCCCCCTTATTCTGGCTGTGCAATATGTCACTTGAATCGGGAAAATTTCCAAATGAATGGAAAAAGTCTTTCTTAGTACCTATCTACAAATCAGGTAGAAAATCAGATATCAGAAACTACCGTGGGATTGCCATTATTTCGTGTATTCCTAAACTTTTCGAATCAATTATTAACAAAAATATGTTTAGTCAAATAGAGCATATAGTGACGACTGCACAGCACGGTTTTTTTAAAGGCCGTTCAACTACTATAAACCTATTAGAATTTGTAAATTATTCAGTAACTGCAATGGACAGTGGTAATCACGTAGAAGCTCTTTACACCGACTTCAGCAAAGCGTTTGATAGAATTGATATTCCAATGTTGATTTTCAAGATTGAAAACATTGGAATTGATATGAGACTCCTCAAATGGATTGAGTCGTACTTAACTGACCACCAGCAAATAGTAAAATTCAATGAGAAAAAATCAAATACAATCCATGTCACATCTGGGGTTCCCCAAGGCTCTCATTTAGGTCCTCTTCTTTTCATTTTATATGTTAACGATATTTCATTAATTTTAAAAAATCTCAAAGTTCTTATCTATGCCGATGACATGAAGCTATTTTTAGAAGTCAGTAATGAAGATGATATGTATGTATTAGGTAATCAACATGTTGAAAAATGTGATAAAATAAGAGATTTAGGAATTATTTTAGACTCTAAATCAACATGTGTGGATCATTATAACACAATAGTTCATAAAGCAAGCAATATGTTAAATTTTATAAAACGTTTCAGCTATCATTTTCAAGATCCTTATACAATTAAAACACTTTATATTGCATATATTTTTTTATGAGTTCATTTATTTGTACAGGCTCAATCGAAGCAACTTTACAGAGCCAAGTTTTCATGTTTATATACATCAGTTATCTTAGAACTAAGGTTAAGGGGGTGGAACCGATTACTCGCGGCCGTCTCGAGGTTAATAGGAATTGCAATTTTATGGATGGGAAAATTGCGGTGGAAATTTTAAACAAAGCATGAGGAACAATGGTTTTCTTATACCTAGAATTCCAAATTACAATTTTTTAATTGAACGTTTTCAATTTAAAAAAAAATCACTAACTCACCCACACACCCACACCCACACACACACACACACACACACACACACACACACACACACACACACACACACAACACTCACACACACACAACACTCACACACACAACCACAATCACACACCGATGCACACAATCCTCAAAAATTTAACCTAAACAAGTAAGTTAATCAAACTACAATCTAAGGCTAATGTTAGTCAAAAACACATAAATGAGTTTCATAAACTCCAGATCGCGTGCAGCCAAAATGTCTCGAATCGGTACATTGGGTTGTCAACCTCGAGCCCGAAGGGAATCGTAAAGCTCAGATCTGACTCCACGATGCTCAGCACAAAACCAAATAACGTGATCTGCGTCCTGGAACCTTGTCCACATTCACAGATATTGCTGTCTCCCAGCCCAACACGGAACAAATGAGCGTTTAAAGAATAATGATTGGACATCACACGAATGAAGTCTCGACCCACATCCAATCCCCTGAACCAACATTTCTTAGACACCTTAGGAGTGATAGAGTGTAGCCATCGCCCCAAATCTCCTTTACTTCATTTATACTGCCAGCTAACGAGTGATATCTGACGATAAATATAGAAAAATTCGTTGAAGGCGATTTGTCGGTCATAAATATCGCCTTCTATAGCGCCCACCATTTCAAGCGAGTCCGCTTTCTCATTGTCAGGAATCGAACAATGAGAAGGGACCCATACAAAGTTGATAATAAAAGAACGTGAAGATAAAGCACTTAGAAGACCTCGTATTTTCATAAGAAAATGAGAGGTGTGCTTTACCGGCCTCATGGAGCGAATAGCCTCTATAGAACTAAGACTATCCGTGAAAATGAAGTATTCATCCGGTGTTAGTAAGGCAACAATTTCTAAAGAAAAATGAATTGCTGCCAATTCCGCGACAAAAACAGAACAAGGTGCTTGAAGTTTACGAGCGACGCTATAATTTTCATTGTATACACCAAAGCCAGCGGGTCCTCTATCAAAGACCCGTCAGTGAAAAACGTTTTGGTGGAATCAACTAGGCCAAACTTTGCAGCAAATATCATCGGAGCAATCATAGGACGATGATGCTCTGGGATTCCACGAAGCTCCTGTTTCATGGATAAATCAAAATGAACCGAATTTCCGAAGTTGGAGAAGCAAACACGATTGGGAATATTCAGCGAAGGGCTGACATCCTGTGTTATGTATAAATGGTCATGAAGCGGGTTTGAGGATTCAACTCAAGGAGCTTCTCAAATTTTTCGATCACCTGGGGGTTCATAACTTCACACCTGGTGAGGAGCCGGAGAGATAATTCTGAAAACCGATCCGAGAGTGGCAACATGCCAGCCAGCACTTCAAGACTCATGGTATGAGTCGAGTGCATACAACCTAACGCGATACGAAGACACCGATACTGAATACGTTCCAGTTTGATGATGTGCGACCGAGCCGCTGACTGAAAACAAAAACTACCGTATTCTATAACCGACAAACTCGTTGTCCGGTACAACGTTAGAAGATCTTGCGGATGCGCTCCCCACCAGGTCCCGGTAATTGTGCAGAGAAAGTTGATCCTTTGTTGGCACTTTCCATAGGCGTAGCCAGGGGGGGGGGGGGGGGCAGTTGCCCCCCCCCCCTATGTTTTGATTTTATTTTTAGAATTTTATTATTTGTTTCAATATATTATTATTTATTTTTTATCTCTAGAAGGTTGCAAGGTACCTTGTTGCAATACAGTTGATGTTACTACAATACTACTCAATTAAGTCACAATCAAGTCACTGTAACCAAATATGACGATTTTGTGTTGCTTGGGATGTTTGTCAGATTGCTCCTTTGCCTAAATGAAAAAGCCAAACTACGCGAAGTTGCCTCGATTTTGTAACAAGTTGTAGCAAAAAAGCGTAAAAAATTGACATCCATGAGAAAATAGTTATAATTATATAATAGTTTTTAAATAGTAACGAGTAACAATTTTATTACAATATTTTTCCTTTAACCAAGAACCCAACCTATGTAGCCTAAAGTATCTAAAAACTCCAAGCAGCACACAACAGTCAAAACTGGTTTCAGCAGCTCTATTGTGACTCAATTGAGTCACAGAGCAGTCACCTTTACTGGTTTGAAACAAATATGCTACTAGGGAAATTCTTAATCTGTAATGTTAGCTATTAGATAAGCAATGATTGATTTTTTTCCCCGCTAGCTGAAAGTTGAAGAAGCTATGCTCAATAAAATGTTCAGTTCTTGGTTAATCAAAAAACTGAATATTCAAACCTATGCTATAGCTTTCAGAAGCCAAATAATACTAGATTAAGAAACAGTATCAACGAAAAATATTTATTTGAACTATTCATGGCATGGGTCAAACCGCCCCGTTACCCCACTTTCCCCGTTTTAGGATACTGTAGTTTCGTATTATTGAGAATATATGTTGATCATATCTTACAGTTTGATTCAGCGTGTGAGAAGCAGAACAGCAAGCTAGTCAGAGCGAGAAGTTGCAGTTGTCTTATCCTATTCAAAGAATTTATCCGTTTTTATGAGCATGAGCAGGATAATGTGCATGATTAACCGCCCGAAGTTGTTATTCCGTTACTGCCAGTTCAGCTGTTATTACTCAGAAGATCAACAGATGATGCATGGTCAATGTGCAAAACTGGTGATCCCAAACTAAGGCAATACCGGCGCTGGCCTCGCCCGAATGCAGGTCAAATAAGGAAAGGGTAGGAATGCGTTAATGTTTATTTGGACGTTTTATTGGAAGCCGAGACCACCGCCGCACTTCCACGAGAAATCACTGGGATTTTGGATAACAAGATTGGGTGGCAGCAGGGTTCGTTTTGGTAAACAATAAGCTGAATTCTCGCTTCGTTTAGTAAAATATTTAAATACTAGTACCGATTTCTGATTTGAACCGATTTAAACCAACAGTAAGGATGCTATTGGGGCCACACACAACGTGTAATGGTGGTTTTTCATTGAAAAAACAAGGTGATTTTTTATAATGTTGGAAATCCGATTTGATCTAAGTTAATCCAATAATAAGGATGCTATTGGAGCCACTCACAAAAAGTAATGGTGGTTGTCCGTTAGGAAAACAAGGATTTTATGAACGCTTGAGAGACGCTTTGTTGTTCTCTTACTGTGCTCACTCGATCACTCGTTACACCGAATTATAAAAACCACCACACCCCCCCCCCCCACCCCCCCCAAACCTTTTTTTCCACAAATTATATTTTTTCCCCACCCACCAAATAAAAAAAAAACAAATAAAATTAAAAAAAAAACTAATAAACCAATAAAAAAAAAAAAAAAAAGAATTTCATAAAAAAAAAACGTAGAAGAATTTTGTGCCCCCTTGTAACTTTTTTTTTCTATTATATCCACCCCACCGCTTAATAACCACCCGCCGAAAACGCCTTAAACAAAGAATTTTTTTATTCCCCCCCCCCCACCAACCCCCACCTTTTTTAATGAAAGATTATAAAATTTAAAAAAATCCCTCCACACATTTTCCAACTTTGGCAGACACCAACCAACCGGTGGAGAGTTTAGAGGAAGACCGGAAGAATAAGCGATGGTTCTGCGCGTGTTTATAACAGAGCTTTAAAATCTCACATTCAAATCTCAAAATGCACCCTGACTGAGACAATATATTTTTCATCACATGCTGCCTCTAGCGAACATGAAGTAAACACAAATCTACTACATGAATCTGTAGTGCAAGGTGAATCATCTGGTTTTTTGCTGCTTTACTTTCATCATTCATTCGTTCCAGAAAGCAGTGAATGTAAATAAGCGCAAACAACTCATTCAATTTCAACGTTCTACCGTGAAGAAGAAAGAACAGTCCTTCATTTGAAGAATCGATGAAGTGACAAAACCAACGTATTTTGCTTGCACGTATTTGCAGCAACTTCTTGAATCGATCCTGCAACTTGCCTTTTCCCGATCTCGAACCACAAACTCTGTAGCGATTTCGGCCATAGATCGTTTGCTACAGCTTCGTCTTTTGGATTTCCTTGTCTTCTGCCATGTTCGGGTATAATTGAAAAAAAAAGTCCTGCAGCAGACAAATTCACTCACGAACGCGAAAATGAATGACTGGAAACTAGAACATTCAGTCAAGCAATCAAAACTTCTTGACGCTTGAATAGCCAGATCAGTGCTTTGCTGTGGTGTGAATGAGTTGAGGACAATGGAATGACTGAACACGGCAAAACAAGTCGACAAGCATATGTTGTTTGAATGATAGAACGAAATGAAGATAGAGAAAATAGTGCACACTGAATATTTTTTTTACTCGTCGTTCACGACGGCAGTCAATTTTTTCGAGCTCTGTTAAAAAAAGAAAAACCATAAAAAAAAAAACAAACAACAAAAAAAAAAAAATAAAAACACCCTGATACTTTTTTACAACAAAAAAACAAAAAAAAAAAAAAAAAAAAAAAACAAAAAAAAAAAAACAACCACACAAAAACAAAACAACCAGAAAAAAAAAAGAAGAAAAAAAAACTAAATGTGTAGTTTTTTTTTTTTTCTTTTTACTTTATTTTTAAAAAAAAGCTCTCCCCGGAAGTTTATACAACAAAATGAAAAAACCGCACGGGTTTTTTTTTAAATTAAAAGCAGTCTAAAGCAGTTATTTGATTCATTTTATCCAGAAGTACCATAAATGGGCATTCGAAAGTTTTTCAAAAGTAAGTATAATATTTTCCAGCATGTAATTAAAAAAAAGAGCAAACAAAACAAAACGAATGTTTTTTCATGCAGCTGAAATAACCACGAATAGAAAAATATGCAAAATGGTGGTATTTCTCGAATTTGAACAACAATTTTAATGTAATTCAATGATACACCGTTTTGGTTTCATACTAGTCAGATACACATGATTGCTACATATACCTTGTTTCGACAGAACGTGTTTCAGTTGGATCATATGAATTTCTTTTCGTCATTGATGAATAAAATTTCTTAAATTATTTACTAACTACTCGTGTGTTAAGAATGCAAGTAGCAACAATTCAGCACAAAAAACACAGCTTGCTTACATTTGTGACTTACGTCGTTTTAAAAGGTTATGTTTGATGTTCCTTTTTAGAAAATATCAGATAAAATAATTATACTAAAGGTAAGCAAAGGGGACACAAACCATGAGCTATAAACCACCAAAACTCAAAATGTATGTTTGTTAAAAGCTAATCACTTATTATTTGAACAACCATTAAAAAAATATAATCTATTGAAACAGTGTGAGCATGGTGAGTAAAAAACGGTGTTTCTTCTGTGTTGCTTTGGGTGAGAGGGTCGCGGATGAAAAGTACAGTGAAAAGTGAAAAGTAAAGTTACGTTCATGCAACGTTCAATAGCACAAGACCACAACAGTGATGACGATTGAAATAAAAACGAATGAAACGCACACTATAGACCACATGTGTTTTGATATGAAGGAAATAATAATCAATAAATAATCTGATCAAATTAGGTAAGACTTGATTTGTAGAGTTTGTTGTTATTGTATGGGCCTAACAAAGAAAATGGCTTAAGGTATTCATTTTGCAACCTCTATAACAGTGGTTCCCAACCTTTTTGGGATCTCTGACTCCTTTTTGAATCAGAAACGGCCCCGCGACCCCCTTGGAAAACTAATGTGATTATGTTGCGATAAAAAATAAAGCAATACATCCAATTTACGAAACACTCTCAGTGTGATTGCTGCACCTGGATTTGGGACACTAGATTTGAAATTCGGGGCTGTGTTTGAGACAACGCCAATCTCATGTCATCTTCAACGTTCAGTCTGTTTCTTGTCTTCGTTTTGATTTGAAGTAGAGTTGAAAATCCGCTTTCACAAGGGTATGTTGACACGAATGGGATTAGGATCTTCAATGCCTCCATGGAAACTTTGGGGTACGAGCCATACATAGCACACCAGAACTGGTTCAGTTCCTTTTCATGAAACAAATCGCGAGACGAAGAATCGTTTTTCAGGTCCAAGTATTCATCCTGTATCTCATCTGGAAGGCTAGCCACATCCAACGAAGATGAAAACGGGTTGCGTAGCTACTCCTTGCTTCAACTCGGAGAAATACTTCTCAAATTGCTGCTCCAGTGAATCCAAATGTGCAATAATTTCTGATTGGAAGTCAGCTCGCTTAAAAAAAGCACCCCACAAAAAAAAAAAAAACCCAAAAAAACACCCCAAATCCAAACACGGTTTAGTTTATTTCCCTTCCCCCCCCCCCGCACGGAAGTGTAAAAAAAAAAAACCCCTTTTTTTTATTTTTTTTCCCTGCAGAGTTCCTTGAATAAACGTGTATTCAGGGCTCCAGACTAAACATAACGGGTGTCCACTAAAAAATGAGAATGATTTCAATACTTTTCCATCAGAACAAAAACGGCCGCATAGAAATGTCACTTTAGATGAATGAATCGTTGCACTCTCCAGAAAATTTTCATACACTCTTATTTCACTCTAACATGTTCAGTCGTGTTCAGCATGCCGTCGAAACAGGAAGAACTGCGCGCGCGCGTTGTACAATTCTTTCAAGCGAACGAAGATCGTGGAAAAAAATACACGGTGGACCATTTTTGTCGTGAAAAAGTTCCGGTATCCACCGTATACCGTATCCTGGCATGCATGAGAGTAACCCGGAAGAAAGGTTGCGGCCGTCCAGCGAAAATAATGAATGAGAAAACGCTCCGCTCGCTGCGCAGCATGTTCAACAACAAGGATTCGGTAAGTCAACGGGAAGCAGCCCGAAAGTTCCATTGTTCGAAGTCACTCATCTGCAAGACGCTAAAGAAAGAAGGAATAGTGTGTAGAAAGAAAACCAGATCCCCAGAGTACACAGATGAGCAGATTCAAACCGTGAAATCCCAATGCCGCTGGATGACTCGGAATTACGGCGGAAAATCTTTCGTTCTGGACGACGAAAGCTACTTTCCTCTTTCGAAGTCTCAGATACCGGGAAACGACCGATTCTACACTAAGGACAAATCTACTACTCCTCCAAAAGTAATGTATAAGTTCAAGCACAAATTTGAATCGAAGGTTATGTTATACATCGTAATATCCGATAAGGGTATTTCGAAGCCGTGGTTCAAACCAAGCGGTTTGGCCATCAACCAGGAGGTGTACCAAAGAGAGTGTTTGCAGAAAATACTCATCCCATTTCTTAAACTACATCACTCGGATGGCAAATACGTGTTTTGGCCGGACAAGGCATCATCGCACTACGCAAAAAAAACGCTAACGTTTTTGGAGAGCCAAAATATACCATATGTCCCAAAAGACCGGAATCCGACAAATTTGCCACAGTGCCGTCCTATCGAGGATTTCTTCGGTCTTTTGAGCTCCATGGTATACAAGGATAATTGGAAGGCCAAGAACACCAAGCAACTTACCAACAGGATCAAAAGCTGCATCCGAAAAATCGATGTGGCTGCCGTCCAACGGTCATGTTCCAGCATAACGACTAAGCTGCGCCGCACGGCGGACCACGGACCATATGACAATATTCACTAAACTTAGTTTGAAGATTTAAGTTGACCCTTTCAATAAAATAAATCAGTTTGAACAAAACTTCACTGGTATTTTTTTCCTGACCCATTCTTTTCGTTCTCATTATTTAGTGGACACCCGTTATGTAGTTAACAATCTTTATGACCAATTCCAGTACTTTCAATAACCCTTCCGGCAACGTCTTGCATATCGATGGATCATGCAATGGACACCTGCGGCATGTGGGGCAAGCTCCTTGACCTTCTTCTGAAATCCAGATTTCTTGCCTGTTTCAATTTTGATGGCTTCATTGATTCAACACCCAACACAACGCCACACAGCACGCACTGTGGCTTATCGACGCCATTATCGATTATAGTTGTGAAACCGAATTTCATATAATCCTCGGAATACTTGCGTTTCCTTTCCACGGTGAGGCCGTCTCTAAAATACAAAATAATCTTGTTCTTTTCTGTAACCATTCAAGTTGACAATATTTAGTTTGCAGCGGTAAACCAAAATCTCAGCAAAATTTTAAATGTGGAAGCAACAAATTGGTCGGTTGATTGATTCGGGACTCGACGCGTGAATGGCCAGTACAGTTGTAAAAGAAGACAACACAAATGACCCAACTACTACTGCGCATTCATTGAGTTTTTCTTCACGTTTAACGACGCACCAGGACGCACACTAATACATCAACTCACATCTCAGTAAGAAGGAAAGAGCAAGTAAAAAATGAATCCATTCAATCGCGTGTGCTAGCAAGAAAAAGACAAAAGAAGAAGCAACTGTCCTTCGTTGCCTTCCGTTCACCACTACTTTGCTCTACTCGAACGAATTAATAGGCGTACGAAGACCAAAATATACTCGTTTATTCTTTAAATTCATGCACTTTATAAATAGGTTGCATTTTATTATATGGATCAGTTATTTTTTTTGTTCTGTATGCATAAAAATTGTCACGCTCGGTGCATTGCTGATCCCACCATGGAGAAGGAGGTTTCCTGTGAAATGACGTTCCTGGAACTGGTCGGGTTTGAGCTTGAAGCGCGCTTTCCAAAATCAGGTTGGAGAGGAAGTTATATTCCTCCAGCGGTGGAAGCCCTTCTACCGTTGTTACGGCTTCATCTATTGCTGTCCTGAACCTTGTCCAATCGATATTACGAGTTAGATCATACGTGACGTTGATCGATTCCGGCGGAGTGAGCCCGGTGGCAACCGAAATTTTAATAGGCAAATGATCACTACCGTGGGGATCCTGGATCACATTCCACGTGCAATCCAACGATAATGAATTCGAGCAAAGTGTGAGGTCTAACCTACTGCCAAGTGAGGATGGACCAGCCAAGCGTGTAATTTCTCCATTGTTGAGAACGGTCATATTGAAGTTGTCACAGAGGTCATATATCAAAGAAGACCGGTTGTCATCGTACAGTTCTCCCCAGCCTGTACCGTGAGAGTTAAAATCTCCTATGACCAACCGCAGAGCAGGAAGAACCGAACAAAAATCTGAAAGTTGTTTCTGGTTTATTGAGGCTCTAGGAGGAATATAAACGGAAGCAATGCAAAGGCTTTTATTTTTAATAACAGCCTGACATGCGACAACTTCAATACCTGGAATTGGAGGAAAATTCACTCTATAGAAGGAGTAGCACTTTTTGATCCCCAAAAGTACTCCTCTTCCACGTGAATCCTCACGATCAAGCCGAATAATGTTGAAATCGTGAATCGATTTCGGGTGAAAGCCATGTTTCACAAAGAGCAAATGCATCACAACTGATATTGTGAGCTAAAAATTTAAATGATTCCAATTTAGGAATAAGACTTCGACAATTCCACTGCAGAACAGTGATCAAATCCCCGACCTCTTTTGGCAAATTATCCATCGAAGGAAATGATAGCTGCAAGGAGGGGCCACTTTAATGTTAATTTCTTCAAAAAAGTTTTCACAGTGGGAAGCATTGCCATAACAATGCTCTTAAGAGGGTCACATTTCGAGGTACTTGGAAATACTTTCCACAATATCATCAAATGAGAACAGCCCAGATGAAGAGGGGGCTTCTGTTCTTAAAATCGGGGCATCAGGGGTTTTGGATGTCCCCGGGAGAGATGGGAAATCCTGTGTGTAGTTGGCACTTGGAAAACCAGGAGGATTTGGATTATCCTTATTTCCACTGCTCTTTGAATTGGGCATGTTGATTTGGGGCTTCTGTTCAGCTACTTTCCCTGCTCGGATGCGTCTTCGCTTCCGTGAAGCACCTTCCGGAAAACTGAAAGAGGTCCCCTCCTCAACCAAGTCCGAATCAGACTCGTCATCTGACAGAGCAGCAAAAGGATTTGTATTGATATCGGGTGGCGAGGCTTTCTTAAGCATTTCTGCAAAAGATTGCCTTGAACGTTGTTTCAGAGAACGTTCCAATTTTTCCCCGCGTTGTTTGTACGCCGGGCATGACGAAAGAGCATGGGGAGGAGTTCCCTTGCAGAAAACGCATTTTAGTGTGTTATCTGCACAGGGACCAGCCTCATGTTTCTCCCCGCAAGTTGAGCAGCGTGCCTTATTGCCGCAATGAGAGGCCGTATGCCCCATCTGCTGGCAGTTTTGGCAGATCATTACCCGGGGTACAAATAACCGCACAGGTAGCCGAAGTTTGTCCAGTTCTAAGTAGTGAGGAAGGGCAGAGCCAGAAAAGGTCACCCGAAACGAGTCTGTGGGGGTAACTTTTTTCTTACCCTCGCTGTGCGATATGTTCACTAAATTTGTTACTTCCAGTATCTGTACTGGGGGGAGCAGAGGGTTCTTGAATCGGCCAACCGCCCGCTTCTCGCACCAACCGCCTGGACGTCGCACTTCTATGCGGGCAGCGGGGAGCGGTGCGCTGCGTGGGTGTACGGGTGAATCCGATCGCCTTCGGGTGCACTCGCTCAACGATGTCGGATGACCGTTGGCGATGTAGTAGTGTATCGCTGGTTAGCGTCACCACGCGGAGATGAAGCGAAAATGAGCGGGATGATAATTCGCCAGCAAGCACTGCTTGATTTTCTTATTTCACTGGAAAACCACACTGCCTTCTTAGAAAAAAAAAACTCACATTCACTCCTTTCACTGAAGTGAATAGATTTTGAGAAAAAAAACTAATTATTTCCAAGGATCGCACTCGAAAAATCTTCCAAAATAACGGAGCGCTGGATCGAACGGACTTTCTTCTTTTGCTGAACGAAGTGAGATGGTTTATATATATTGCATATGTAAGGTATAATATGAATATTGTAGTGTTGTTTGGTCACCTTATATGAAAAAACATCAAGAACGAATAGAGTCAATCCAAAAGCAGTTTTTATTATATGCACTACGTAAGTTAGGGTGGACGGTGTTCCCTCTTCCATCATATGAAGCACGTTGCATGCTTATCAACATTCAAACCTTGAAAGAGCGTCGGGAATATGCTATGGTTTCATTCGTAAATGACATCATTTCGCAACGTTTTGACTCAAGTGGCATATTATCAAAATTAAATTTTTATGCTCCTACTCGACAATTACGCAATAGAAATTTATTCGTGTTGGATCGTCATCGTACAAACTACGCTAAATCAGATGAAAGCCGCGTACAATCAGCATTGTGAAATGATTGATTTAAATATGCCTAAGACAAAATTAAAAAAATATTTCAAAAATCTTCGAAATCATAGAATGTAAGCTAAAATGTAAATGATATTATGTAGTCTACATGTGATTGACGAATGAATAAATAAATAAAAAATACACGAGTAATAAATGCAACTACAACAGGGTCTGTCATCGAGGGGAGATCAATTCTATAAAAGGAGTGGAGCTTATTAATCCCCAACAGCACCCCTCCATATGAGTCCCCTCGATCCTGCCGAATAATGTTAAAATCGTGGAAAGCGAAATCTTTATCAGAAGAGAGCCATGTTTCACAGATAGCAAATACGTCACAACGCGATTTGTGAACTAAAAACTTAAAAGCGTCCAAATTTTTTAGAATACTTCTACAATTCAATTTTAGTGCTTCGATCATATCCCCGAACTCATTTGATAAATTATCCATCGAAAGATATGATCGAATCAAGAAGAGGCCAATTTGAAGACAGTTTCTTTAGAAGAGTGTTGCAGTTCCGGATGGCTGGTAGAGCGATCACTACAGAGGAATCTCAAAGCAGACACTAAAGTAATAACGCACCAACACCAATCTCTCATTTATCCAACTGTGGTTTTATTTGCTCCCACATCCCCTATAAACTTTCCACTTTCCTAACTCCTTTTTTTCTTCGCTCTCTCCCTCTATGGCAGGCTTCTTCTAAACTCTTTCCTCTACTCTACACCTCTTTCTTTTCTCTTCACATTCGTCGCCTCATAACGTACTCACTCCGGTCTCTGTTAATTGCAGCACGCCGCCATCGTTGCCTTCGAGATATTCGCCGGCGGTTCCCGCTGCCTCCGATCGCTGTGGCTTCCACTGCTTCCGTCTCGCTGGCCGCGATCCCCGAACGAACAGATCCAATGCCGTCCGTCGTTCGTTCCTCACCACGTGGAACCACTCAAAAGAAAAAATAGGAAAAAACGGCCCCTGCGAAGCAAAGTATGGTGAAATGTTACTAACCCGTTGTGGGGTCGTTTGCTGCTCCTGGTGCGGGTGGTTTTCTCGCCCCACGAGATCGGTTTTCTTCCGTTGCTGCCGAATTTCGGATTAGCAGCATGAGATACGACGTCTGACTGATGCTGCATATTGTCTTACCTTCTTTTAGTCAAATTCCGGATTCGGTTTGCTTTGCCTAAGGCTACTTCCAAAAGGCGAAAAAGTTTTCCTTCACTCTCGGAACTTTTAACGGCGGCTGTTGCCACGATGGCGGTTTTACGTGGAGTGCATCTGCGTTTCGTCGCTTTCGAACAAGAGGTGATTGTATGTGTATGTGTGCTTCCGATTTTCACCAATGCTTTTGGTCCAATGCTTTTACATCGTCGCTTTCCGAGAGGCCATTTTTTCGAGCAAGCATTCATTGTGCCGGTTGAAAGGAGGTGTTTTGAATCGCCCGTTGGCGACGTTGGGGATGTCGTATTTTCCTGCTTACGTGCTATAGTTGTGCAAAATTTGGTACTGCAAAGCTACAAACTATTCAAACAAACTATAACGTAACAAAAGGTTTTACAAATGTAAGGATCATGTTGATGAGCTTTCTCGTGAGACCTCGAAAATGGTGAAGATGAATTCCACAATCCCAGAAAAAGACATTTTTTCGGAGTCTTCGACTTGACACGGTCGAGATTCCGGATGTCTTGGTAGTTGGCGTCCTGGCCAAAGAAATGGAACAACTGGGGTTTCAGATGTTCCCGGAAGTGGCGGAAAGTCACCCGCCAGTGGTTTAAAACCTGGAGGAGAAACTTTTTTTGTATTCCCACCACTTCTTGGATTGTTCAGAGGAGGGTGGGGAGCCTGTTCTACAGTCACGTCTTGCTGAAGCGCGCTTTCTCTTCGCTCCCGTTTGAACAACAGAGTACTCCTCAGCATCCTCAAAGTCAGAGCCATGATCAACGGTGGGCAGGGAAGAAAAGATATTGTTGTCAGGTTGGGCTGGTGGTATTGTTGTCAGGTTGGTTAGCCGATGCGATCTTTTTTAAGCATTTCTGCATAAGAGCGCTTCGACCGCTGCTGCAACGAACGAATTTCATGTTTCTCCCGCTCTACATACTTTGGGCATGCAGAGAGATCATGTGGAGCTTCCCCACAGCAATGCACTTGAGGTCCGTACTGCAGGGACCCTCCACATGTTGCTCACCGCATTTGCCGCATCGTGCTTTGATACAGCAGTAAGGTGCAGTATAACCAAACTGCTGGCACTTATCACAGTGCATGACCGTCGGTATATAGAGGCGAACAGGTAACCAAAGCTACCCCAACACGAGGAAATTCAGGAGGGCAGCTCCAGAGAAGATCACACGAAACGAATTTGAAGGCCTTTTTTTGCCGTCGAATGACACATGGTTCATTTGCCTGACATAAAGAACCTGAACTGATGGAACGGCACGAATTTTAAACCCACCAGTTCCATGAGCCTTGATGTCAGCGCAAATCAAAAACGGTTCGGTGATCACTCCGGCTATTTCAACTACGTGCGAGGGAAGATACACATGGTATTCTAAGGAAAAGAGCTCTGAGGCAACAAATCCTGTTAGCTTCTTCGCGATCACTTAGAGTGATGCGAAGCTTACTGCGACTGAGGGAAGTTATTTCCCGAATGCTCCGAAACGACTTTACAAGATCTTTTTCAATTTGGAATTTATTCAACGGTTTACTCTTGGGCCGAAAAAAAACAGAAAAGGATCTTTAGATCCAGTTGGATAAGCTTTCCGGCGGGGGAGCTCGGAGGAGGATGTACCAAAAGTTGCTTCAGTTGAATTTGGCTTCGAAGCTTTTTCTGTCTCCATTCAAGAAAAATGAGGAAAAGGTTGTAGAATAGGAGGAATATCATCTTCCGAACTTTCAAACTCCTCCGAACACCGGCTCGGATTATTTTCATCCATCGTGGGGACTTTGTGGGGAATTGTGTGTATAAGAGAAAAAAATAAAAAACAAAATATAATATAAAAATACAGGACACAATAAAGATTTGCGAAACTGATGGGTGGATTAATTATTTATTTTATTGCCCCGATTATATTCACCTAAAACATGCTTAAAAAAATCCACATACACAGCTTCCATCACAGAGAAAAAAAATTAAAAAATAAAGAATAATGCGATTATATCCATTATATCCATGGTTTTTGGTGGATTAATCAATAATTTAAAAAAAGGGGAAATAACAAACCAAAAAAAAAAAAACAAATATATATGCTTATATAATACTAATAAATATTAAGAATGGTTTCCTGTTATCCGGGAGGATTAATCAACAATATTCTGGGTCAAAAAAAAATTTCAAACCAAAGAAAAAAAAAAATATTTATATAAAAAAAATTAAATACATTGAACCGGAAAAGTACTTTTGCCTGCAAGGGGGATTATCCTCTATCTTCAGTCAGTGGTGGAGCAAAGTGGAAATCAAAAGAAATGTTTACGTATTGTTACACAATTTGGTATGATGCGGCTGCTATTCGTGTCGGTCTGTAGATAGCCTATTGAAAAGCCTCCGGATGCGTGTGGAACAAAGCCTTGACCGACGCGATGGAATGGTGCGGTGATGATGATGATAGTCGTCGTAGGGGAGAACGATATTCTTCTCACTTACGGTGTCAATGACGGGTCGTTGGATGGTCCTTCACAAGGCTCGCCTGTAAAGGCCACTTCCTTCGTTCCGAACGTCACACTGTGGCACTATCAAACCAGCTGTTATACCAGCTTTAGTGTAGAAAAAAAAACGTAATTCGATTGCGGAGCTAACAAAAGTTGAACTTGCACACTCGAACGTTCGACAAGGAATGAAATATATCAAATGTTTTTTGTTTGTTTTTTTTTTTTTGAGGGTATCTAGCTGGAGCTGCGTGACAGCTTGGTTGTCAAGACTAGACCCTTTCTCAATGTCATCTCTACTACGACCAATACCTTAGAAGCACTAGCCTTTGTTGAAGTGATTAGTATTGGACCATAGTATGTTTCTTAATTTCAGTTTTAATTTTCCCGCGATGATGTTTTGTAATGCAGTCGTAAAATGGAAGCTCAAATTAATACCCTTTCCTAGGTGTCACGAGCTTTGTTTAATGATTTCTAATGTTTCCTTTAGATGATAATCTGGGGCAAAGTGCCGTCTAAGTGCTGAAGTCATCTCCAGGCCGTATGCAGTAGTAACTAGATTTCAAAAAGATATGTAAATTGCCAAACAATAATTCTTAGGGACGACATTCAGGCCTTTGATGTAGTCTAAAACAAAAAAAACGCATTTATTTCAATTTTTAATTGATATCTTTATTATCGCCTTCAAAGTACTCGCCATTGAGGCAACACACATATGCCAGCGCTTTATCCAATCATCCATACATTTTTTATAGGCCGATGAATGTATGGCTTTCAGTTCTTCCAGCGAATTCTTTTTTATCGCATCAATCGATTCAAAACGCCTACCTCTGAGCGGAATTTTCAGTTTTGGGAAGAGAAAGAAGTCGCACGGGGCAAGGTCTGGTGAATATGGTGCTTGTTTGATGGTATTGGTGGAGTTCTTGGCCAAAAATTCACAAATAGTGAGCGCGGTGTGTGATGGAGCGTTATCGTGGTGTAAAATCCACGAATTATTGCGCCACAATTCTGGCCTCTTCTTTCGAATTGCCTCACGCAAACGTCTCATAACTTGTAAATAATACTCTTTGTTAACCGTTCGACCTTCTGGAAGGAATTCAGAATGGACGACACCGCGAAAATCAAAGAAAACGGTCAGTAAAACTTTAATTTTGGAGCGACTTTGTCGTGATTTTTTTGGTTTCGGCTCATCTTCGGCGCGCCATTCGGACGATTGTTGACTTGTGAGCATATCAAATTCATATACCCACGTTTCATCACCAGTTATGATGCGTTCCATGAATGTGGGATCGCTATCTGCGTTCGCAATCATCTGTTAAGCGACCTCAACTCGATGCTGTTTTTGCAAAAAATTCAGCTCTTTTGGAACAAGTCGTGCTTCAATGCGTTTCATGCCCAGAATTTCCGTCAAAATGTGTTCGGTCGATCCAAATGAGATATCAAGGAGTGCAGCTATCTCCCGAATGCTAATTGAGCGGTTTTCCATAACTAAATTCTTCACGGAAGCGATGTTTTCATCGGTAGTTGAGGTCGATGGTCGTCCAGAACGCGGCATGTCACTCACGCTTTCACGGCCTTCTTTAAAGTCTTTGTGCCAAACAAATGTACGATTTTGTGACATAGAGTCCTCACCAAAGGCTTTTTGCAACATTCTGAGCGTTTCCGCTGCAGAAAATCCGTTTGTAACACAAAATTTCACACAAACGCGTTGTTCCAATTTTTTATCCATGGTAAAAATCGCCGAGCGTCTATTTTTCGACTAACAAAAGCAGTTGTCAAAACAAAACTAATGGATAATTTCTCTCACACTTTGACAGAATATCAGAACTAGTGTTGCCATCTTACACTAAAAAGATTTTACCGAAAAAATAAAGGCGGCCTTTTTAAATTGAAAATTACCGGAACTTTTTGATCACAAGGTATGTTGACAACTAGTAGTACTGAAGTCAATCCCAAGAAGTATTGCCACAAGAGTATGCATTATCTTTATTATTCATACAGCGAATGATATTTCTAGACAACTCTCAATTGCAATGGTGCGCCTATGTTGGCCATTTATAGCACAGAGGTATCTTTTAATAATAAGCCTAAAAGTTTGAGTTAGTATGTAATGAGCAAAATATTTGACTCAGTATGGAATTACGACTCAATTTCGTGCAATTTAACAATTTTTCACTCCTCCCCGAACCATGTATGCCTTTTACATGCTCAGTTAAACAGCACCCAGTTAGCGAACAGTTGCTATAATTAATAATTTCAGACAAAAATCGTTGCAATCTTCTTTTGCAATGATTAATTCCCATTATGCTTAGTTAAAATTAATTTTAGTTTGTTTTTAGTTTTAAGATTATTATTGTTATACTGACACGCAGGAATAACAACCTGTTAAAAATACTGAACTGGTAAGGCATGAACAATGTAAACAAAATTAGTTACATATTTTAACAATTAAGGTTGATACGTTAAGGTAGTAGTTGGAGCACCTAGATTAACATGAAATGTAAATATTGATAAATTTGGAACAAATAAAGAGTTTAAAAAAAAAACAAATTCTGAGCGACATACATCTACGTCGCAAGCAGCAGAAATGTCGCCTGCAGAAAACACTAAAAGAATGTCATGTAATTTTCACTCATGACGGTTCACTTATGCATGTGTTCAATTTGATCGTAATGAAAAATGTAAATCGTTATGGAAATATGGAAATATCAAAATACACTATATTTATCACCGCTGGTGGTCATATACTTATGTGTACTTTTCTTCGCGAGTCTGAAAAAAAGTTTTGTACTAAGTGGAAAAAAAACCTATCATATATGTTTTTACGGGCATTGTGTGGAGGAAAGTGTGGGAACCAAACACGGATCGATAGAAAATTAACGCGTTTACGGATAACAAAACTTATTTTATTGTAGATGAAGATACACGTGTTAGAGTTTCTGTTTTTCTTTTTTGTGACTGACGTTTTCTCTTGAAGGCGCGCTTATCACATGTAACAAGGTGACTATGAAAATGCGTCGCCACAGGTGCCCCCCAGTTATACCAGGAACCGGACACGGTGGCCAGATGGTGTAACTACTGTGCGATCGTCCTCCTTGGGATGATCCGATATGTTGCTGTCGCACAGAAATGCTGGCTTGATGCGGTCAATCGATATGGTTTGCTTTTTTCCGAACACAAAGACATAAAAAAACTTGTCGTTCCTCTGAAGTACTTCGTATGGCCCTTCGTAGGGCTGCTGGAGAGGCTTCATGACCGAATCAATCCGAATTAAAACGTGACTGCAATCCTTCAGCTTCGGGTGTACAAACACTTTTTGTTTGGAATGATGGGTCGCTTTAGGAGCGTTCAGATCACAGAAGGTTCGGTGCAAAATTTTACACATTTCAGCGCGGTCTATGTTTCCAACTAGTCTGTCGTAGTACTCGCTAGGAATTCTGAGCGCCTGTCCGTACACAAGGTCCGCAGTCGAACATTTCAGATCTTCGCGGAATGCTGTTCGGAGACCAAGAAGCACCAGGGGTAAACGATCGTGCCAGTCCGCAGCATTCGTACACATCAGTGCGGCTTTGAGTGTACGATGAAACCGCTCAACGATTCCGTTCGCCTGTGGGTGGTAGGCGGTGGTATGAATATGGTGCACACCCAACAACCTAGCCAGCTCCCGAAACAGATCCGATTCGAATTGGCGGCCTTGATCACTTGTCAGTATTTCCGGGGTTCCAGAGCGTACTATCCATCCAGAGTACAAAGCTTGAGAGTGGTGCTACTGTGTGTCGGTTGATTTTTGATCATTGGCACTTGTTCCGTACCGGAGAAGTCATGCTAGGCTTGCACATTTGTTTGTATCTTCCTTTGCCTTGCTACCCTGTATATACATACGCAAGTAATATTGAAGGCCATTTAGCTCCAACCCTTTTTATACTCCGATATACTCCTCATGTGCAAAGCAAAGCACGCAATAAAAATGGTACCTGGTTTGCGAAGGCAACCAAACGTACAGTCCGCGTTTACAGTCCATAAGATCTGAACGAAATTAGATTCCAACGTGTGTAGACGCAAGATTAAAAGTTCTAAATAAATAGTGTTACATAGTAAAATTTCGCCTAATTCATTCACAGCAACAGTCCCAAGTGTATTAAGTTCAGAAGTCGTAACGTGACACAGCTTCAAGAAAACCGAGTTTCCAACGAGTAGTCCGAACTACTCTAGCTCGTGTTTCCACTTCACTGGCGGAGTGTCCACCAAAGGCAAAGCACCCAGCGAGGATCCTTATTCTCTAGCTTTGGCCTACTCCCGAAAAAGTGTTACAGTCCACTTTGCTCGTTCCACCGGGCGGAACATTGGTCCTTCGAACCGGATAAAGCGGATCAGGCTATTCTGGTGCGAAGAAGATTCCTCCTAACTTACTGTGCTGTGGTGAAAAAGCGAATTTAATAAAAAGAACAAGTGGAATTTGTTTATTTGTTTATTTGTAATCATATCATCCGACAACATGGTCTTAATGAAATCATAATGTATAATAATAATAATAATAGTTATTAGCTAAAAACACGCATTGTGCGTAACCGTTCTCTAAATGTGTTAGTTGACAAATTAAAGTCGAAAACATCATAACCTGCCTGAAAACGTCTGGAGGTTGAGAGGATCATTCGAGCCATACGTCGTTTTTCTTGTCCTTGGTTGTAGAAATTGCCTGGATCGAAGAACACGTTGAGGAGCATAAATCTTCAAACGCACAAGCAATGCTGCACTGTCAATTTCCGCATGAAGTAGTTTTGCTCCAAATACTGCTCGATCCACCAAACGGCGATTTTGAAGCGTTTCAATGCCAAGCAAAGCACAGCGATCTGCATATGGGGGTAGATTTAGAGGGTCACGCCAGGGCAGACCTCACAAACCTCTGCTGAATGGATTCAATCCTAGTGATCCACACCGCTTCGTAAGGGGACCAAACAACTGATACATACTCCAGAATAGACCGGACGAGCGGTCCTCCCTTAGCTCAGTCGGTAAAGGCGCAGCTATAAAGCAACACCAGGCTGGAGGTGGGTGGGTTCGATTCCCGGTCTGGTCTAGGAATTTTTCGTCAAGGAAAATTTCTCGACTCCCTGGGCCACTGGGTACTTGCCACACAATCATACTAATGCAAAAATGGTACTTGGCATTGAAAGCTCTCAATTAATAACTGTGGAAGTGCACTTAGAACACTAAGTTGAGAGCAAGCAATAAGCTAATTGTGAAAGCAATAAGCTTGAAATGCTAAATAAGAAGAAGACCGGACGAGCGAGCAATACAGAGCACGTAGGCATAAGGGATCATCAAAGTCATGAGCAGTTTTTAGAATGAAGCCTAGCTGACGGTTGGCTTTGTCAATTATTTCCGAATAATTCATCTTGAATTATGGAGAGTGTGAGCTGTTTAGTGGAATACCTGTAACTAGAAAATAAGAAGAATGATTAGTAATTTCCATTTAATTCCAACAGTCGAGTATTAGTACACGACACTGAAGAAGTCTGCACATTGTAGACGAAATACGCGTATCTGTCAAGATAAGCAATAAAGGTAGTTTTTTTTTTTTTTTTTTTAATCTTTATTTTACGTCGGCCTATTTCCTCACATGGTGACAATCACCGACGCCAGGAAGACGACTCCACCACCTGGACCCTACCTAACGACTCATGAATATGAACCGGGACCAACGGCTTTACTTCCCTTCCGAAGGAAGACGTGACCAGATTTTTTTCGCCTCAGAAAAACCACCGACGTCGACTGGGATTGAACCCAGACCCTACTGGGGTGCCAAGTAGCAGTCACGCTTACCACTACACCACCGACGCCGGCAATAAAGGTAGTTGGAATTAAATGGAAATTACTAATCATTCTTCTTATTTTCTAGTCATCTTGAATGTCATTTGCGCGTCAAGTAGCACTCCAAGGTCCTTAATTTTATCAACACGTTCCAGTTGCTCCCCATGCATCGTGTAGTTGTAGTGAATAGGCATTCTACAGCGATGGAACGATATTATAGAGAATTTGGAGACACTCACTTTAAGGAAGTTGTGGCTACACCAAGAAGCAAAAAGGTCAATAAGCTCTTGAAGTCGTCTGCAATCAGCTTCTCGTCGGATGACAAGAAAAACTTTCAAGTCATCAGCAGAAATGAGCAACCCACCGCTTACCAGAACGTTTACAACGTCATTGAAAAACAATACGAATAGTAGAGGACCCAGATTGCTCCCTTGGGGCACGCCGGACAGGGGAGAAAACCAGCTGGATTGCGTTATACCAATTTTAACAGTCAATAGTCAATAGTCTGTTGCCTAAGTATGATCGAAGCCACTTACACATTCTGTTTGAAACTCCCAGTCGTTGCAGTTTTGCCAAAAGGATCACGTGGTTTACGGTGTCAAATTGAAATTGTTGAAATTGGAGAGATTTGTTGAAAATAGCTTGAAGAGGAGCGGTCAGCATACCAACACGTCTTTTAAAGACGCACGAAGGAACGCCATCTGGACCGGGGTTGTATGATAGTTTCAGCTTTTGTACTGCTGATTCAACCATCACTTCAGAAATGTCAAACACATCCAAGTTTATCACATCTCTCGGTACAAAATTCAGAGCCAATCTTATTTCATCTATCGTTGGAACACGGTCTTCAAAAATGCTAGCGAATTTTTTAGAAAATAGTTCACACTTCTGCTCTGCAGTGCGAGCATGAAGGCCACCTAGGTGCATCGAAGTTGGCAGACCATTTTCTTTACGTTTTGAATTAACGAAGCTCCAGAAGCGTTTTGGGTTCCGCCGAAGATCATCTTGCCTCCTTTTTACGTAGCATTTATACAAAAATCGATAATATCCTCTATAGAGACGACTCGCTTCATCGAATTGGCGTTTTGTGAATGGACATCTCCATTGACAGTACTTCTGCAACAATCTGGAGCGATTCCTGCGCAAAACGCGAAGTTGAGCATTGGACCAATCCGGTTTCCTAGGGGGTCTTTTGGGTGGTACAGCACCCAGGATACAGAAATGGAGAATTCTGGTAAAAGCATCCGTGGCACGGTTGGCATCAGGACTCGACAACACCTCCGACCAATCAGTCTCCGACAGCAACTGGTTCAATCTAACATAATTTCCACGCCGAAAGTCACGACCAGTGAAGTCATCATCATTGTTAAACGATACTGCAGGCAGGCGTATTGCGGTGAAAGTCAGGGCAGGATGATAGCGATCAATGGGAACGACCTGCTCTGGTGCTTCAGCTACTCTTCCTTTTGTCATGCCCGTATCATCGGACAGTACTAGATCAAGAATACGACCGGAGCAATTATTGATCAGGTTGCATTGTCGTAAGCCTTGAAAGGCAATAGTATCAAGAAGCATATGACCAGCAATAGAAATTAGGGATTGTTGCGGGTCGACGAAAGCAAATTCGTCATTGTTGTTTTTCTTCCAGACCAGTCAAGGCTGATTAAACTATCCGAATAAAATTATTGCACTCGTGTCATTCCTGTGCCGATTGACTTCAGACATTGCATCGAGATGATGCTGCCTAAATGAGCTATTTTGACTTTTATCCGGGGGTATGTACAGTGCTCCTATCAACAACACCACAGGTTTTAAAGTAATTCTGACCCACAATTGCTCAACATTAGTACCAGTAGAGAGCTGGATGGCTGACGATTCAAAATAATTTTTCACGGCAATCAACACGTCACCTCCACGTCGGCGCATTCCGTTTGTATCGCAGCGGTCCACACGAAAAACACAATAATCGCCATCAAAGAGCTGCTGAGAAAGTATACGGTCGTCAAGCCAGGTTTCCGTGAAGACGTAGACGTCGTAGTCCAGTTCTGACGTACGTTCTGATCAATCGTTGTCCTTAATCCTCGAACATTTTGATAATAAATATTTAACACCGATGATGAATCAGCTGCGGCAGTGGTGATAACAGGAGGTACATGCACGTCCTGGGCAGTAATACTGCAACTTGAAGAAGTATCAGAAAGAGAAATATCGCGATTTTAAACGTACTTGCCTGGCAACACAGGCTGGAAGACCCTTTCACCAAACTCGACCACAGGACTAGGACGTCTTTGATGGCAGGATACGGCAACAGGCACGACTAGGTCAGATGGCTCCAGGGCTTCCAAAGCACTGCACACATTGCGTCCTGGTGTATCCAAATTTGTTTGAAGTGCATCAATATCACAGGTTTCCGCTGGAAAACTCGAAGGTCTTGTATCATCAGGAATAGCTTCATCGATTCGGCATTGAAAACTTTCGGAATCAGCGTTAGGAAATCAGCTGGTCGACTCACCGCCAATGGGAACACTTGGCGCGCAAGCCAAGTGCAACGAGGAGGAATCTGCTGATTAGGCATAAGCACAACATAAAAGTGCCACGGCAACGTGGCTCGCCCTCTTTCTTGTTCGAACGGTTGTAGTGATAGGTTTTAAGTAAATACAGTCATAATTAAAGTTAGCTTTTTTAAAAAGTCATAACGAAAGAACGTTTCGTTAAGTGGTGTCAGAAGTGGGATTCTGACAAGTGAGTGTGAAGAAAGGTGCCGGCGTAGCAGCTCCACAGGAACGAATTCCAGGACGACAACAGCCAGCCGCTCACCAGGACAGATCCCATGCGGAAATTCACTTTGTGAGTACTTAACACTTTAATTACGCAGTTTATTACGCTTAAAAAAACACGTGCAGTGAAAATGCCTAGGAGACAGAGTTCCCCGCAAAACCTAGACGAGATTGAGCAGCTCAGATCCGAAATGGAGGAGCTTCGTGCCCAACTTGCGGCACAGAACATTATGGGAGACGCATTTCGTCTTCCCGATTCGTTTAAGTTCCTATCCGAGTTCTCGGGGAACAAAAAGGAGCTATCGGCCTGGCTCGAAGAGGTCGACGAGTTGTTCTCGACCTTTAAGGTCAAAAATGAGAACGGAGTGGATGCACTCTGCAGCACACACGTACGTGCTATAAAAAATAAGATAAAGGGAGAAGCCCGCACATTACTGTGCGCAAATGGGAATCCCCAAACAATTGAGGGCATCAAAAAGGTGCTCCTCGAACACTATGGTGATGAGAAAGATTTCACCACCAACCTGTCCACCTTGTTCCATGTGAGGAAAGGGGACAAATCGCACACTTGCTTTTACAATGAGGTAAAAGAAATGAATACGAAATTGAAGGCCAACCTTCAATCAAATCCCCTTTCGGGACACGAAATCGTCAATATTCTGACGATCGCAAAATATCTGGATAATATCCGGGAACCACTGGGTTCCATTATAAGGAATTCCAAACCCAAAACTTTGGAAGATGCACACCAAGCGGTGTTGCTTAACATTAATGCGGAATCACGCATCTCAAAACCAAAAACGTTGGCACAGTCCGTTCAACGGCAGCCCCCAAGATACACCAACAAATACAGCAACAGCTACGACCACGATAAAAGTGGCAACGATAGCAATTATAAACCGCGACCGAGTGCGCAACCCAACACCTCGAATAAAAACGCGCCCGCCAATACTCCATTCAGAAAGCAACCGTTTGTACCAAGGGCGAGAGCTGAAGCTCATAATAATGAGGTAGAGGAGGTGGATAATGAACCAGAGGCTGAGGCCCTTGATGATAATGCTGACGAGTTAGTTTATTCTGACGGTGAAGAGGTAAATTTTCACCAAGCCAGGGGGGCACAGAGGAGAACTTGAATTTTATCCCATATGTTCGCTTTCCGACTTCCAAAGGAATTTTAAACTTCCTCATAGATACGGGAGCGAACAAATCGTATATCAATCCGGAACACGTTCGAAAATATAAGGTGATTGACAACCCTTCCGTAGTCACCAACAAAAACGGGAAATTTTTCATCGATAAGGTCATTCATACAAATCTTTTCTCCGAAGCTTTTACACAAAAACTACCCTACTACGTTTTCAAATTCCACAAATTCTTTGACGGATTAATTGGATATGAAAACCTTTCAAAAATGAATGCAGTGGTTGACACAAAATGCCACCAATTGAAAATTGGTAACAAGACATTTGAGTTCTCAAAATATTATCCTTCATCTATAAATTTCCAAGATCATCAAAATAATATTGTACCAATTTGTACCACTAAGAATGGTACATTCTTAATAGAGCAAGAAATGAATTTGACGCCACAGATAGTCTTGCAGCCAGGGTTATATTCTGCCAAAGATAATAAAGCCCTTGTAAACCTTTCAAACGGATCAGAAGCAGTTTCTCACAAGCTTCATCCATTTTGTAATGACAATTTTATATGGGAAAATCAAAAACCTGCACGGCTTGATCTCCCATGTGACCACCTAAATGCAGAAGAGAAGTCTCGCCTAATTCGTACTCTCCAACCATTTAGAGACGTATTTTTCCATGAAGGTCAAAAACTAACCTTCACCCATGAGGTGAAGCACAAAATAACAACTACGGATGAATCCCCCATTCATCAACGAACCTACAAATATCCGTACCATTTAAGAAATGTGGTATCGGAACAAATACAAAAACTTTTAGAAACGGGAGTAGTAAGAGAATCTTCTTCCCCGTGGACATCACCAATTTGGGTGGTGCCGAAAAAAATGGATAATTCTGGTAAACAAAAATACAGAATTGTTATCGATTACAGGAAGTTGAACGAGAAAACTCCTGCAGATCGATACCCAATCCCGGAAATAAGTGAAATTCTGGACAGATTGGGAAAAGCCCAATATTTTACCGTTTTAGATCTCGCAAGTGGCTTCCACCAGATTGAGATCGATCCCAAAGATATACCAAAAACAGCATTCAATGTAGACGGAGGTAAATTCGAGTTCGTTCGAATGCCTTTTGGGCTGAGAAATGCCCCTGCTACATTTCAGCGATTGATGGACTCTGTTCTTCGCAAGCACCTTAATATTAGATGTTTCGTCTACATGGACGACATCATAATATTCTCATGTTCATTGGAAGAACACCTTCAAGATATTAAAAAAGTATTGCAAACGCTGCGGGATGCTAATTTAAAAATCCAGAGCGATAAATCGGAATTTTTAAGGAAAGAGGTCGAATTCCTTGGACACGTAGTGACCACTAAAGGTGTGAAACCTAATCCGAAGAAGATTGAGGCTATTAAAAGCTGGCCTCTGCCTAAAAATCCGAAAGAGCTAAAGTCATTTCTAGGAACAATAAGTTATTATAGACGGTTTATTCCTCGTTTTGCCCACATAGCAAAACCTATGACTACGAAGCTCAGGGGGAAAACCAAGACTATCGAAATTGATGATGCATTTGAAAAAGCGTTCGATGAATTAAAGTCTATTATGACATCGGACCTTATTTTAACATACCCGGACTTCAATCAACCTTTTGTATTAACCACGGACGCCTCCAATGTTGCCATTGGTGGAGTCTTATCGCAGATTATTGATGGTAAAGAGAAACCGATTGCATACCTCTCTAGGACGTTGTCGAAGGCTGAAGAGAAGTATTCAGCCACTGCCAAGGAATTACTTGCTATCTATTTTTCGGCAAAAACCTTCCGTCCCTACCTTTACGGTAGATCATTCATTATCTATACTGACCACGAACCCTTGACCAAAGAATTAAAATTGACAGACGCAACAGGACGAGTTACCCGACAGCGATTGTACTTGGAACAGTTTGATTTTAAATTAGTTTACAAACAGGGTAAACAAAATGTCGTGGCCGACGGACTCTCGAGAATCCCTCGCGCAGAATTGAATACTCAACTGGTCCTCGAAAACGAGTATTATGAAAACCACCCAGCGTATGACCCTGAAATCATAAACAAATATAAATTGCAACTGGTCCTTAGAGTCACCGATGACAAGAGAAAATGCCCCTATATTAATATCTCTATATTTCCAGGTTACACACGACATACATTTCACCAGGCTGAATATACACAGGAGGATCTCCTCAGAATCCTTAGAGACTGCCTTGTTCCAGGCACAAGTAACGGAATATTTGCCCCGATCCAAATCATCCTATCCTGTAAAAATATCCTAAAAGATCATTTTAATCCAGGCATGAAAGTCCACTTCTCCAACCTCAAGCTCCCTGATATCATCTCCGAGCAAGAACAAATTGACTTCATTAAGAAAAGTCACAACTTCAATCACAGAAGTTGGAGACTCACATATGAAGAAGTACAAAAGTCAGTGTTCTTTCCCGGAATGATTTCCAAAATCAAAAATTTTGTGAAGAATTGTGAAGATTGCAAATTTTCTAAATATGAACGCAGGCCATTTAAAATTGAAATAACCCGGCGAGTGTATGAAAAACCTCTAGAAAACATCTTCATAGATGTATATGTAAAGGAAAGTGAGAAATTTCTAACACTCGTCGATTCGTTCTCAAAGTTTGCCCAGATTTACAAAATTTGCAACGAAACCTCAGAAGAGTTAATTGAAACTCTCATTAAATACTTTAAAATCTTTGGCCTACCAAAATTGATCACATGTGATCAAGCAACCTCATTTCGGAGTCAAAATTTTAGAACATTTTTGGAAACGCAAGGTGTTGCCGTTCACTATGCTAGCAGTAGCAACAGTAATGGCATCATCGAAAGGTTCCATAATACTCTTTTAGAGATGTATATGGCAAACCGAAGCAAAATTGGTGACTTGACACTTTACCAAGGGCTTTCGCTAATAACAGCCCTCTATAACGACACGAAACATTCGACGACAAATCTTACACCAAGACAAATAATTTTTGGTACATCGACGTCACTAAATTTAAATGACATAAACCTGACTAAGCAACGGGCAATTACGACAGCAAGAGACCATATTGCTCATGAGGCCGGTAGACATAATTCAAAGTTAAAACCAGGAAACAAGGATTACGAAGATATTAAGAGTAAAGAAATATTGGTCAAAACAAAAGCGAAACCATCTCCATATCATTATAGATACAGAATGGTAGAAGTACAGGAACAGGAAAAAAAGACTGTCACAGACTCAAGCCATATTAAAATACATAAGAAAAACGTAAAAAGACCGACAGAATAACGGGAGACCAACTTCTCCACTTACCTTTTCAGACTATGTATCTTACTTCAGACGACGACAATCTTCACCGACATCCGGATACATGACTTAAACCGTAATCCCATTGCGATAATACCGATAGGAGAGGCTAGAATCAGTAATAGTTACTTGCGCATTGTGCACCCTATAAACTTAGGACAGTTAGAGAATTACATTGATAAAGTTGACAATATAGTGCAAGATACGATTAAAGAAAACAAACCATTAAGTAATGTATTGAAAATTAAGCTACACAAATTGCACTCTATTATAACAAAAGTTAGGCCTATTAACAGGAATAGACGATGGGAAGTGTTAGGAAAGGTCTGGAAGTATGTCTCTGGAAGTCCAGACGCAGAAGACTTAAAGGTTATTAATGTTACAATGAACTCTTTGATTAATCAAAACGATAAGCAGATCAAAATTAATAATGCCATTGAACACAGAATTAATAATATAACTCAAAAGCTTAATTCTTTGCTGAAATATCAAGATAACTTTACATCAGAAATAATAGATGGATTCACCTCAGTAAACCTTATTTTCAATTTAGATGAGCTCATTTATCAATTAGAAGTAATAGAAGAAGCTATAACCCTAGCCAGGAGAAACATCCCCAGCAGTCGTATCATCAGCCCCGGTGAATTGGACATCGCTAGACAGTTTCTTTCCCATAACGGTCTTGGACACATTATCATAGACAACGTATTGGACATCGCAAGCGTGTACGTAATCTACAGTAAAGAGATGATCATCTACACTCTCAAAATTCCGAAGATCAAAGATGTGGTCTATAAACTGAACTTCATCGAACCAATAGTATCAAATAACCTTAGGATTCAACTAAACGCAAACTATTACCTCAAGGGACCTAAATCCTATTTATCGAAAACTCCATGCTCTAGAAGCAAAGGTTTATATATTTGTTCCAGCGCACAGATAGAACCAATGACGGAATGCATCCAACAGTTGATTACCGACCAAACAGCCTACTGCCCTATGGAACGAACGTATGGAAAAAACATCCTCAAACGAGTAGATGATGCTAATATCGTGGTCAATGACGCAGATCTCCTACTGACATCAAATTGCTCAGCCCAGGAACGCAAGTTACAAGGGTCGTTTCTCATACAGTTCCAGAACTGTACGCTAAAGCTTAATGGGGAGGAGTATGCAAATAACAACTACGAAGCACAACCTCAATCGTTCATCCCAACAACAGGCTTAAAGGTAAATCCAACTAAATTCATAAATCGCCTTCCATTGGAGCTATTACAGGAACAGCATTTAGAGCAACGGAGTACCATAGCGCATCTAAATTTAACAACCGACAACATCCATTGGAAGTTAAACCTGTTTGGATGGTTGTCGTTCGGAACCATGTCAACCCTGACGATCATCATCATTTTGGCAGCCGCTTTTGGAGTCCTGAAGACCGTTATTTGGAAGAAGCAGCACGACAAGGAAGAATCAGCAACCACCCCGGAAACATCAGACGCGGAACCTAGCGAGACAACGAGACCCCAGAGACGGCAACGGCAGCCTCATCTTATTCCACAGGAATAAACGGAATTACGGAAGCCGAGGACGCCTTCCCCAACTCAGAGGGGGAGCCGTTAGGAAATCAGCTGGTCGACTCACCGCCAATGGGAACACTTGGCGCGCAAGCCAAGTGCAACGAGGAGGAATCTGCTGATTAGGCATAAGCACAACATAAAAGTGCCACGGCAACGTGGCTCGCCCTCTTTCTTGTTCGAACGGTTGTAGTGATAGGTTTTAAGTAAATACAGTCATAATTAAAGTTAGCTTTTTTTTAAAAGTCATAACGAAAGAACGTTTCGTTAAGTCCCCCCTCCTTCCCCCTCTCCCCCCCCCCACTTTCTTTTTCCTCCTCTTCCTTCTTCTTTCTTCACCAATTCCCCAGAGTTTTTCCCATCCCCTTACCCATCCCTTACTATTCCCCTCTCTTTCTCTTTCCTTATTCCAATCACGATCATCAGCACGGCGATGAAGGTTAACAGTCTTGATGGCATTAGCTGCTTTCGTACCAAAATTGTTCGAAACGATGGGGAAGGTAATTGAATTTCCGTCATTTGCTCTGCGACGCTTTAACGTACTGACCGGAGTACCAGTGCGATTCACGTTTGGCCAAGCATTAGGAGTAACAAAGGGAGAAGCTGTACTCGATTTACCGTCCACCTTAGCCGTCAGTGATTCAAATCCAGAGCGCAACTTTTCTATCTCCGTTTGCATGGATTGAATAGCCGCAGGAAGGTTTGTAAGTCTATCATCAAAACCGGTCATCAGGTTACGGAAGTGCGCATTGGAAATAAGACCAGCACATCCATCACACATCCAGAATACATTATTTTTGTAGTTCTTCATCTGGTCCAACAGTGGTCCATCCACATTTACACATACCGCATGAAAGGTCGCTCCGCAATAACTCATGCATACAACACCCTCGGCATCCTTCACCTTCTTCTGACACCGATGGCAAGTCATAATGATATCGCGATAGAGTTTATGTGATCGGTTAATTAACGCCTTTGGGTATGCAAGGATCGAAAAATTGGCGGATACACGGGAACAGGTGGATTATGGAATAAAGTTGAGTGATGACGACAATAATGGATGTTGACAATCACCGCTTGCGAATGCTCCAGTCAGTAACCAAAATAAATAAAAAGACGCAACGAATACGTGCACTTCAAATCAAACTTTATGTCGATAGCACAATAGAACGTTATGCGGACGTAACTACAGTAAACCGGGTATTTATTAACGGGAATAACAATTTAAAAAAAAAATAACAAAAACGTATGCGGATATTCTCGTCCTGTGGTTGATCACGGCACTCACATCACATATACCCCGCTGAAGTCACCTGTGAAAAAGTTGGTCACTGTAATTCCTGAAAAAGAAGAAGATTTTCCGGGATTTGAGGACACAGAGAGGCGCCCGGCCCGTGTTACAGTGGCAATAGACAAGAAAATTAGTGTTTTGAGTCGGCAGCGTGCCAAAGCGGTGGATAAGGTGAAGCGAATCCGTGAAATTGTAATTGATCGCAGTGTGTCAGTGCCGATTGCGAAACTAAAAGTGTACGCGAAGAATGTTGATGCCGCCTACACGGAGTTTAATGAGTTCCGCAACAAGTTGGCTGGAATGCTTTCCGAAGATGAGTTGGAAGAGCACGATGAAGCGTATACAGTCTTCGAAAACGTGAGGTGTCAGCGTACGTGGAGGAAATGCTCATGGAAGCGACGAAAACTGAAATACAAACAACGAACTCGCAAGTTAATCAACAAGTGATCGTGCAGCAACAGCCATTGAAAGCGCTGATTCCAACTTTTGATGGACAGTACGACAATTGACCGAAATTCAAAGCGATGTTCCTTGACATCATTGCCAATTCGAACGACACCAACGCCATAAAGCTGTACCATTTGGATAAAGCTTTCGTTGGTGCAGCAGCCGGAATTCTCGACGCGAAGACGATGAACGAGAATAACTATGAGAACGCATGGTAAATTCGCACAGAGCGGTACGAAAACCCTCGAGTCATCATCAACACCCACATCCGTGGTCTGCTATCGTTGAGGAAAATGACCAAAGAATCCTACCGTGAGCTACGTCAGCTGGTTGATGAATGCACCCGCCATATCGAAAGTCTACGCTACTTGGAGCAAGATCTTCTTGGTATGTCGGAGGTAATTGTCATCCACTTACTAGCATCAGCATTAGATACGGTCACAAGGAAGCAGTGGGAAGCGACCATCGTTCCCGGAAAGTTGCCAAAGTACGACGCCATGATAGCATTTCTGAAGCAGCAGTGTGATGCACCCCCTCGTGTACAACAACAGAACGTGAAAGCTCAAATTCAGCCGAAGTTCAATCCGAAGATTCTAGCTGTTTCAAGCAACAGCGGTGGTGTTTCAAGTCAAGTATGTGATTTTTGTGGTGAATCCCACAAGAATGATAAGTGTGAATTACTGAAAAGTTTGAGTGTGTCCCAGCGAGTAGAAAAGGCTCGGTCTTTGGGTATGTGCTTTAATTGCCTGAAGAAAGGTCATCGATTGCGCGACTGTCCGTCAGACCGAAACTGTATGAAGTGTCGTCAGCGTCATCAAGCTGGCCCATCCAGTGCTTCTACAAGTGCCGTTACATCGACCTGCTCAGTTCAAGAAGAACGTACTCTTGCTAACAGCGGTGGTAAACATTTTTAATCGCTAAGGTCATCTTTGTCGAATTCTTCTTGCCTGTGGCTCCCAGGTGAACCTCATCACGAAGCGTATGGCTGTTGCTATCGCAGCAAAAAATTTACAAGCGAATGTGAAGATATCTGGCGTGAAAACCGTACGACCAATAGCTTGCAGAAAACCATCGTGAACATTGATTCACGATGCAGTGACTACCGAGCAGCGGTAGAGTGCATTGTTACTCCTTCAGTAACTGGTGCTATTCCGAACACCGAGATCGATGTGAGTGATTGGTGTATTCCTCCCGGTTTCCGACTAGCGGATCCCAATTTCAATTCTTCTCAAGAAGTCGATATGATGATTGGCAACGGTCTGTTGCTCAAGCTACTCAAGTCTGGTCAGTTCCAACTAACAGAACATCTTCCAGAGTTGCGAGACACGTATCTTGGTTGGGTGTTTACTGGAGAATATGAAGAAACGTGTAATCAAGGTCCATCCTAATCCACCCCCCGGAGAGAGCCCAGAAAAACCGTTGGAAGTGTATGAACTAACCACCGTGACATACGGTACAGCAAGTGCACCTTTCCTTGCAACTCGTTGCTTAATACAATTGGCTGAAGATGGCAAGTCGGAGTATCCATTAGGAGCGAGTACTGTGAAAAAAGATTTTTACGTGGATGAAGTTTTGTCTGGAGATGATACGTTGGAAGCAGCTATTGACCGACAACAGCAGGTGAAAGAATTGCTCGCTCGCTAGTGTTGGACTACCCATCCATAAGTGGTGCTTAAACTCCGAGCAATTGTTGGAACACATCCCAGAAGGCGAGTGTGAAGAAAAGAAGATTCTAGAAGAGCAAGATGTGAATACTGTGATCAAAGTTCTTGGTATCTTGTGGGATCCTCAGAGTGATGAATTTTTGTTTTCTATAAAGTCGACAAATTTTGATGCTGATTCAGAATCAAACACGAAGAGAATGATTTTGTCCGAGATTGCAAAGTTGTACGATCCTCTTAGATTCTTATCGCCAGTGATTGTTCTTGCTAAGTTGCTCATGCAGCAGTTGTGGCGAAGCAAGGTAAATTGGGATGAATCCATTGAAGAAGCAATAAGTCAACAGTGGATGCAGATCAAGAAAGCACTCGCCACAACCAATCAGGTTCGGATTCCATGGCGTGTGCTGACTGACGGAGCAGCGTATTATGAGCTTCATGGTTTCGCTGATGCTTCTATGTCCGCTTACGGAGCATGCATATACATTCGAAGTGTGTTTCAAAGCAAGTGTGCCGAACTACAGCTACTTTGCAGTAAGTCAAAAGTGGCTCCGCTGAAACAAATGACAATTCCCAGATTGGAACTGTGTGCAGCACTCTTGCTGTCTCGCTTGGTAAACAATGTTGTGCGTTCAACCAAGATGCCGTTCAATCGTGTAGTGCTCTGGTCAGACAGTCAAATTGTTTTCGCTTGGATGCGCAAGTCTCCGGAACAGCTGCAAGTGTTCGTGAGAAACCGCATCGCTGAAATCCGAGGTTAAACGGGACATTTTGAGTGGATGAATGTGCACTCTGAATCCAATCCTGCCGATATCGTATAGCGTGGCCAGATGCCGAGTGCATTGGTGAAGAATAAGTTGTGGTGGAATGGACCAGCTTTTCTGAGTTCGCCTCATTATGAACAAACTTTGCTAGAAGATATCCCGGATGAAGAAATCCCTGAACTGAGAGCTGTACCAGTAGTGCTACCTGTAATTGAAGAAGAACAGTTAGAAGTGTTTTCCAAATACAGCTCGTTCAGGAAGTTACAACGTGTTATTGCTTTGGTTCTACGGTTAATTCGCAACTGCAATAAGAAAAATTCAGCTACTCGTGTTACAAATTCGATTCCCACGGTTCCAGAACTACGAAGTGCGATGGAAGTGATCGTTAAGGTAGTTCAACGAAAAGAGTTGAGTGATGAGATTGGGAGAGTCGAATCGGGTGGAACTTGCCGAAAGATTGGTTCTTTGGGCCCAATCTTAGTGAATGGTGTGCTGCGAGTTGGAGGCCGCTTGGAGCATTCCCAACTTCTGTATGGTGCCAAACATCAAATTATTCTGCCAAATAAAAGTCCTATTATGCGAATGCTGATTCGTGCTCTACATGAGGAACATCTTCATATTGGTCCAACCGGTCTGGTTCATGTTCTACGTCGTGATTACTGGTTGATGAATGCCGCTTCGACCGTTCGAGCGATCACGAGATCCTGCGTGAAGTGTTTCAAAGTATCGGTAGGCTGAATACGACTCAGTACATGGGAAATTTGCCATCATGTCGTGTGACACCTGCACCTCCTTTCTCTGTTACCGGTGTGGATTACGCTGGTCCGTTCCAGATCAAGCAAGGCATACGAAAGGCAATTATTGTGAAGGGATATGGACAGTGTTCGTCTGCATGGTTACTCGGGCCGTAAACGTAGGGCTGTGGTCTGACATGACGACCAGTGCATTCATCGCTGCGCTTCAAAGGTTCTTGAGTCGTCGTGGTATTGTACATCAACTGCACTCGGATAATGGTACGAATTTCCGTGGTGCTGAGCATGAATTGAATCAACTTCATCAGTTGTTCAAGCAGGAACAAGAAAGCAACGAAATCCAGTCGTTTTGTCAAGCCAAGGGAATCGAATGGCATTTCATTCCACCTGATACTCCTGAATTTGGTGGTCTTTGGGAAGCTGCTGAGAAAAGCACAGAGACCCATTTGAAAAAGATTGTTGGAAATACGTCATTGAACTTCGAGCAATATGCTACCATACTAGCGCAAATCGAAGCGATCCTGAACTCACGTCCGCTATTCGTTACGACAGCGGATCCCAGCGGCCCAGAAGTGATAACGCCTGCTCACTATCTGATAGGACGTCCGCTCACTGCCATTCCAGAGCCGTCCTACGAAGATATCCAAGCAAACCGTTTGGACAAGTGGCAGCATCTGCAGAAGTTGAGAGAACATTTTTGGAGGGCCTGGAGACGTGATTATCTTAGCAGTTTGCAACCTAGGAAGACGAACCAGAAACTTACTTCCAATGTGGCACCCGGAATGATCGTCTTGTTGCACAACCGAAACTTACCCCCGTTGCAATGGAAGCTGGGTGTAATTACTAAGACCTACCCTGGTGTCGATGGTTTGGTAAGAGCAGTGGATGTCTACAGTGAAAGTAACCTTCCGTCGACCGATCAACAAGCTGTCAGTTTTGCCGATAGATAACAACAAGGCCTACTGCGATTCATCTCAAGTTTAGAAATAACCAATTCAACGTGGCGGTGTATGTTCCGTACCGGAGAAGTCATGCTAGACTTGCACATTTGTTTGTGTCTTCCTTTGCCTTGCTACCTTGTATATACATACGCAAGTAATATTGAAGGCCATTTAGCTCCAACCCTTTTTATACTCCTATATACACCTCATGTGCACAGCAAAGCACGCAATAAAAACGGTACCTGGTTTGCGAAGGCAACCAAACGTACATTCCATTTACAGTCCATAAGATCAGAACGAAATTAGATTCCAACGTGTGTAGACGCAAGAGTAAAAGTTCTAAATAAATAGTGCTCAATAGTAAATTTTGCCTTATTCATTCACAGCAACAGTCCCAAGTGTATTAAGTTCAGAAGTCGTAACGTGACACGGCTTCAAGAAAACCGAGTATCCAACGAGTAGTCCGACCTACTCTAGCTCGTGTTTCCACTCCACTGGCGGAGTGTCCACCGAAGGCAAAGCACCCAGCGAGGATCCTTATTCTCTAGCTTTGGCCTACTTCCGTTACAGTCCACTTTGTTCGTTCCCCCGGACGGAGCAGCACTCCTGACAAGTCTTCGCGAATTGATTGATGTCCTTATTCATAGAAGGCCAGACAAACTGATCGGCGATGAGTCGTCTGGTGGCACGTGCTCCTGGATGGGCCATTCCGTGTAGTTGTGCCATAACTGTAGGCCGATGGCGTTCTGGAAGATAAGGACGGATGCTATTATCAACCGAGACATCACAGTATACCCGAGCAAAGCTAGATATCAAATTGATTTCAAAATTTGCTATTATGCTATCAGGTTTTCTGATTACTCCAGTTGATATCATTTTGTGTGGATTAACAGTTAACATAGCAGAAATGAGAGCAAAATCGTTCACTGTGGAATCAGACTGAAAACTAATCCTGCTTTCAATGAAAACAATTTGATTACAGATTTTGAATTCTGATGTGATATCAAAGTGAGTTTTTAATTTGATAGCGTTCATGAGCAATGATAACAAAAACTAAATAGCATATTTTGCTTTCAGGTAGCTACAAGTTTGTGCAATTTACATCAAATTGAATACTTATTATGGTATAATTTTTTTTATCGATGTCAAGACGTGATATCATTTTGATACTTCCATGAAATACAGATTACAAGATTTTACGTGCATATTGTGCTCTCTGTTTACTATTGTATACTTCGAAATAAGGATTCGTATTGGTGATGGTGAACAGTGTAGTTTGTTTCTGCAGTGCAGTAATTAATTACCACATATTTAGTGAGAAATAGTGAATTTGGTGCCGCATTATAATTTCCATCGCGCACAGAAAGTGTTGTTTCAACCAGATCAGTTGGAGACGATTGGTCTCCCGTGCTAGTTTTCGTTCAATTTAGATAATTTTTGCCCCAGTGACGGCTGGCGGCTGGTGAATATTTTTTGCACATTGCTTTTCATTTCTCTGTGTTGTGTGTTGTTTGCATGCCGTCCGTTTGATGTGTATAGGTTGTAAGCGAAATGGCGGAGTGCAAACAGTATGGGGATTCTATACTGCCGAGTGATATCCCTACTGCTTGCTCATGTTGTTCTCGAGTATAGGTGTACTCCACTGATAAAAGCGGTAGCCAAGCTAGTCAGTGAGAACGATAATGTGCTGTTCAAATGTGGTGATTGTTTGTTAGGCCAGCGTTGTGGCGAGCAGAATGTATTGCTCCCGACCGTCGAAAAGTTTGAAGAGGAGATCAAGAAGATTTCTTCTCTATCTGATTCGATCAGTGGCGTTCTGGAGCACATTGCTGCTCAAATAAACAACGCGTTAGTAACCGGCATGGATTTATTGGGGGAAAATTTGAAAAGTACCTTAGAGAAGGCAATTTTGGAATTGAATAAATCAGTGGGCAAACAAATGGAAAGTATGAAATGTTCATTTTTTGAATTAAGTTCGATTAGTAAAGCAGCTGCAATAAACGTAAAGCAAGGGACATCAAGTACGGCATCGGAGCCTAGCCTGAATCCCAGAGGCAAAAAACGTAAAGTTCAGGAAGACGTTAGCGAGACGTCGAATGATGTTTTTATTGAAGGTATTAGTTTCGCGGATGTATTAAATAGTAATTCTGGGACTAATAATAATAGTAATAATAATAATAAAACGTTTAGGAAAAAAAGCAATGCGACTGAATTCAAGGAAGTTACTCGTAAGCCTCATCCGGTCATTGTGATCAAACCGAAAGAGTCCAATCAGAACAGCGATGATACTCGCAAGTTTTTGAATAGTAAACTGGATCCAAAAACACACAAGATCTGTAACTTTAGAAACGGGAAAGATGGCTCTATTATTGCTGAGTGTGCAACAGGATGTAACGTTAATGTTGTGAAAGATAGCATTATAAGCGATTTGGGTGAAAATTATAACGCTGTTGTTCCCTCATCGGCGCCAAGACTTAAAGTGATGGGCATGAGCGAGAAGTTTTCCTCCGATGCTTTCATTCAAATTTTAAAAGATCAAAATGAAGACATCGCGATTAATGAAGTTAAAATAATAAGAACGTACAAAAATCCACGCTTCAAGTACAACAAGTTTAATACTTAAATTGAAGTTGATGAAAACACTTATAATTGTTTATTGACCGCGAAACACGTTAATATTAAATTTGATTGATGTCGTGTGGTTCCTGAAATTCAAGTTTTGAGATGTTTCAAATGTGGAGAATTTGGACACATGAGCATGGATTGTAAAAATAATGTAGCATGCTCTAAGTGTAGTGAAAGTCACACGACCTCTGAATGCACATCAATTGTTTTGAAATGTATTAATTGTAAAAAAACGAATAACGAACGTAAAACAAACTTGGACGTAAACCACGGCGCGTTTAGTTATGAATGTGAAATTTTCAAGCGATTATATGAACGAAAAAACAGCCTGCATTTCAATGAATAGCAACCATTTTCCAGTAGTAATGTGAGTAAATTCGATATTTTGTACTTCAATATTGCCGGGTTGTCTACAAACTACGCAGAATTGCGTCAGATTGTAGAGGAAAACCGTCCATATTTAGTCTTTTGATCAGAAACGCATACAGTTGACATGCAAGCATTTGATCAATATAGTATTCCGGGATATAATGTGGCTGTTTGTTTATCACATTCTAGATACACTGGCGGCGTTGCTATTTATGCTAAAGAATCAGTTCAATTCAAGCTTCAATTGAACGAAGTTTGTGACGGCAGCTGGTTTTTAAGCATTGCAGTTGTTCGTGGCATGCAGATCGGTAATTATGGTGTACTGTATCATTCTCCCAGTTCTAGTGACCAGCGTTTTATTGAAATTTTGGAAAACTGGTATGAGATTTTTGTAGATTCTAGTAAACTAAACGTGCTTGCTGGTGATTTTAATATCAATTATTGTGACATTATTAATTTGAAGCATTTGAAACGATTAGCAGATTTCTTTAATTTAAAACAATTGGTTAATGAATATACGCGTATTTCCAGACACAGTCGAACTTTGATTGACCATGTGTACTGTAATTTTGATTCTGTTAGTGTTGTTATAAATTCTGACTTGAAAGTAACCGATCATGGAACTATTATTATTAACGTTGAAGATAATAGTAGTGGTGAGGGTGATTATGTGAAATTGAAGTGTTGGAAAAAGTATTCGAAACAAGCTATTTTAAGACTTGTCGAAAGAAGTGTGGATTTTCAAACAAATACCGGTTCTCTAGATCAGAAATCAGCTGTTTTGACAGACGTCTTAAGAATATGTACCAATAAACTAGTCGAAAATAAATTTGTTTAAGTAAAGAACTCGAACAGCTGGTACAATTTGGATCTTTTGCGTCTTAAACGTAAAAGAGACAAGCTGTACAAGAAATAGCGAAGAACTAATAGGCATAGCTTTTTGAATAGGTACAAAGATGCGCGTAACAAATATTCGCAATCCGTTAAACGTACTCGTTGTGAATATATTCAGAGGAAAATTGATTTGCATCAAAACAACAGCAAGGAGTTATGGAAAATTTTGAAATCTTTGTTAAAACCTAGTAATTTCAAACCGCGATCAATAACCTTCAATGGCACATTAGAACAGTCAGAGGACATCATTGCATGTAGATATAATGAATATTTCGTCGATAGTATTTTGTCAATCAATCAATCCATTGATCTAGTAGATGAGCCAGACGAAATAAAACAGCCGATAAATATTAACTGTAGTTTTGAAAGTTTTCACCCAATAACGTTAGAGTATCTAAAATCTATTTGCTTTTCATTGAACAAAACGGCTGGAGTAGATGACGTAAATGCAAGAGTAGTACAAGATTGCTTTAATGTCATCGGAAACAACCTGCTGGGCCGAATTAATGTATCGCTGCAAAATGGGCACAAGTTTGGAAAGAATCTTTAGTCATTCCCATTCAAAAAGTTGTTGGAACGATTAAGGCCGAAGAGTTTCGTCCTATTAACATGTTGCACACTTTAGAACATTTTTTAGAACTTGTTGTAAAAGGCCTCGGGATACCGCGAAGGTCATTCTTGTGAAACAGCGTAAAATTTAGTGTTAGCAAAATGGAAAGAAAATGTAGAGCGTAAAGATACGATTGTTGCTGTTTTTTTGGATCTGAAACGCGCTTAAGAAACGATTTCTCGGCCTTTTTTGTTAGAAACAATCAAGCGCTTTGGATTTTCAGGTTATGCATACAGATGGTTCGAAAGCTATTTGTCTGACAGAACTCAACGGACGGCTTTTAATGATTCTGTTTCGAGCCCTGTGGAGAACAGCTTTGGTGTACTACAAGGGAGTGTATTAGGGCACATTTTATTCATTCTATATATTAATGACATGCGACGAGTCTTGCGATTTTGTGATATTAACGTTTTTGCTGATGATACCGTGTTGTTCATTGCAGCTAAAAGCCTTGAGGAGGCCGTTTCACATTCTAATGCAGATTTACGTTCTCTAAGTAGATGGTTAAAGTATAAACAGTTCAAATTGAACATAAGTAAAACTAAATTCATGGTAATTTCGCGGAATCGAGTTATCGAAGACGCCTCTGTTAAAATTGATGATGAGACAATTGATCGCGTTCGAGATATTAAATATCTTGGCGTGATTATTGATGATAGATTAAAATTTGACTCTCACATTGACGATGTCATCAAGAAAATAGCCAAGAAGTACGGTATTCTCTGCCGATTGAAAAACGATTTAACTATTGCTAGTAAAATACAATTGTACAAATCTACCATCTCTCCTCACATTGAATTTTGCCCTTCCATTTTGTTTTTAGCCAATCAAACACAAATATCGAGATTACAGCATTTGCAAAATATGATAATGCGTTTGATCTTGAGATACAATAGGTTCACTTCCTCCTCTTTTTTGTTAGATGCCCTACAGTGGCTATCGGTGAAGCAGAGAGTTGTTTATTTGACTATGGTGTTCATTTTTAAAGTAATTGACGGTTTGCTGCTTCGATATTTGTGTAATCGAATTGAAAGAGGAAGTGATATTCATAGATATAACCGCGTTTCTAGGATGATGTTAGAACACCATATTTTTTGTACGGAGCTTCACAAAATTCGTTGTTTTTTAAGGTATAAATGTTTTCAATTCGATGCCTATACACATCAAACGTGCAGCAACACTAACAGATTTTAAGAGACAATGTATTTCACAAATCAAAGCTGCGTTTTGAACAGCTACTCTGTTAACTTTTTACTCTTGACTAATTTTGTATCTTGACGATTTTATTACAACGGATATTTTTGTATGGTTTATTGTTAAATGTTTTGTATTTGTCATGGGGCACAAACAAACTATACTTTTCGCCTCGATGATGATGATGGATTTAAAGTTTTTATTTGTTATTGTAATTTAAAGTAGTTTTATTTTTTGTGTAGTCTACAAAAGTTTGAGCCTCGCGCGCGGTGTACAGGTATAAAGGACTCCTTTTTGAATTTGTAAAAAAAATATTGGCCTTTGATGCTTGAGAAGATGCCATGAAATAGTAGTGGGTTGTCTGGCTGATTGTCGGGAAATCCCGTGTCAATTCTGTTGTGGTTGAAAGTAAAAGTTTGACTAGGGCCGGTCCAGGATTTTTTCGGTTTGGAAATTTTCTCGATTTCCCTGATTGGGTATATCCTTGGTCAGCCCAAACTAAGGTGGCGGTTCCATTAGCGTTGGAACCTCATTGACTCTGTAGCGGGCAGGATCGGATATTGGCTTGTCTCTTGATAATGTCCTTATACGGCATTCTGTGATTTAAATTGTAATAGGATTGCCTGATCGCTGGGAATACTTGCGAACGTTTGTGGTTGACATCAATAGCTTTTCACAATTATATCGCTGTAAACAGTTTAATTTTAATCGTCAATCAGGTCAGACGCGTTTTTAATTTGCTCCTAGCCACGCGCGTTTCGCGATTATTATTTTTTGCGTGCGTTTCGATTTCATTCTTGTTTTAATATTCTATTTTTCGCGTCATCAGTGCCGAGTAATTTAAAAATGAATTGCGAAATTTGCTCATTCAACTCCTCCGTTGAGTCGCCTTTGTGGAAGTGTGCGTACGTTTCATGCAACCTGCGTGGGAATAACTGTGCAGTGGAATTCACTGCGCAGGAAGTATAAAAAGGTAGTGGATCTTAGCTCATATCTCCTACCATGCTGCGACGAATGCCAAGAATTTCTGCAGGCGAAGTTGGATTTCAATTGTCTGATTGAACAACAAAAACGCCTTACGGAGCAACTACACGCAAACACCGAGGTAATAACACCGTTTCGCGTTACAGCAGGAAAAACCTGACATTATTCACGAGGCGGTCGAGGGCCTAGAATTATTGCTAGTTAGCATAAAGAATGAATTATCAGCTATCAACAAAAGTAGTCTTTCTGGCAGTGTTGTTGCGATAAAGAATCACGTGACGTCACTTTTTGATGTAGCTATGATGACGACAAAGGATAGTGTTACTACGTCTTAAAAACAGTGACGTCAGACATATCGACTGACCTCCGAAATATAAATAACGAGATAAGTCATTTAAATCAGCTATCACTTGATATTGCTGCTAACTGTACAATGAACTCCAACTCCGTGTTGGAATTAGATATACTAGACGAGCTGAAATCACTGTCAGCAAATACAGCGTCAGCACGGAGCGCTGCACCCTTACCTTCGTCATCTGATGCCTGCTCCAGTTTGGAGGTCGAAATGAATTGCAATAATGACTCAGGGTGGCGTCTACTAGGTACCAGAAATGTTTGGAAATCAAACTGGACCGAATACGATGCCCGAAAATTAAATCGTTTAAACCAGGAAAAAAATGCTGCAAAAGCTAGAAGGCGAAAGAAGCAAAAAAAATTCTCTAAGAATGCAAATGAACAATAACGGTTTCAATCAATAGCAACAATATTAACACCAACAGAGCCCACTGCAATAACTACAGTGAGAATTACACTACCCCCAACCATTGCAAGTATAACAATAATAACAACAACAACAACAAAAAAAATACAACCAACTTCCACCTGACCGCGAGCTTTTTGCTACTGCAAAGGATCGTTTCTCCAGACCTCCACCTAGCCATCGACCAATTCACTTTCAAAGAGGTGAAATACTAAACCCATACCCGGCCGGCGATGCACCATCCTTTCCGCCACCTTCCGCTCCTGCACATTCAACCAATTGGATCGCACCGGGGCCCCTCTCGGCTGCAGCATGTGTGGCATGCACATGTAAGCATTCGTGTTTCCCTTTGAATTGACGGACCCCTTGGAGGACAACAACATTGATGCACCCGAAGATGCTATGCTGAATTTGACGTCTTCTCTTAATCAAGGAGAGGTAAATAGTTTAAGTAACTTTAATCTGTCGACTAACATTAATGTTGCGTATGATGAAAAGGAAATTCATTCCAATAGTTTTAGTTTTTCGAGTAATATAGTGCCAAAAATAACCGATCCTCAGAAACATGAGAGCAAAGAATTAATAATTTATTGTCAAAATTTTAACAGAATGAAAAGTGCAATTAAAGTGAACGAAATTTAGAAACAAGTTGCTGCGTGCAATTATACAGTAATTGTAGGAACTGAGACGAGTTGGGATGATGGAATGTATAACGAAGAAGTTTTTGGCAATCTGTTTAACGTTTTTAGAGATGATCGCGATAAATTGTTATCCCAAAAAAAATGCGGTGGAGGTGTTTTAATAGCAGTTAGTGTTAACTATGAATCGGAACAAATTTCATCAGACAAGTGTAAGGAGTTTGACCAAGATGGGTTTGGGTAAGATTTCTCATTGGAGGTAAAATTCACGTTTTTGCGTCAGTGTATTTCCCCCCAGAACACGCGAGGAAAGAGTCGTATGAAATTTTTTTTAGTATTGCTGGTGATATTGTTTCGAAATTTGATTCTGAAGCAAATGTTCACATATACGGAGATTTTAACCAAAGAACAGCCAATTTTATTGTTGATGACGAAAATGAATCTTTCTTGATACCAATTGTAGGGGACAACGAAACGCTTTATACTCTGTTTGATAAAAGTGCTGAATTAGGGCTACATCAAGTAAATACCATGAAAAATAAAAACAACTGCTACTTAGATTTGTTATTCACATATATGTCGGACGATTTCTGCGTATCCGAGTCATATTCGCCCCTTTGGACAAATGAAGTATTTCACACTGCTATTGAGTATGATTTCAGCAAAGCAAACACTGCAGTAATCAAAAATAAATTAAATTATGTTGACTGGCAAATTTTAACGCGTAATCGTAGCATAGATAAATCAGTTGATGCATCCTACGAAATAACGTACGATATTTTAGAACAAACAGTCCCCAAAAAGCAAAGAAAGAAAATCAATAACAAAGCACCAGTTTGGTTCAATAGACAGGTAAACAATCTTAAAAATAGGAAGCAGCAAGCACATAAAGCATATAAAAGAAATAAAAGTGTTGAAAACCTATCTATCTACCTGACCATATGTGATCAGCTAAATCTTGAAATGAAAATAGCATACAAAGAACACAACACAATAATAGAAAACAATATAAAATCGGATCCTAAATACTTCTTCAAACATGTTAAAGAGAAACGAAAATCTCAGAGCTTTCCTTCAAAAAGGCATCTAGATGACAAAAGTGGTAATACTTCTAATGAAATATGTGACTTATTTGCTGATTTCTTTCAAGACGTCTATACATCTCACGATGATAATGAGCGTGATCATCAATATTTCATCAATAATCAATCCGATAAAGAAATCTTACGTGCCCTTGAGACATTGGATGCCTCAAAAGGTGCTGGACCAGATGGTTTACCTCCTATATTTCTCAAATCGTTTTCAAAAGAATTAGTTTTTGCTTTTTAATTTATCACTGAAGTCCAGTATTCTTCCCGCCATTTGGAAGAAATCATTTTTAATCCCAATTTTCAAAAGTGGTAAAAAATCTGATATAAAAAATTATCGTGGGGTTGCTATTCTATCTTGCATCCCTAAACTATTTGAATGTATTATAAATGACAAAATTTTCTCTCAAGCTAAAATACTGATTACTAATAAGCAACATGGTTTTGTAAAAGGGAGATCAACATCTACTAACTTGATCAACTTCTTAACATTTTTGTTAAACGTAATGGATAAAGGTCATTATGTAGAAGCATTATATACGGATTTTAGTAAAGCCTTTGACAGAGTAGACATACCTTTGCTGCTTTTTAAGTTATCAAAGTTAGGATTTAATCCAAGATTACTGAAATGGATCGAGTCCTACTTGACAACAAGAACGCAAAGAGTAAGACTTGACGGCAATCTCTCTAAAGTAGTAAATGTCACATCTGGAGTGCCACAAGGTTCCCTTCTTGGTCCCTTATTATTTGTTTTATTTGTTAACAATGTAGAACATTTTTTGAAAGTTCTTCAAGTCTCAGTATATGCAGACGACATGAAACTGTTTATGGAAATACAGAAACCACATGATCTTGATATTTTTCAACACGAAATCACCTGGTGTAAAAAATGCTTGTTAGAACTTAACGTTAAAAAATGCACCTCTATATCGTTTTCGAGAAAGCATTCCATAACACAAAAAACAGTTTCTCTAGGTCAGATAGTAATTGAAAGATGTCATCAAATTAGAGACCTAGGAGTAATACTTGACTCTAAGTTAACCTTTGCTGATCACTACAATAATATCATCTATAAAGCAAATAACATGCTTGGGTTTATTAAAAGATATAGTTTGCATTTGAACGACCCATACACATTAAAAAAAAACTATATATGGCATATGTGAGGCCCATACTAGAATACTGTTCAGAGACGAGACTTATTAACCGGTGACATGCGACGACTGATGGTGATCAACGCGACTGAAAGTGGACAACTTCGCGACAAATTGTTCGAACGACAACGTGAAATGTTCCTCACTTTCGGATTTGGTGCTATAAGTAAAACTCTAGCGATCGTGTGTTTCAAACAAGAGTTATACTTCAACTGACTTGGGAAAAAATACAATTCAATTCGGTTTGTAGTAGTAGGTGAAGGAAGGTCATGCATGAAAGAACTCACGTAGATCTATTTCCTATAATAGTGTTTGTTATCAAAAAACTGTTATACATTTTACATTACAGATCAAAAAAATTGGGAAAATATTATCATGATATTTATTAATTATTCGGCTACGAACATCCAGGGCCCCGTAGCTCGGATGCAGTTGATCTTCATCATTGACATCGATTGGTAAAACTCGAACCTCAGTAACTGCCCGTTTGTAGACGCCGCGGTTCGTACGCACTAGAACTATACGCACCAGACCAACGGCTCCCGTGTACGTTTCTTCAACTCTTCCAATGTTCCACATGAACGATGGAAGATCCTCCTGTTTCAGAAGGACCTGAGCTCCCTTGTTGATGTTTGGTGAAGGAGTCCGCCATTTGGATCGTTGGTGTAGTTGGCAAATATAGTCCCTAGACCAACGATTCCAGAAATTTTGAACTGCACGGCGCAATTCCTGCAATCGAGAAAGCCGAGACACCTGGTCATTCGTAACATCCGGCTCCGGGATGGAAAACATCGGTTCCCCGACCAAGAAGTGGCCGGGCGTCAGCACAGCTAGGTCATCTGGATGATCGATGAGAGGAGTGAGAGGCCGGGAGTTTAGTATGCTTTCGATATGGGTCGTTGCCGTAGTAAACTCGTCCAGAGTATAGGAGTTTGCATTTAAAATCCGTCGAAAATGGTATTTGAACGACTTTACTCCGGCCTCCCACAGACCTCCGAAATGCGGAGAGCGAGCAGGAATGAAGCGGAAGGATATTCCGGAATCGAGACAATAGTTCTTCCATTCGTCTGTTCTGAACTGTTCGAGATACTGACGACACAACAATTTCAACTCGCGATCAGCCCCGACGAAAGCTGTCGCGTTATCGCATTGTAGCTCGATTAACCGACCGCGTCGAGCTACAAACCGTTTTATCGCGTTAATACACGCGACGGACGTAAGGTTCGGAACAATTTCGAAATGTACCGCTTTTACCGCCAGGCAAACGAAAATCGCGACGTACATCTTAACATTGGCCCCCCTCCCATACAACGGACGAACGTTAAATGGCCCGCAGTAGTCTAGTCCAGCCTTGGAGAATACTCTGCATGGGACTACTCTGACCGCTGGTAGTGGTGCCATCTGCTGGTGGTAATCAGCCGGTCGGCAGCGGAAGCAAGTTATGCACTTTCGAACAACCTTTCGGACTAGTTCACGTCCACGCATCGGCCAAAACCTCTGGCGCATGGTCGCTAGTAGTAATGCAGGTCCTGCATGTGCCGTCCTTACATGTAGAGAGCGCGCAATTAAGAAGCCGATTTGATGGTTAGCTGGTAGAATTAGAGGGAATTTCGAATCATACGGACAAGCAGCGTTCTTCAATCGGCCATCCAGGCATAAGGTCCGACTGATCAAGGAAAATGTTCAGATTTTTCAACGGAGATTTGCTATCATATTCAATCGGTCGTGTAGGTTCGAGCTTAAGGCGTTTAAGAAGTTGGATTTCCTTGGGAAAACTATTTACCTGAGCTAGGCGCACCATGGATTTCAACGCCTTTTCGATTTCTGCTGGAGTAAGATTTCTGACAACCTTTTCTGCTTTCGGTCGTCGGCAGTTTGTACCAAATCGAATGCACATGGCCACTATCTTCAACAGCTTTCCCAACTCCGAATATCTCCCGAAAATGGACTCATCGATTTCTACGACATTTAGTACGACGACTGCTCGTTTCTCCTGATCGATGCTTATAGGCAAACTCGACGGAATCTTCGGCCAAGTTTCCGGCCCTTAGCTTAAAAATGATGGCCCATGCCACCACAACGCATCATCGATGATTTTACTAGGATTTGCCCCACGGGATATACGATCCGCGGGGTTAAGCTCAGAAGGGACATAGTTCCACGGTAGCCCTCGAGCAAGACATTGCACCTCTGCCACACGATTAGAGATGAACACCTTCCATTCATTCGGTGGCGACTGGATCCAATGTAAGACCACGGTGCTGTCCGTCCAAAACAACGTAGATCCATTGTAGCCCGTAGTTGTGCGCAGGTTATCAATCAGCTGGCTACCAAGCACGGCTGCACAAAGCTCCAGCCTTGGAATGGACAAGCCGCGTAGAGGAGCGACTCGTGACTTAGCGATCAGTAGCTTACTTTTAATTTCATCTTCAACATTCTGTCCAACCACATAGACACAGCATCCGTACCCCTTTGACGACGCATCGCAAAAGCAATGCAGCTGGTAATCCTGGTCGCAGTTGGGGACCACGTGTCGGGGAACGGTTATCTCTTTCAGTTGACCTAATTCATCGCGAAACGCTTGCCACCACTGACTTTCTTGATCTGGCAATTCTTCATCCCAAGTATACCGACTTGCCCACAAGCCTTGGACAAATATTTGCGCACTGATGACTACCGGTCCCAACAGTCCTAGGGATCAAAAAGCCAGGACATTTCAGATACAACACTCCGTTTGGTAACCATCTGTATGTTTTCTAAATTGGGGACCTGAAAACTAAGATGATCCGTGCTTGGATTCCAAAGTAGCCCAAGTGCTTTCGTTGCTGATCCACGTCCTATTTCCGTTGGACCAGGGTTTCCACAGAGTTCTTTGGATATGTGGTGTAACACGTTTGACTCATTAGCACACCACTTACGAAGGGTAAACCCCCCTCGGGCGAGCAGTTCCTGTAGTTGACGGCATGTTTCTGCAACCTCTTCTAAGTCGTCGCCTCGTGTCATCATCCACATAGAAACGCTTCGTAATTACTGGTGCGGCTAGTGGATATCGATCGCCATCATCCTCGGCTAGCTTGTTTAATACACGGGCAGCTTGATAAGGGGAACAGGCTAGTCCATACGTCACGGTCTTCAGGTGATAATTCTTCATTGGTAGTGATGAATCCGATCGCCAAACGACCGACAGGAATTTTCGGTCATCCGGATGCACCCACACTTGCCGAAACATTTTCTCGGCGTCGGCGGAGAACACGTACCTGGGGAACCGGAAGTTCACTACCACGGCGAGCAGCGCTGGTTGAACCGTTGGACCAGTGAAAAGAACTTCGTTCAGCGACATTTGACCATGCGATTTGGTGCTGGCATCAAACACGACCCTGGTTTTTGTGGTCGTGCTTTCAGGTCGTCGTACAGCATGATGCGGGAGATAAAACTGCGGGCCCGCGACGCGAGAACTCTCTTCCATATGCCCCAGCTTAACATACTCATCCATAAACTACTTGTACTCCTCACGCAGCTCGTTATCCTTGGCGAAACGTCTCTCCATCGCCGACAATCTATTTACAGCAGGCTTGTAGGAATCACCAAGGAATTGGACCTGTGACTCCCTAAGTGGTAGTCGTACCACGTAACGTCCACTGTCGTCACGGGATACAGTGCGAATAAAATGGTCTTCAACATACTGTTCTTCCTGCGTTAGCGCTCGTCCAACATCGAAATCGTCGACCTCCCACATTCGCTCCAATTGTGCATTGAGGTCGTGATCAGCAGCTACGTGACACACTACCGTCTCCGGCGGTTGGGAAGTGGCCCTTCCAGAGACCACGTATCCTAATACGGTTTTCTGTAAAATAGGATATCCGGCAGTAAGTGTTAACCTTTGGGTTTCGAGAAGAGTGTAAAACAACTCCGCTCCTACAATGAGATCGATTCCATGTGAAATATTAAACCTTGGATCGGCTAATGGCAAATTGCGTGGAATGGTCCAACGAGATACATCGATACTACGGTTGGAGAGACGAACGGTCAACTTCGGTAGAACCAAGCAGTCTATCTGTTGTTCAAATCCCCCGAACCGTGACGAAAGTGCAATGTTTACTTTATAGTGCACGTTTACGGTTGCTTGCCCGATACCACTTACAGGAAGATTGATGAGAGTACGTTTAAGATCTAGTTTCTGGCATAGTGATTCGGATACAAAGTTCGAGTGTGAACCACTGTCCAACAAAGCCCGTGCAAAGTGATAAACATTGTTTACATCTCGAACTCGAACAACCGCTGTTGATAAAAACACAATGCTTTCAAAGGATTTGTTTGCTTGTGTTAGCGATGTAGCATACTGCTGGGGACAGTATGAAAGAGGTTCAGATTGATTACGATCATGCGAAACAACCGGCGACGGAGGGGGGACTATCGACCGCGGCGAGACGCGATGAAACCTTTTGTGAAAACGGATCGACAGCCTGGGGTAATGTGTAAGTGAGCACCACCGGATGCGAGATCTCTGCTTGAGATGTAGTTGTTGGTGTAGAACAGATAGCTGTACAGGATTGAGAAGTGTTCGGTAATTGTTCTTCATGCGGAGTAGTGACGACTGCTGAAGACGACGATAGCGTTGGTAGATGTAACATACGGTGGTGCTTTTCCCCACACGTTCTACACCAACTACTACGACAGTCCTTTGCCATATGACCACCTCTCTAACAATTGATGCACAACCGATGCTTCTTGGCAAAATCAAAACGATTGTTTGGGCTCAACTTGATGAACGACTCACACTGGACCAAAGAGTGAGCTTGCTTATAGCTTGGGCATTTAACCACATTTTCGGAGGCAACGCGTGACGAGGTAGTTTTGGATTTTACGGGTTTCACTTGTACGGTTGAGAAGGAGCCACATGACGTAGTACATTTTTGTAGAGTACGCGACCTCTTCCGAATAAATTCAAGCAATTCGCCATACTGAGGAAGTTCTTCATCTTTACACTGGGTTTCCCACACAAGAAGAGATTATTCGTCGAGTAGGCTGCTTAGACGCTCCACTAAAAATGAATTCCAATGGGCATCGTCCTCTAGTTTGTTCAGAAATCCTACATGACGATTAAACTCGTCTGTCAATTCGGACAAGGCAGAGGCAGATCCCTTCCGCAGGGATGGTACGCGAAATAGTGCTGACATGTGCTGACAGATTACCAGATAATTAGTGTTCTCATACCGGTCACAAATACATTTCCATGCGATCGCATAATTGTCCGCAGTGATCGCAATGGACGAAATGAGGCGAGAAGCATCACCCTTCAAGCTGCTGCGCAAGTAATGTAGCTTTTGCACAGCCGACAATTGCACGTTGGAATGAATTACGGATTTAAACAAGTCGCGAAACTCGATCCACTGTTCCGATCCGCATCTTCAATTCCGGAAGTTTGACCGACATGACTGGATGTGTCGGATCATGGAGTTGCTGTTGTACTTGAGGTACTGGATTTACCGGCACAGGGTTAGTTTGAGGCAGCTTGCTGGTTAGCGAAGCTTTCTACGCGAAGTACAAATCATGGAACTCTTGCCGAGAATCCGCAAAGTCTTCTTGCTCATCTTCTATCACTTCGATTTCGTCCTGTACACTTTCGAAAGTTTGCCATAGTTCATCTAGACGACTAATCCTCAACGACACTTGATTCACTTGAGTTTCGGGTTCATATTGCTTATCGAACTGTTTTATCAACCTTGCCGATCCGAGAATGTTACTTTTCCGTCGCAAAAGTGTTTTGTGGTGAAGGTTATTCTTCCGCAAAGCCGATTTCTTCATTTCGAACACGCATAATGGACGAAGGACAACGTATTTCCGCGTCGTTTACTTTCAACACCTTATTGTTAGACCTCGCCGTTTGAGGTTAACTTATATCCACCGTCTGATTCACGGGTACTCGAGAGAATAGTCACTTCCAAGCTCTATTTTTAGACTCAGTCACCACCAGTGCCCACTAGAAATACGACAAGGAAGAAATAGCTGATGTTTCGCGGCGATAACTGTTAGGTTTCGAATGGGTGGCACTACAATAGGCACTACACGTGATTGTTAGCAAGAGCACTTTATTGGGATTTCCTCCCGGGTTTCGGCACCATAAATTTTGTTCAGAGACGAGCCTTATTAACCGGTGACTTGCGACGACTGATGGTGATCAACGCGACTGAAAGTGGACACCTTCGCGACAAATTGTTCGAACGACAACGAGAAATGTTCCTCACTTTCGGATTTGGTGCTATAAGTAAAACTCTAGCGATCGTGTGTTTCAAACAAGAGTTATACTTCAACTGACTTGAGAAAAAATACAATTCAATTCGGTTTGTAGTAGTAGGTGAAGGAAGGTCATGCATGAAATAACGCACGCAGATCTATTTCCTATAATAGTATTTGTTATCAAAAAACTGTTATACATTTTACATTACAGATAAAAAAAATTAGGAAAATATTATCATGATATTTATTAATTATTCGGCTACGAACAGCGTTGTTTGGGCTCCATATCAAGGAAAATATGTAAACCGTATAGAATCGGTTCAGAGACAGTTTGTGTTGTTTGCTCTAAAAAAATTAGGTTGGACACGTCTGCCATTACCATCATATGAGTCGCGATGTTTGATGATTAATTTAGAAGAACTTCAAAGACGAAGAGAGTTCGCAATGATTGCTTTCAGAGCTGATGTTATTGAGCAACGAATAAACAGTCCATAAATATTAGAAAACTTAAATGTTTATGCTCCTACTCGCTCTCTAAGAAATAGAAATTTATTTTTTATAAACAATCAAAGAACGAACTATGCCAAAAATGCTCCTTTAAATAGAATGATGTTTATTTATTTATTTATTTCGTCAAACAACCAATCGTAGACTACATTAATGTTCTTATATCCTATAATTACTTAATGTATTGAAATATTTTTTTCAGTTTTGTACGAGGCATACTAAGGTCAATCATTTCACTATGTTGATTATAAGCATTCATCATCTGATTTAATGGTCCCAATTTAGTATAATGTGTACGCTGGTGATCTAAAGCGAACAAATTTCGATTTCGTAGTTGTCGTGTAGGCACATAAAAGTTTAATTTTGAAAATAATTCAGTTGATTCTATTCGTTGCGAAACGAGGTCGTTAACAAATGAGACCATAGCATAATCTTGACGCTCTTTCATTGATTGCATGTTGATCAACGAGCAACGTGCTTCATATGAAGGGAGGGGAAATTGTGTCCATCCTAACCTACGTAGTGCGCATAATAAAAATTGCTTTTGAATTGACTCTATACGCTCATCGTGCTTTTTTATATGAGGTGACCAAACAACACTGCAGTATTCTAATATTGACCTCACAAAGGAAATATATAATGATTTGATTGTATAAGGGTCTTGGAAGTTGTGGCCAAAACGTTTTATGAAATTAAGCATGTTGCTTGCTCTATGAATTAATGTGTTATAATGATCCACAAATGTCAATTTGGTATCTAAAATTATTCCTAAATCTCTTATTTTATCGCATTTTTTAATATTTTGATTTCCTAAAGATACTGCAATACTTGGTGTGCTTCGTTTTCGACTTTTTTACATTTAGTTCCAACAAGCTTTTACAACACCATACATAAAAGACCTGGATTTCATTCTGAAATACATTTATATCATCATCATTTCATAAAACAATTTCATATCGTCAGCATATATAAGAACTCTTAGATTTTTTAAAATAAAAGATATATCGTTAACATTTAAGATAAACAGAAGTGGACCTAAGTGTGAACCTTGAGGAACACCAGACGTGACTTTAATAGGATTTGATTTTTTATCATTGAATCTAACTATTTGCTGGCGATCAGTTAAATACGACTTAATCCAATTGAGGAGTCTTAACACAATTCCAATTTTTTTCAAGCTTGAATATCAACATAGAAATGTCAAGTTTATCAAACGCTTTGCTGAAGTCTGTATAAAGAGCATCTATGAAGTTACCTTTATCCATTGCTTTCAATGAGTAATCAACAAATTCGAGCAGGTTTGTAGTGGTGGAACGTCTCTTGAAAAAACCGTGTTGAGCATTCGTTATTTTATGCTTGACTTGATTAAACATATTTTTGTTTATAATTGATTCGAAAAGTTTTTGGATGCACGATATTATTGCAATTCCACGATAATTTCGAACATCGGATTTTCTGCCAGATTTGTATATTGGGATTAAGAAAGATTTTTTCCATTCTGCTGGGAATTTACCGGAAGCAAGTGACTTATTGAACAACCAAAATAAAGGGGATGTAAGCTCAACTGCCAAATTTTTCATAAATATTGGCGGAATTCCATCTGACCCGGGACCTTTAGAGGCATCCAAGTCTTGGAAACCTGACAAAATGTCATGGTCATGTATTTGACTAACAACCACATTATTTGAACAATCAGGAAAGTATGAAAAGTATTCAGAATCACGATCACTATCCGAAAACTTAGAATAAGTTTCTTGAAAAAATGTCGCGAAAAGATTACAAATATCTTCTGCATTATCGCCTTCGCTTTCATCCAAAGTCATTTTTGATGGGAAGCTACCAGATTTTAGTTTAGTTTTTACATAGTTGAAAATTTTTTTTGGACATGACTTCATTTCATTTTCCGTTTTCGTGTTGTACGCATTAAGTGCAGCAGAAATAGCTCCATTAAGTTGAGTACAAATGTTCATATATGTATCTAAATTAGCTTGATTATTGTATTTTCTATACGTTTTATGAGCCTTCAGTTTCCGATTTTTTAGATTGATGATTTGTTTATTGAACCAGACTGGATTTTTTGAGTTATAATTTCGTCGCCTTCTCGTGCGTGGAACATCCTCCTGAATGATCTCTAACAAGATTTTATAGAAAATCTCCACTGCGTATTCAACATTTTCTTCATTGTTAAGAACTGTTTGCCAATTTACATTATTCAATTTTTGTCTAATATTGTCATAGTTAGCCTTGTTAAAGTCGAAGGTATTCTCGTAATAGCAATCGTTGGGATTAACGTTATTATGTACGAAAACTGAAAACTCTATAGCAGTGTGAAAAGCTTCATTTTTTCATGAAGGAGAAAGACATTCACTAACACAGAAGTCTTCTTGTATGTTCGTTAATAAAAAATCTAAGTAACAATTTTAATGATTTTTTACGTGGTTTATTTGGTTGAACCCTAAAACCGCAATTTTTTCAAAAATTAATTGCAGTGTTTCGTTATCACCAACGACGGGAAGTAAAATACTCTCATTATCAGAATCAGAAATAAAATCTACATGGCGCTGATTGAAATCACCATATATATGGAACTTTGAATTCAGGAGGGAAACGAGAAACGATTGCTTCAGCGGTTTGAAAAAATATTTCATATGATGCCATGCAAGCTTTGTCAGGTGGAAAGTACACTGTGGCAAAAACATGGGTCTCGTCCGCAATATGTGTTTTAACCAGTGCTGTACATTTTCATGACGGTTATAAGACTATGACCATCATCTTCTCGTGATCATAACAATTCACGAATGATGGTCAGATACTATGTCACTCAAAAACAGGTTGATCTCATTCGACCATTTGTGACAAAAGCCATCATGACTGCCCGAGAATGTGATATGAAGAGAGTAAAGAAAATCAATGAAAATAATTATCTGTTAGAACGATATGCAAGACAAATTATTTTCAGCGTAATAGGTGTTATATATTTAAAAACACTTTATTTTATGTTGTCATTTTACTAACCTTATCCATTATTTTCATTTTATTAACCTTGTTCGGGTATTAAAAAAACTGAAAAATAATACTTTAGCATCAATATTGACCCGGATTTCAAAACATTCTAAAATTATGAAACTTCAACCTAGACACAATGTTTGTATCCCATTTGAAAAGTTATGGTCTAAAAAATGCATTGGTGGTAAAAAATCCTCGTTCCAGTAACATTGGCGACCAAGAATCTGCTACAAAGGGAAGGAGGTTTTGATTTTGATGTGTGAACCAAATTGCATACAAAACATTCCAGACTAGTTGTAGAGAGTTGCCGTCTTGGGCAAAATTTCTCAGTATGTCATTTGTCGTCTTTTGAAATTATCATATTAGTTCCAGATTATGACACAGAGGTGGCGCTGCAGTCTATCTTTGTCAAATGAAGCTCTAGAGCGTTGACGTCTTAAGCAAAGTTTCTCAGTATGCCATTTTTCGTCTTTTGACATTACCCAAGTAACACCACTTGTCATATTCATGTTAAAAATACACGTTTTAGACCAAGCTAATGTTTTTTTTCTAACGTCAATAACTTAATTTCATACACGCATCTAACCGAAAAAGCGCAATAAATTTGGCATTTTTGAACATCTTTTAGGTCATACCAGATGTTTTGTAGAACATCCATAAGACAAATATTATGTTCTATGGATGCTTCCAACAGCATGCTTATAACATAATGATATGTTTTGTCAAAGCAAGCACGGTATGAAAAAAGAAAAAAATATAAACAAGATTTTTAATGGCCAAACGATATCGTAGCTAATGGTATTTTACGCGTTAAAGATGATTGTTTATTACTTTTTCGAATAGGAAATTAAAAGTGCTTTACGCATGGAAGTTGTATCAAAATTGTATATGCGGCTCAAGGTTAGCAGTGCAACTTTCCGTTTTACCTTCCCTAATTTCATGCGCCATTTATTGGATTAAAACACGTAGAAGGTACCCCGAATAAATTATTGAATTTTAGTGAGATTTCTTTGTGGTATTCACAAAAACCAACATGGCGATTTCCCAAGTCTACAGTCCTACAGTACAAGTTTACAGTACGGGTAAAAACATTAGTGACACATTTGATTTTCAAATGTTGGGTTTTTCTTTTCTGCGTTTTTTATTGTGAAATTGAACCGAGTAATGTCAGTATGAATGAAAATACAAATACAATTTTTCTATTATGTTGTGCGTAGCTACATCTCAAAAGACTCCCCCACAAATTAAGCCTAACAATTTATAAAAAATACTAAACAATCTCCCAAGCTGTTGCTTTATGTTACATTTGAATCAACCCCTATGGCCAATTTGGCTTCTATTTGAATCAGTGAGTGGCATCCCAATCGAACAATTAGGTAGTGTTTTTTTTATTCCAGTATTTCAAATAAACATATTTTCAGCCGTCACTGTACTGGATTCACAATCTATTCTGAATAATTCCACTATTGCATGAGGATGTTAAAAACATGTTTAAAATTCATCTTGAATGCAACCTATCAACATATTTACAAACATCTAGCATACACGCTATTTCCAAACAATCCAAAATGAAGTACGTTTGACTCAAATCAGTCAAAAGTATGGATACTCAAAAGTGAGTAAAAATAGTTCGTAGTGGTAAGATGACAAACAGTCACCGATGTTTTCAAGAAGTAAAATTTATGTTGATCGAACAAAAATAGAACAAAAATGTGTTCGCTGTTCTGGTACCACGTTTGAACCGAATATGTATGGAAAAACATCCTCAAAACTTTTTCAAGACCAGACATGTATGGTATTTCATCTTCATGCCTTTTTTACAACAAACTTCTTATATTCTTGTCGAACAAGATGTTTCTGGTGTTACTTGGGTATCAGATTAGTTACAGATATTGCCGCAGAGTTGACGCTGCAATCTACCTTTTCCATATGAAGTGCGAGAGAGTTGCCGTCTTGGGCAAAGTTTGTCAGTATGTCATTTATCGTCTTTTGACATTATCATATTAGTTCCAGATATTGCCACAGAGATGGCGCTGCAGTAATATTTGCCAAATGAAGCTCTAGAGCGTTGTCGTCTTCGGTAAAATTGCCATTTGTCGTCTTGTGAGATTATCATATTAGTTCATGATCTTGCCGCAGAGATGGCACCCCAGTCTATCTTACATTTTAATGATGCTCTATAGAGTTTCTGTTTTCTGCAAAGTTTCTTACAATGTCATTTGTCGTCTGTTGATAACACCATATTAGTTCCAGATCTTTCAGCAGAGATGGCGCTGCAGTTTATTTTTGTCAAATTAAGCTCTACAGATTTGCCACAATGAACAGACATTGATGTCTATATACCTTTTCTTGAAAAACGTGTGTAAAAGTTAATATGGGCAGCCAGTATAAGAAGCAAGTGCAGAGAAAAACAAACAAAAAATTTCAGGTTATGTGTTAGGCTTTTTATTGGTGAACATTTACATGACAGTTATCGCACAACCAGCGATCAATTTCATGAATTTTGATACTCATATTGCCAGGGATTTTTACTGAAAATGTTCATGGCCACTCGAGGCCCCACGGGAACCTGTTTCAGAAAGACAGGTCCGAAGACAAATCATCAGATGGCCACTAAACGTTGAGAAATATCCTACTGGCGAAATTTCGTGAATTTTGATACTCATACTGCCAGGGTTTTCTACTAAAAATGTTCATGGCCACTCTAGGCCCCACGGGAACCTGTTACAGAATGCATACGTTGCAGAAACAAGTCGGCATATGGCCCACAATGGAATAGAACTAGTTTCTAAGAATTATTCCAAAGATTTTGACATCCATTTCCAGAAATTCAATATATGTTTCCAAATAGTGTCTCCTTAGCGGACCACAGCCCCGGAAATCCGGATTTACAGGAACCAGATGAATTCAAATGGTCATTGCTGATAATGTCCCTGAAGCGAATGAGCCAGAGTTATCATTTGAATATGGTGGGGGACCGGGGGACCCTGTCGATCACTTAAAGGTGATTTTTTTTGTCGAACACATAAGGGTTAAACTGATTAAAAAAAAATATGTTTATGCAAAATCAACAATTCCCTCAAATATTAAAAGTCAGAAAATTTCAGCCGGATTGGTTCAAAAATAAAAAAGATCGTGTACATTGAAGTTGCGCCATGGGTCAGAATTGACCGTATTATTTTAAGAAGGTTAATAAACATTATTATCATTACAGTATTAATATTCAAAAAAGTTTAACATAAGAACTGAACATTCAATTAACTAAATCGTGAAGCTTAAGATGCGGACACATCGCCACTGACGGGGTGATGTCTGCTGGTTTTGACGGCGGAAGCATCGGTACTATGCCGGTTTATTTATCCATGCCGGTTTATTTATTCTTGACCATCTTTGTACTAGAGAAGTAAAATGATGGTCAATTTCCATGCCGGTTTATTTATTCTTGGCGATATGATCGTCACACACAACACTTGTACAAGATATAAAAAATGGGTGAGAATCGCGAGAGAAAAATATCTCTCGGTTGTTATTTCGTGTTGATCAGAAGTTCGAGATAGAGAGAGGCTCTTCTGTTGCTTTGATTGTTATTTGCAAGAATCTCATTTGTCAATTCTAACGCTGTCAGTACCGTGATGGAGCTCAGCACTGGTTTTAACCCATACATGATTAAATTCCTTAAATTTGGATGAAACAATAAGTTCAGAATTATACTTTGAGGATATCGCAACGAGAACTCCTCCACCAGACAGTCTTTGAGTTAAGAGTAAGTCGCGGTCATCTCTGAATACATTATAATGACTACCAAAAATTTCTTCACTTTTAATGCTCTCATTCTAACTAGTTTCGGTACCCAAAATTACCGAAAATCAGAGACCGAAATTTTCGCCTACTTGAGAAGAGAAACGTCCTTTTTTAACCGCTTGGAGAAACAGATGAGAATGTGAGAAGCGAGAGACTATTATACGCTCACAGCCGTTTTCGCGAGAAAAGCAACGGCGATTTATAATTTTCGTTTCTTTTTCAGTGAATCCTAGATGCCGATAATTATTTTTCACTTGCTTCTTGACACCTGAAAATATACCAGTCTTCATTTATCATGTATGGTCCATGCACCAGTTTTTCATTTATGGTCCATGGCGGTATCAGTGTGCACCGGCTTGGCCTTATTTTCGGTTTTGCTCCTCGTATACGATCTAGGTAGCATGTTTTCAGTGAAAAATGTTACATGAGAAAATATTTTCGTTGAATTTTGGAGAGAGATATTTTCGCATAGGCAAGAGAGAGGATAATGAATTATCGGCGAAAAAGGAGACATGAAAATGTGAACGGTTCGCTACTCATCGACAACCTGCTTGAGAGAGAGCATGGTTTTCACCCAGCTGAGTGAGAATTTCGATCTCTGCCGAAAATGAAGAACTTAATATGTTTTTATGAATTTGACTCATCTTTAATGCGCCACTCATACGATTAAAATTCTGGCAATACACCAGAATCTCAGTAGCACGTGATTCTGAAGAAATTAGTGGTAGTTCGTCAGCCCTACTTACTATTGAGCCATTCTCAAGCACCTCCGTGACAGTCGGAAAACTAATATTATTATTATTAAAACTGATTACCTCTCCTTGATTACGAGAAGACGTCAAGTCCTGGGTTGGATCGTCGAGCGCGTTAAAAATATGGTCCTCCTCCAAGGGGTCCGTCAATTCCCGAGAAAACACGAATGCCTAGAGACACACGCCTCGCACGGAGTTGTTGATGAGGTCATCGGAGACATCCAGTTGGTCGAGTGCGGTTGTGATGATGATGCATAGCCTGTCAGGTATAGTATTTCACCTCTTTGAAAATTAATGGGTCGATAGCTTGCTGGTGGTCTGGAGAAACGGTCTTTCGCTGCGGCGAGAAGTTCTCGGTCGGGTGGAAGTTGATTATTATTATTATTACAGCTGAGGTTATTAATGTGGTTGGCACTTCGGTAATTAGTACTGCAGCTATTGTTGTGTGGACTATCGAATTTTACGTTGTATGTATTGTTGTTGTTGTTGTTGTACGCTTTTTTTCGATGATTCCTCCGTTTCCATGCCTTTTCTGCCAATTTTGCTGCGACAAACGGTGCAACTTGCGAGTATCGTACTCCGCTCAATTGGCTCTCCACACCTTTCTAGTACCCAGAAGTCGCCAGCCGGAGTCATCGGAATTATTGTTGCTACTGTCTATAAGCTCGATTTCCAGGCTTGGACACGGATCGAGTGGTGGAGTCAATGGCTTATCATATAACGCCGTTACATTGGCGGATAATGATTTCAGCTCTTCTAGAATGTCCAAACCATGCATAGGATTCATGTGCATGGGAGAAATTGTGAAACTCGAAAGTTCTTTTACCTCTCCGCTCAGACTTTTCAAATCATTTGTTATACCTAAAGTCATGCTTTGCATTGATGTTGATAATTTTTTAGTAGATTCCTTCACAGCGACATCAACTAGTGTTGTGATATGGTTTTTAATGGCAACAACATTGCCGGTAGAGCCACTGTTTCTAGTCGTCGTCAGCTCATTTTTTATATCACTCAACGATACCTCAAGACGATCGATGGCTTCTTGCACACCCGCAACGTTATTTTGCTGCGTTGCGCGATGGGTAACCTCCGTGTTTTTATTAATAATTTCGGTCAACTGCTCCTGTTGCTTAGTAAGCAATTGGAATTCAAAATTCAGTGCAATAAGTACTTGGCACGAACTGCAACATGGCAACACATAGGACTGCACGTCGATCTTTTTATCTTTTTTACGAAGGGAGTTACGTTGAACAGGTACTCCCACGCAGGCGGCGTAAAATGCCCTCGTGCATCCGATGCAGGTCCACAATACGGTGTCAACGGTGGAGTCAGTTGAGCAAATTTCGTAGCTCATATTGAATATCATAACACGAAAGCACAAAAAAAAACAAAGCAAAAACGTATGCAAAAAAACGCGAATCGCACGTGGCTAGGAGCGAACAAAAAACACGTCTATACTGACTGACGATTGAAGATGAAAACAGGATGTCCTGTTTCAACACAACAGCGAAACGATTGATATCACAATGAATAAAAATACACTTAAAAAGTTTTTTTTTTTTTGTTAGGCTAACTAGACAATAGTTAATTAAAAACTCTTAGATCTTAAGCAAAAATGTAACAAGGTCTACGAAATGATTAACGACAAATAAAAAAAAAAAAAAAACCAGTGCTTCCCAACCTGTGGTCCGCGACCCCCAGGGGGGTCACGAGGGCCTTTTAGGGAGGTCCCGGGCGTCTGACCAGCATGACAATTTTTATGCATACAGAATAAAATAAATAACTGATCCATAAAAAAAAATGCAACCTACTTATAAAGTGCATGAATTTAAAGAATAAACGAGTATATTTTGGTCTTCGTGCGTCTTATAATTCGTTAGAGTAGAGCAGAGTAGTAGTGAACGGAAGGCAACGAAGGACAGTTGCTTCTTCCATTGTCTTTTTCTTGCCCCCCCCAGACCGAAGAACACCTTGAATAAAGCCCCCAACTAAAAATATTTGCCCCTTTTTTTTTTTTTTTTTTTTTTTTTTTAAAAAATATTTGAGACTGTGTTCGTGTAAGTTCATTATTAGGGGCGTATTATTAAGCTTGGGACCGAGCTTGGGACCGATGTGCTAGTACTGTCTGAGCCAAGAAAAAAATCGTATTTATTAGGGACCTACTGGTCTTAGAGTTAGTCTATGGTATTAGTGTGTGTCCTGGTGCGTCGTTAAACGAGCATGAGCATGAGCATGATTGACCGCCCACGGATGCAATTCCGTTATTGCCAGATCAGCTGTATTTGCACAAAGAACCAACAGATGATGTTTGGGACAAACATACATCTTCAATGTGTAAAAACTGGTGACCCATCATAAAGCAATACCGGCGCCGGCCGTGCCCGAATGCTGGTCAAGTAGGGAATGGAAAGGAACGTGTTGACATGATACTCGCTTTGGAGGAAGCCGAGAAATCCTCTGCACTTCCACGAGAAATCACTGGGATGTTGGATAGTTGGGGAAAGGTTAGCAGCAGGGTTCGTTTTGGTTAACGATACGCTGAAAGTACATACCTACACCATCCGATAAAAGCAATAGACCGCTCAAATGTGACTGAAAATAGACAAGCATAACGAAAAACAAAACAAAATGGACAAAATAAAATAAAATAAAACAGGATATTAGATATTGTCTTCAAAATATGGTAGAAATAAATTATTTGTTGCTTTGCAAACCAGCTCTCCTCGATGTCCTAGATGGCCAAGTCCTGCTGGACCCGCAGCTGCTGCCGTCGGCACTCGTCCACATCAACCCGGCCGTCGCCGACGTGTCGGAAACCTTCCGGTAATAACATGATATCTGTGGCTAATACACTCTTCTTGCACCGATTAATTTACAAACTAGGCCTGCACACCGAATCAAAATTCACTTTGGCACGGTTGTGGTATTTTTCTCTAAAATCTAGTTCTCGATATTTGCACTTGGTTGCAGGATACAGAATCAATAAGAATAATCTCCTGGTGCGTCGTTAAACGTGAAGAAAAACTCAATGAATGCGCAGTAGTAGTTGGCTCATTTGTTTTGTCTTCTTTTACAACTGAACTGGCCATTCACGCGTCGAGTCCCGAATCAATCAACCGACCAATTTGTTGCTTCCACATTTAAAATTTTGCTGAGATTTTGGTTTACAGCTGCAAACTAAATATTGTCAACTTGAATATGTAAAGTATTCAATAAATTTAAAATAGTTACAGAAAAGAACAAGATTATGTTGTACTTTATAGACGGCCTCACCATGGAAAAGAAACGCAAGTATTCCGAGGATTATATGAAATTCGGTTTCACAACTATAATCGTTAATGGCGTCGATGAGCCACAGTGCGTGCTTTGTGGCGTTGTGTTGAGTGTTGAATCAATGAAGCCATCAAAATTGAAACGGCATTTGGATACCAAGCATGCCGAGCATAGTACTAAGGATGTGGACTTTTTTCGGCATCATGAAGCTGGCTTGAAACGGCAGAGATTCGATGCCACTGGCACTGGCAGCATTCAACAACAAAACACAGCAGTAGTGCAGACAGTCATATGAGACAGCACTGGAAAGCGCTTAAAACAAAATACCACATACGATTGGAGAAACTCTGATCAAACCTAGCATGCTGAAAATGGTGAATTTGGTTCTTGGGGAAGCAAGTGAAAAGAAAATGCGGCAAGTGTCATTATCAAACAACATTGTGCAAAGACGAATTGCCCATATTTCCGAAGACGTGAAAGAGCAAGTTCTGGAAGAAATAAAACAATCTCCTTTATTCGCAATTCAACTCGATGAATCCACGTACGTCATTTCCTGTGCGCAGCTGTTGGTGTTTGTGAATTACGTATGTTCTGCTGGCGATTTAAAGGAGGAGTTTCTTTTATGTTGTGATTGGAAACTACTACCAAAAGTGATGATATCATGGCTAAAATCAAGGCGTTTATTGAATCTGGTGACTTGCAGTGTAAAAAACTTTGTGGGGTTTGCACCGATGGAGCTCCTGCAATGCTTGGCAAGAAATCTGGATTTCAGAAGAAGGTCAAGGAGCTTGCCGCAGGTGTCCATTGCATGATCCATCGATATGCTCTTGCCAGCAAGACGTTGCCGGAAGGGTTATTGAAAGTACTGGAATTGGTCATAAAGATGGTTAACTATGTTAAGTCTGGAGCCCTACACGTTATTAATAGACGTTTATTCAAGGAACTCTGCAGGGAAATGAACTCAGATCATGAGGTTCTTCTTTTCTACACTTCCGTACCCTGGTTGTCGAAGGGTAATGTACTCAACCGTGTTTTCGAGTTGAAGGATGAGATCCAAACGTTTTTGAAAGCTCAAGGGAAAAATGATTTCCTTGCACATTTTAATGAAGGAGACTTTCAGAAGCGTCTCGCTTACTTAGCTGATGTTTTTGAGCATCTGAATCTGCTGAATTTGAAACTTCAGGGAAAACAATCCAATCTTGTTCACTTCCAAGATCATCTTCATGCATTCGCGGAAAAACTAAGAAATTGGCGCCGAAAAGTTAAGATAGGAAATGTTGCCATTTTTGATCGTCTGTGCAATATGACCGATAAAGGAGCAAGCGAGCTGACTTCGGCTCTCCAAGCAGAAATTATTGCACATTTGGATTCACTGGAGCAGCAATTTGAGAAGTATTTCCCCGAAGTTGAAGAAGTAGCTGCTTTAGTACGCAACCCGTTTTCAGCTTCATTGGATGTGGCTAGCCTTCCAGATGAGATACAACATGAATACTTGGAAACAGTTCCTTTTCATGAAACAAATCGGCTCGCGATTTGTTTCATGAAAAGGAACTGAGCCAGTTCTGGTGTGCTATGTATGGCTCGTACTTCCATGGAGGCATTGAAGATCCTAATCCCATTCATGTCAACATACCTTTGTGAAAGCGGATTTTCAACTCTACTTCAAATCAAAACGAAGACAAGAAACAGACTGAACGTTGAAGATGACATGAGACTGGCGTTGTCTCAAACACAGCCCCGAATTTCAAATCTAGTGTCCCAAATCCAGGCGCAGCAATCACACTGAGTGTTTTTCCTGGTTATAACATAAAATGTCGTAATAAATCAAAAAGATCGTAAATTGATGTATTTCTTTATTTTTATCGCAACATAATCACATTAGTTTTCCAAGGGGGTCGCGGGGCCATTACTGATTCAAAAAGGGGGTCACGAGCCCAAAAAGGTTGGGAACCACTGCTGTAAAGCAAATGAACAGTTTTGGAAGAAGTTTACATCTGTAGATGAGATCAGTTCGTTCTTTTTTGCATAGCTGGTTGAATTTTTTTTTAAATAAATTATCTAATAGATGTTTTTTAAATAAATTATCTAATCTCTTGTAGGGGTAAGTGGCGGGACCATCATCATCATCATCATCATCATCATCATCAGTAGTATTCAGGTTCAATAACTATTTTTATTGTCAATAAAAAACATAACCGTAATGTTACGTTAAAATAACAGGTTTTCATTTTTTAAAACATAACTGAAATGGCACGTTAAGATAACAGGTTGTCGTTAAAAAGAACAAAATTGAATTCAAATTCAAAATGCAAGTAAAAGCGCTTTTCCTCGTTATCCTAGGAAAATCGAGGACAAAAACAAGGCTAGTGACTGGGAAAATATTTTATTTCACTATTTTTATCCATGCTTGTACGGAATTCTTCCTAAGCCTTGCATGGATCACTTTATGCTCCTTTATACAAACATTTTTATCTTGCTTGATCAACATCTTTCGCCTGAGCAAATTAACGATTGTGAAAAATCTCTGAATAGCTTCGCAGCTGAATTCGAAAAATTATATGGCGAAGATAACATGGTGTTTAACATACATTTGGTTACCCATTTATCTGAAAGCGCTCGGAATTTCGGAGCACTCTGGAATTTTTCCTTGTTCCCTTATGAGAGCGCGAACGGAATGATTCTCAGTTACAGGACAGGAAACAATCAACCAGTCGTTCAAATGAATACAACATACATATTCAACCGGATTTGTCAACATATGACTGTTCCAAAAAACTCTTCAGTTCATGCTTGGCATTCTCGAATTTGGTGTTCGTCAAAAAGACAGGACCTTGAATTTGACTCTCGATTTTTGTATGAAATTCCAACAGACACTTATATTGAAGAAGATATTGAAAAACTTGAATTTAGTAACCATGATCGGATTTCTATTGACTACATACAATATCGCACTAATTCTTATGTTTTTATTATTAGAACTAATTTCAACTGATAAAATTAGTGAAACATACGCCGTATTCAATATATTCTCATACACTTTTTCCTTGCATTGGTGTCGTGCAACTACTCAACATGCTTCACGTATGTATTGGTGTAGTTTTGCACTATGTTTATACAAACACTTTTAGGTTATGTCCGATTGTTTTCATTCGGTGTTTATCTTTTACCAGCGATGAAGAAGTTTCGTGCTGTGATGATAAAAAAGTTTTTGAAAGGTGAGCGCCCGTGTGCTATTTTCATAAATTTGAAAAACCTCGGAGTAAAGCGGGATTTTGTGTACCGAACCATCCGAAGGTACCGTGACACCTGCTCGTTGGATGACCGGAAGAGATCTGGTCGTTCTCGTACGGTGCGGACTGCACGAGTTGTTAAAGTGGTCAGGAAACGGATCAGACGAAAATCACAGCGCTCAGAGATCGTCAATGCACAATATACTGCAAATGGCCTCGGATTCCAAGCTTTCAAGAAACGTAAGGTTCGCGGAGTTTCGGAACCTTCCAAGCAGAAACGACTCGAAAGAGCAAGTCTGCTTTTGTCGCGGCACGGTGGGGAAGAATTTATCTTTTCCGACGAAAAGTTATTCGTCTTGCAACAATCCCACAACGTCCAGAAGGACAGATTGTGGGCTCTCTCTTCGAGAACTGTTCCAGAGAGTGATAGGAATATTCCACGTTGTCGATTTGCTCAGCGATTGGAGACACAATTTTATTTTAATTCTTCACCGCTACACTCAAGTTCGATTCTTAATGTATTGTTCAATTCACTAATATAACTAATTTTATTTAGATTTACTTTTAATTCTACAGTTCTATTCACTTAATTTAAAATGTCTTCATATGCATAGCACTGGATTAATTCCACGATTACCAAACTTTCTCGTACCCACTACTCCTCGATGATGATTTGGACTCCACCTGTCGGTTCGATTGATGACGAAAAAAGAGGGTTTCATGTGTTATGAAGGCTCCTTTTATATATGTCAGTTGACGGAAGACGGAAGAGGCGGAAATTCAAAAACGTCGAAAAACGCAAGGTGCCTGTTGTATCGTCGAATCGGTAACCGACGAACAAGGGATCGGCTGCTGATAATCGATGATCACGTTGACTCATAGGTGTCGTTTCTCGCATATGCGAACATCCTGGCCCCTTCGAAGATCGTATTCTGACAGATACCTCGATGTTCTGCATGATGTTGCTCGATTGTCGATCAATCTCGATGTTGTGATAAGAAACGTCAGTTGATGCTGGTACGACGAATGAATTGCAAGCATGCGCCTTTCACGGTAAGCTGCCGTGTTCGTAAAAGGACCTTGTATTTGTTTAATTTTAGGTGTTTTCCGCTGCAAACTTCGAAAAACGATGGATTATTGACGGGATGACGAAGCTGTTGTTGTTTGGAGATCTCGTTGCCTGCAATTCATTGATTGTCTACTGGTTTGTTGTCATCGGGTACTGCGACTGGCAGAATGCAGATTTTTGAAACCGGTCGCTTATATTCGCCAGCCGATGTTTTGATTGTGACGACGCGGGTAACACCATCCGCCCCTGGATGCAGCTCAATAATTCTTGCGGTGGGCCAATGTAGCGGTGGAGTATTGTCCTCCTTCAGAACGACCAGCTGGCCCCTTTGGATGCGGACGGGATTTTTGATCCATTTGGTCCGGACTTGCAGTGTACACAGGTACTCAGTGTGCCATCTTTGCCATATCTGCTGCAGTAGTCGCTGTAGTTGCTGATAATTGCTCAGTCGGTTCATTGGCACATTGGTGACATCGATATCCGGAACAGCCTTCAAGGACGAACCGGTCAAGAAGTGCCCAGGACTGAGAGGCTCGAAGTCTGTAGGGTCATCGCTCAATGGAACGATCGGTCGAGAGTTTAAACAACCCTCGATCTGAGACAGAAGTGTTTGCATGTCCTCAATGCCTAATGTTTGGGTCCCCAGAGCTCGGAGAAAGTGTTTTTGGGCGGATTGGATCGCGGCCTCCCATAGTCCTCCGAAGTGAGAAGCCTTAGGAGGATTAAAGCGCCAACGTATTCCATTTGACGCACATTCTTCGGCGATTGATTTCTGGTGCTGGTTGCTTCGGATGATTTGTCGTAGTTCGTTGGCTGCCCCAATGAAGTTTCTGCCGTTGTCAGTGAAAATTTCTGCACATAGCCCTCGGCGAGCGACAAAACGCCGTAGGGCTTGGATGAATTTAGCGGTGCTTAGGTCTCCTACTAACTCGAGATGTACCGCCTTCGTCGTGAAGCAAACAAAAACGGCAACATATGCCTTACCGGGTGCTGCTCGACGGTGGATGGGTTTGAGTGTGATTGGACCCCAGTAATCGATCCCAGTGATTGTAAACGGGCGGTTTGCAGTTACTCTTTCGACTGGGAGCTCGGCCATAAACTGCTGGACGAGTTTTGGTCGGGCTCTGACGCAGACTACGCAGTGCTGGGTGATCTTCCTGGCCAAGCTTCTCGCCCCGGTAATCCAATACCTCAGACGGAGAATGTTGAGGAGCAATTGAGGAGCGGCGTGCAAATGGGTTTCATGTAGGGAGCGAATGAGCAGAGTAGATATTGCGTGGGCGGATGGTAGTAAAATTTGATGCTTGCTATCGAATGTCTGTTGGGTTCGTTTGAGTCTTCCGCCAATGCGAATCAGTTGATCGGCGGATAGGAACGGGTGAAACCAACGAAGGCGAGATTTTGACGAGACTGGTATAGATTGCTTAAGCTGTTTCCACTCCGCGGGGAATAGCTGCTGCTGGACTAGGCGAATCAGTACACTTTCAGCTGCTTCCATTTCTTCGGTAGAGATAGTTGTGGTGGTTGGTGCAGGGATGCACTGACAGTGTAGGGCGAATCGGCGACAGTAGGCAGTCACTCGTAGCATTTTGTTGTAGTTGGAAAACTTGGCGACGAACAGGTCGATAAAAGATGGTTCGACGACGGCCGTCATTGATGTTGTTGGTGGTCTTCGTGCTTCTGGAATGCCATCGAAATCGGAGTCAGTTGTTGTTTGCTGGATCGGCCAATATTTCTTGTCGAGTGTCAACCACTGTGGACCCTTCCACCAGAGATCGTTGTTGAGGAGATTTTCTGCTGAAAGACCACGAGAGATATGGTTGTTGTCCCGAAACATGGTTCCACGGGCAATTTTGGGTGGCTAGCTGTATTTTAGAGACACGATTAGCCACGAAGGTGGTCCATGTTGAAGGTGTAGAGTTGATCCAACAAATGACGATCGTTGAGTCCACCCAGAAAAATGCTTCGATTGCGAGCTTTAAGGATGTCGTTACCTTTCCGTAGAGCTCAGCTGCAAGCAAAGCTCCACAGAGTTCGAGACGTGGAATGCTTTGTTGCCTTAAAGGTGCAACTTTAGACCTTGCAGTGAGCAGTGCTGTTTTAGTTTCGCCAGCGGGGTTAACCGACCTGATGTAGCAACAAGCACCGTATGCATTTTCCGATGCATCAGAGAAAAAGTGGAGTTGGATCGAAACAGGATCAGGATACAGAGTACAGCGCTCGATGCGCAGCTCGTTCAAAAGAGGCAACTGGGAGGTGTAGGTGTGCCATCGTTCCTTGTAGGATGGTGGAAGTTCGTCATCCCAACCCCATATGTGCCCGTCGTGGGATTTCAATGTCCATAGAGCCTGCATAAACAGTTTCGCCGATGTTATGACGGGTCCCACTAGGCCAAGTGGGTCAAAGAGGCGCGCTATTTGAGAAAGAGCGATTCGTTTCGTAAGAGCTGCATCGACTGGCGTCAGTAGGCCAATTTTGTAGCGGAGATGATCGGTTGCAGGTTCCCAGTGGAGCCCCAGACTTTTGATACATTGGTCACGATCTAAGTCCACTGAGCTCAGGAGAGCTCGGTTGTCGGGAGGAACTCCTTCTAGGACAGCTTCGACGTTGGAGGCCCACTTTCTTAGTTCGAAGCCCCCAGCCGAAAGTAGCGAATCAAGCTGGTGTCGGAGTGCGATGGTTTCTTCTACAGTGTTTCCTCCAGAAAACAAATCGTCTACATAGAAGTCCATACGTAGTATTTTGGAGGCTTGCGGGAACCGATCTTGCTCGTCTTCGGAGAGTTGCCGAAGTACTCGGGTGGCCAGAAATGGTGCACTTGCTGTGCCGTAGGTTACGGTCTTCAATTCAAACGTGTCCATAGGTACGTCCGGTGAGGATCGCCAAACGATTCGCTGAAGTGGTGTGTCTCGTTCATCTACACAAATCTGACGAAACATTTGCTTGATGTCGGCGATAAGCATTATGGGATGGGTTCTGGAGCGCATGATGATTGAGCGAAGATCTTCTTGGACGATTGGTCCAACCATTAAGGCGTCGTTTAGCGATGATCCTTCGGAGGTGCGACAGGATGCGTCGAATACTACACGCACTTTGGTGGTCGTACTGTCTTCACGAATAACTGCGTGATGTGGGAGATGATAGCAAGGCGTGGGTGGCATTTCATGGTCGTGGACTTGTTGCATGTGTCCCAATCCTTCGTACTCTCGCATGAACTCTCGATATTGATCGCCTAGCTCCGGGTTACGAGACAGACGATTTTCGACGAGGTGGAAACGGCGGAGAGCAGAACGGCGATTGTCACCGAGATTGGCAAGAGCGTCTTGTTTCAGCGGAAGTCGAACAATGTAGCGACCTTCGGGAGAGCGAGATACTGTCCGACGGAAATGAGATTCACAAGCGGCTTCTTCGACGGAGTAGTTGGTCGAGTCGTTGTCTTCTTCGATGGTCCAAAACTTCTCCATTAGACGATGGAGATCTGTGACCGTTGCGACGTTGGCGGTGACGGATGTTGGCGGTCGGCAGTTGGGAATCCCTCCGGATACGACCCAACCTAGAACGGAGTTGACTAGGCTTGGCTGGGACTCACCGAGTTGAATCCGACCGGGCACTTTGAACAGGTCGAAGAAGATTTCCGCTCCCAATACCAATTGAATGGGTCTCGTATCATGAAACAACGGATCTGCAAGCTGAATTCCGTCCGGAATTTCCCAGGAGGAGACGTCCACGGATGATGACGGTAGGTTCACGGTGACCCTTGGAAGCACCAAGAATTCTACGGCGGTAGAGTATCCACTGACACGAGAGCGGATGGTTGATTGAAGCTGGTGACGGGCCCGTGTGGAAGACTGTCCGATACCAGCAATGGGAACGTTGATCTTGGAGCGTTTGGCCTTGATCTGTTGGGCGAGCGCTTCAGTCATGAAGCAGCACTCACTGCCGGAGTCTAGGAGTGCTCTAGCGGTATGTTCGGCTCCATTTTCATCGACGAGAATTACCACTGCAGTGACCAGTAGGACGCTTTTCCGTTTTGCACCAGAAGAAGCGCAACAGACAGGTTCGGAGACGGCAGAGGCGGAGTTTCTGAGTTGCTCTACTACGATTGGGACCGAGTTGGCTTTCAGTGGAGACGTTTCCGAAGTTCTGGAGTTCGCAGATACTGGAGACGCTTCCCCGGGGCAGAGTTGAGTATGGTGGCGGCTTCTGCATTTACGACAGGTGCTGGAGGAGGGGCATTCCCGAACTTGATGACCCTTCCGGAGACAGTTGCGACAAAGTTGGTGGCGCCGGACATCCCTTTCCTTGTCTTCGATATTCATCTTGGAGAAAACGGTGCACAGGTACAATGGATGGTGGTCGGAACAGACAAGACACTTGCGATAGTTGGGCTGACTGGCCCCGTGGCTGGCTACGGAGCGAGGAACGGACTTCTTGGGGACACTTTGCGGCTGAATTTCATTTGACTTGGAGATTGTCTGCAATACGTTGACTCTACGTTGGATGAAGGTCGTCAGATCACCGAAGGTTGCGTTGCCCTGTGTCGACGAGTACTCTTCCCAGTCACGCCTGGTGGTCGGGTCGAGTCTGCTACTCAGCATTCGGATTAGCAGTATGTCCCAGAACTCTGTTTTCTCCCCCAGCTGTTTGAGTACCCGTACATTGGCTTCAAACTTCTCAACAAGAGAGTGCAACTCAGATGCAGATTCCTTTTTAGCGAGGAAAACTCGAAAAGTGAGTCTACGTAAGACTGTTTCAGCAAAGTGGGGTTCTGATAGTGATCTACCAGTAAGTTCCACGCTACCTGGTAGTTGTTGGCGCTGATGGCAATTGTTTGGATCAGCTTAAGGGCATCACCGGAAAGGGAAGACCGCAGGTAGTAAATTTTTTGGATATTGGAGAGTTCGTGGGACGAGTGGACTAAAGACATGAACAAATCGTGGAAGTTAAGCCAGCTGTCAAGATGTCCGGAGAACATGGGCAGCTTCACGTCGGGCAGTCGTACAGAAGACGAAGTTGGTGGGAGATGTGCGCTGGATTGAGTAGCCAGTGGGGAGTTCGTGGTAGTAGATGTATTAACCGAGAGCAGGAAACCTTTCACATGAAAGTAGTTCGTCTCGAAGTCGGTGCGGACCTTCAAATACTGCTCTAGGTTCTCCTCGTCCAGTGATTCGAGTTCCACCTGCGTTTGGTTTACGTCTTTCCAGAGGGTCACCAGGTGCTCCAGACGCACCGAAATCTGATGGGCATCCCGTTCCTCCTGGTATTCTTCCACGAACGTTTTAATTAGATTGAACGAAGTCAACAGACCCTTCAAGCGCGTCTTGAGGCCCTTGATGCGTCGTTCCGTTGACATTGTGGCGAGGTAGCGAAGTTAACCAGAAAGTGAAGGGATCTGGAAAGCGGAAGACCACGCAGCTCAAAAGAGAAGGGGATAGATTTGTTGGAAAGATAATTACCTATGAAAGGCAATTCTAATGCCTTGTATAATGAAGTGTTCCACACGGTCAAACTCCTCTGCACGTGGTGGGCGTAGTTCTGCCAGGTTCGGCAAAGAATCGGGCTGTCGGACTTGCGGAGTTCACGAAATCCGGTTCGAAGGACCAATGTCGATTTGCTCAGCGATTGGAGACACAATTTTATTTTAATTCTTCACCGCTACACTCAAGTTCGATTCTTAATGTATTGTTCAATTCACTAATATAACTAATTTTATTTAGATTTACTTTTAATTCTACAGTTCTATTCACTTAATTTAAAATGTCTTCATATGCATAGCACTGGATTAATTCCACGATTACCAAACTTTCTCGTACCCACTACTCCTCGATGATGATTTGGACTCCACCTGTCGGTTCGATTGATGACGAAAATAAGAGAGTTTCATTTGTTATGAAGGCTCCTTTTATAGATGTCAGTTGACGGAAGACGGAAGAGGCGGAAATCCAAAAACGTCAAAAAACGCAAGCTGTCTGTTGTATCGTCGAATCGGTAACCGTTGAACAAGGGATCGGCTGCTGATAATCGATGATCACGTTGACTTATAGGTGTCGTTTCTCGCATATGCGAACATTTTATTTTTATTAATGAAATATACACATTTTATTTGATGAAACACACATAAAAATATTATAAATATATTTTCATACAGATTTATATATATAAAAAAAAAAAAACTCTTTTTTTCTTCCCAAAGCATACTACCTACAAAGACCAAAAAAGAACATACATTTACATATATTACTAGCAACAGAATAATAATTATATATAAAAAACAAAACTAAACTAAAAAAAAAAAAATAAAAAAAAAAAAAAAAAAAACAAAACCCAACCAATAAATTACTTTTTTTTTTTTTTTAAAAAATTTAACCCCTCCCCAAAAAAAACAAATTCCTTATATTCCTGACCGGCAGCACAATTCCGCATTGGGGATAATTTCCGACACCCCAAAACCATGATTCCATCTCCCCGGAATCCCATTCTATTGGGGCCCCCGGGTCGATGAAAACAGTGAGGCACTCATCTTACTTTCTTTCAAAAATAAGGGAGAAGATGTGTGCGTTGGTCGAAAGATCATTTAGAATTACTTTTGCATGGGTCCTTTCACATTGCTCAATTCCATGCAATGAGAAGGCGGACTCTCTAGCAAAGGTGGGCGCAAAAGAAGGCGAGATTTTTGAAAGAAGAATTTCACATGATGAATTTTTCCCATTATTACGTCAGAGTTCTCTTCAAAGTTGGCAAAACGATTGGACAAGTAATTCTCTTGGGCGGTGGTTACAATCCATTATTCCAATTGATTCGTCGAGATCGTGGTTCAAAGGTCTGGATGTAAGTCGCGGTTTCATTCGTGTGATGTCAAGACTTATGTCCAACCACTACTCGCTGTGCGTCTAGCGAGTAGTGGTTGGACATAAGTCTTGACATCACACGAATGAAACCGCGACCGAAATAACCTCGTCGATAGCAATGTATGTAGGTGCGGAACCGGATGACATCGATCACGCAGTTTGGCATTTCCCGGGTAATGTTGCATCCAGAGCACGACTATTGGATACCCTAGTGGCCCGAGGTAGACAACCCTCCCGCGAGGTAAAAGATGTTTTGGGAATGCGTGATCTCCCCTACATGCAAGCGATTTACGAATTCCTTTGTTTGTCTGATCTAAGAGTGTAATGTCATCACCCGCTCTCCTCCAGCTTAGTAAATTCCCTACCATTGTGTCCCAGTTATACTATCCTGTTGTTTCCGTGCTACTTGTACCTGCCCAGCAAGCAGTGGTCACCCATCTGCGGCTTAGTTCCTGAAACGGACTACAGGGACCGTGGATTTGGTAGATGTAGCAACCATGAGCAGCAAATAATACCTTCAATAAGTTACCTGCCTAGCCCCTTCCAAACGGTAATGTGACCCATTAACTTCGATTAATTTTGATAACTTATCAATGCAAAATGAAAACATAATTTGATAACACCAAAATTGATATCCAATTGAGCTCTCATTATGATATGAAGAGCATATTTTGATCTCAGTTTGCTATCATTTTGTTCTTTGCTCGGGTATCGGCATTACAATATTTGGAAATCGACGGAGTTCAAGTTTGAGGGAGCTTGATTCCGATGAAAGCAATTTCTTCAACTGCAGGACATCTGTTTGATCTTTGGCAATCGCATTAAAGTCAACTGCTGCTACAATTGCGTTTACCCTCGACATCGCATCTGCTACGATGTTGTCTTTGCCGCTAATGTGTTGGATATCGGTAGTGAACTCCGCAATATACCAAAGGTAACTGTCCTCGTGGGGCAAACGACTTCTTGGATCAGTTGTGAGGGCGTAGGTGAGCGGAAGGTGGTCGGTGAAAATCGTGAACTGCCGACCTTCAAGGTAATGTCTGAAGTAGCCCACCGCCAGTTTCGTAGTTAGTTAGTCGTGATGGGCCGGGTGTAGGTACGGAGCAGCTGGCGACGTTCGACGAAGAAGAATCCAACATTCGGTCGGACATTTCAGCCAACTTGGTGAGACTGCCATCGCTGATGGACAAAACCGCACGGTCGTGGCTCGGTATACGCTAAAGAAAAAGTGTTTTCATGATGTTTTCATGATGTTTTCATGATGCTTTCATCCACGTTCAGGCCGGTAGCGATTAACTGCATACGAGCGAGAAGATGCGATGGCCGGAGATCACCCAGATCGCTTGATCCTAGCAGCTGCTCGATACGAGCTTGTGGCGATAATGCAAATCGAGCGATGAGCCGGTCTTTGACTGCCTTGTATTTGTTGATTTCCGGCGGCGTGTTGACCAGATCCGAAATGTGACAAATGACACTCTGGTAGATTTTGGCGACGATATGCCAGAACTTTGTTTCATCCTGTGTGTTCGGATCATTTTTCCAGAAATCTGGAAGCTTTACGGAAACGACTGCTGCCAACTCAGCCCCCGGATTTGGTACAACCATTTTGAGGTTAGAAGTAGCGTGGCACAAAACTTTCGGAAATCGGAATTCGAAATCGGAATGTTATGTATATTGGAGCGGGCGGAACGCCCCGCGGACCCCAGGAAGGGAACAAACAAACCGCGCACCACAAAAAAAACACCGTTTAGAAAAATAAAAATATTTTTTTTAAAGAGAAAGATGCGGGATATAGTTTTTTTTTTTTTTTTTTTTGTGACGGACGTTTTCTCTCGAGGGCGCGCTTATCACAGGTAACAAGGTGACCATGAAAATAACCAACGTGTGATCGCCAAATATATTTGACCAAATGGCAAATATTTGGTTTGTGTTTGTCGTTCCAATTATTTGACAATTCGTCAAATAGTGTGATGCTCTTTGTCAAATATGTTTGCTCAATACTAGCAAACAATTTATTTGACACTCTGTAAATTCTTGAGTGGCAAACATGAGCAAATTCATACACAGAAAAATATGAGCAAATTCATACACAGAAAAAAGTCCGTTCTGAAATTCGTCAACGTCGTGTCACGAATTCAGGAACAGGTATTTTTTTTCCTTTACGAATATATACCATGCACATAAGTCATGGAAACGTGAACATTGTTCGCTAAAGCAAATGATAACGTCTGCGTAACGATGCTCTAATTAGCGAATACACCAATCGTCTTGGAAACGAAAACTTTGTTCTAGAAATAAAAAAAATAAGTTCCCATTAACGTGATTAATGCTCATGATTTGCTCATGTTACCTCAAAATATCACAGGTTGAACATTATTTAAAAGCATTGAAAATATTGACTATTTGACTATTCCGACGATCATGCACCAAGGAATAAAATGAATATGTACATCGGGAAATTTATAACTTGGGAAAAATGCAAGTTTTGCATACCGAACAGGCAATTGGCATCTAAAGATGATAGATTTAATTCACACATTATGAAAACAAACACTAATCAAATTCGCACAAATTCAAGCGAAAACGCAACCGCTGCGGATAATACAAATAGTCAAATGTTGCGACGCATCTTCACCAACCACTAGCTCCAAAAAACACAGAGACAAATTTGATAGTAAATTTTACCATTATTGGGGGTTAGGATGACTATTGCAGTATAGTGATTTTGAACCGACTATGATCATGGGCAAAACGACCATTAAAATTAGTTCATTCAACATTTACCATAATTTCAGAATAGTCCTTGTTGTCATGATCATAGTCAAGAATGCCATGAACGTGGTGAATTCGTCCATTTTCATGGTTACACTCAGTTGCAAAAAAAAAGCCGAGCAAAATTTTGCTTCCAAAAAACGCCATGTTCAACCGTCTGTAACTTTGTCAATTCTCAATATTTTTGGCTGGAAATTTGACAACCCGCATAATCACAAACCATTTCTGGACCATTTCCCTTATTGTTGACGACCGTTTCCGTTATTGTTACGACATTTACCCTTATAGTTGACAACTATAAACTAACAATCTCCTTTATACTTTAAACAATATGTCAGATGGTAAAAGGCCAAATAACAATATGCCGAATAGGCGGTTAAGTTAGGTTACCATAAAAAAAATTGCAATTTTCACGAACAAAATTTTTGCTGCACTGTATACCAAAAAGTTAGTATATAATTCAGACCAAGTGCAGACAACAAAAAACCTTTCAATGACAATATGGCATACATTAACAATATGTGTTAATGTAGAGGTTGTATGGTGAAAATGAGATTAAAATATTCGATAACAATAACATAAAATGTGATAATATATCTTACATTCGAAGTATAGTTTTGACTATATAGCAAATAGTTTTTCGTTATGCGGGAACACTATAACCAATGTATAGACCTTATTTGATCAAAATTTCATGTTGATAAAATTTATAAATTTGAAGTTTACATAACATATGTGACAAAAGTCGTTTTTGGACAGACCTATTTTAAAATTCCGTATTTCTGTGAAAAATTTAGGTAGCTTATTAAATTTTTTAACATAGCCTACAAAAATAGAACATATATATGGAAAAAATATATAGAAAATAATGTGGAAAAAATTTGAACTGTTTCCATTGAGTGGTTTGGACTACAGCTGGCGTCAAAGTTGACGAACCAACATGAAGATTTCCCTTTTTCACCCGATATTGACTATGCTGAAATATTGGTGCAAAAAAAAAGCCGAATGTTATGAATACTTCAAATTTATAAATTTAAGCAACATGAAATTTTGGTCACATAAGGTCTATACATTACTTATAGTGTTGTCAAATTTTCAGCCAAAAATATTGAGAATTGCCAAACTTACAGAAGGTTGAACATGGCATTTTTTGGAAGCAAAATTTCGCTCGGCTATTTTTTGCTACTGAGTGTAACCATGAAAATGGACGAATTCACCACGTTCATGGCATTCTTGACTATGATCATGGCAACAAGGACTATTCTGACATTATGATAAATTTTACTCACAAAAGTGGCTGAACTTAACTTACAATATGAGTTAAGTAAAGATTTTACCTAAATATGAGTAAAAGCACTTTACCCATATTTGGAATAAACATAAACATTGTCAGTTCGTATATTACATTGGATCGAGTAAGATGGTCATCGTTTCATTGAGGTCCATCACGGAAGTTGAAATTGGGGAGTAGAAGATGGAAGAGCTGAAAAAACATTTGGATGCGGATTCGTTCCGAAAATTAAACGGTGAATAGTAGGTTTTGACAGAGTTGTGACCTTGGAGTTGTATAAAGGAATACACTGCCAACACCATGATGAGGGGGAGGAATCACAAAATCTGAAAAAGTAATGCCGTTCATCTTTTCTTACCTGATGGGTTCTACCTTTCGATCAATAATTGTTTTGACCAACTGTTAATCACTTCTTCTTCATCACATCTCGGCAATATTTGCATTACTAGTTATGAAATTAATCATCAGAAGTTCGTCCAATTAAAGAGCAAATGATATATTTGTGCTGTATAATTGATAAAAAAAAACATATTAAATTGAATAACAGATAACCGATTATTTTATTTGTTATCAAACAATCTAATTAGAGAAATATAACCGTATTTCCGTCTAATTTCAAATTATTTTTTTAGATTTACCTAAATATGCGTGAAATATACTTAAAATTGGTTACCCATAAATAAGTAAACATTACCATTTTTACTCAAATATGGGTAAGGCGACTTTACCCATAAAATGAGTATGTGCACTTTTCCGCGATTATGGATAAAGTTTACTTATATTTGGGTAAACTGATCTTAGCGTGTGCAATTGCAATCATTTGCAAACAGTGTAATACCTCATCAAATAAATTTGATGAACGTTGGTCAAGCATTCGATTTCCATATTTGGCCAAACAATTTTTAGTCAAATATTTGCCAAAAATAATCAAAGTATGATAGTGTGAACAAACAACTTTGCAAACAGCATTATTTGGTTTGTCCAATAGCCAAATATTTGGCATAGGCAGCTAGACAGCTGACAGATATCATAGATGTTGGTCAGGTGCCTATCTGCCTATGACAAATATTTGGCTATTGGACAAACAGTGTAATACAAGCTTTAGAATTGTAAAAACTATTAACCTCTCCTGAAAAAAAAATCCAGAAATCGTCAAGCTTTGAAAATGATTGTTAGGATTTAAATCTTCGGTAGTTTTCACAATATATCCTTCATCTATGAAATTCGTCAATTTCGTCCAAAACCCGAATGGTTTTAGAGGATGCCACGCGTCACATGCAATAGTGGAATTTGTTGAGCAGCCTGGAAGCATCCAATTGGGCTGCCAACCGAGAGCAGATCGTGGCAATTCATAATAAACTGGGTGGGGGTGGGCGGTGTTTGGGGGGGATGAGGCTACCGCGCTTAACACTACATCACCGGCGCCTTCGTACTTTGAAAATGTATTGGTGTCGCAAGAAGTATTCTGCCTATTGATAGCACGCAGTTTCCGCAAAGATCCCTCGAAGGATTGAGATTACCGTTATTATTGCCGCTATGACAGTAAGAGTAGTGAAAAAGATTGTGGTGATGATTTCTGTTGCTTTAGTAATTACGCGCTTGCTTAAGACGCTCTCTGGCTTTCGCAACCTGCCTTTGTTGATGTAATTGATGTAGTTTACGATGTAGTCATAAGCCGCCCAGTCAACTTTCCACACCATTTTTGTTCCAAGAAAGTACCAGCCGGACTCACTAACCACCGCGTTTCCTACGTTTAGCTTGCAAAGGAATCAGCTACTTCTTGCAAGCTATTTGCGATTTTTGATTCGATTGAATTTAAGTAAGGGCCTGTTCATAAACCACGTAGACTCATTTTTGAAAATCTCAGACCCCCCCTCCCCCCTCGTAGACTTTTCTCCATACATTTTTTTGAAATTTTGTATGGAGCGTAGACTTTGGTCAAACCCCCCCTCCCCCCAGAAAAGTCTACGTGGTTTATGAATAGCCCCTAAGCTGATAAAAATTTCAGCTTGTGAAATATATAAATTCCTGGCATCGGGTTACTTTGCATTGGTCCACCTCGTCATGCAATTTTTCAAAATTATCGGTTTTTCTTATTTTCATTGACTGCATTGACGTAGACATATTTTTTTTGACGATTGAATTGCGATATCACAGTGTTGTTGTGTGATTTTTGATGGTACTAATATCAATAAATCCGCTAATTCTAGTTGTTGTCAACTTTTTCTTTGTATCACCCAGTAATGTTTCGTGCCGGTCAACCGCGTCGCGAATTATGGTTTGCTACCTTGCAGAACGATGCGTCACCTCAGTGTTTGTATTTGCCAAAATTTGTCGCGTCCAGTTTCTGGCACAACACGGCAACACATAAGAAGTAGGATCAACTACCTTTTTGCTCTTCTTTCGAAATGATTTGCGTTGAATAGCTACCACGCAGGCGGCATGAAATTGTCGGGGGCTTCTGGCGCATGTCCACGTAACCACGTAATCCATGGAATAATTCAACGTTAAAATTTCGCAACTCATTATAACTACGGAACAGAACTGAACAATGATCCGTGGGATACGTGTGAAAAAATATAACGTTTGTAATATATAATGGGAAATTATAGGTTCAAGTCCCACCGGTTACCGTAGTTTTATTCACAAATATTCTCACACAAATCTAATCGATCATGTGTGACCTCTCTTCAGCATTTGGTTATTAATTTTCAATCAAATTTTTAATTCAAAAAGAGCACAACAAAACAGGTGATTTCAAACAATTGTAAAACTTATTATGACTTATTGTAGCATTTCGGCTTGTGTTACATTCAGCTTAGTCTCGTTCGAGCTTGCAATACTCGGGCTAGTGCTTGTAAATAGTAAATAAGTTAGTAAATAACCTATTTTTTCAGATATGATAATACGACAGTATATTACATTTATAATTACTTACCGCTTCTTTATCAATAAGTTTTCGCTTTAGATCATATGTTTGGGCTGCCCAGTCCTTAGCAAGAGTTTCGTCGTCAACAATGATAAGATTGTCAAACAGAATATCACTAGACATTGACCACAGCTCAATACCAATTGCATCCTACAGAAAAAAAAAGTATTTCATGAGTACAGTACCATACTAACTTAATTCATTTTCCTTACAATTGCAATCATCTTGAAAGGACTTTTATCCTCGAAATAATCCGGATTAGGTATTTTCGCAGGAACCCATTTTCCTTGATAGTTGGGATTATCCATTAATGGTGCACGCCACTTGCCCTTATAGTTCCGATTCGAAATAACTGGGGCTTTCCATAAACCACATCCGACAGCTTTCTCGCAGGCAGGGTTAGCGATCAAAGGTGCTTCCCATTCACCATCCATATCGACGTCCCAATCAGCTGGTTTTTCTGCGTTAGGATCCGAAATCATTTCGTCTACGTCATCAAGCCATCCTTCGGGCTTGGAAGCATTTGGATCCGGTATTTGTGGTGGTTCATCTTCATTCCATTCATCAGGTTTCTTCGCATCTGGATCTGGAATTTTTTCCCTTTCATCCCAATTTTCTGGTTTGAAGTCATTTGGGTCGTCGATTTCTTTTGGTGGATTTACCGGTGGAGTAAAATCAGTAAACAATGATCCTTCATTGATGGTTTTATGATCGACACGAATAACGTACGTGTTGTCTGGACGAACGATCAATTGATAAAGATGCGGTTGCTTATCCTTGAATGGCTCATCTAGTCGTTCCCTACAATTAAAAGGAAAAATAAACTTATAAAGATTTATACAAAATCTTCATCGACAAACCAACATGTAACCGAAAACACCATATCAAGATTGTGAATGCTTAACAATAACAAATTTTCTTACATAAAGAAGTAAGGTGTGTGCAATTTAAATTGCCGATTTTTTAACAGGTTAAAAAAGTGCCAAATATCAAACAGTTCATGCATTTTATATGAGGTGTTGAACAATAGGCACATTTTCAGCCTTCAATAATTTATTCATTCAATAATTTACAATTAGCCCTACTTGCTTATTTTTTTAAGCTTTGCAACCTTATTGCAGCGCTACTCGAGACAATCTCACGAAAGTGAAAAAAAAATCAATCATACAAATGAAGATCTTTATCAAATAGAAGAAATAGAAGAAAAGATTTAATGTATATTGATAACACCCCGAACGAATAGAGTCTGGGATAAAAGTTGAATTGATATCACGGAATAATAACCACAGGGCTTAAATGAATCCTGATTAAGATACAGTATAGTAAGAAAGTTATTGAACATAGGAGATAGACAAAGTATAAGTGATAGAAGTGGTTGGAGGGAAAGGGAATATGTTAGGATATTTGATTTTAAAGCCTATAAATTATGTTCTGTGTAAACCGAATGTATATTTTACGGAATCTACGGATTTTGAACAGTGTAACTAGTTATATCAATTATTCGAATTGCTTTGATTTAACTATTTTTTTCTTCTTGCAATTTTGTGGCTGTAGGAACTGTTCGGTTCCGAACTTTTGAATTTTGTTTTCCCTTTTTGCCTCTTATTCCCCCTGTACCCCTTCCGCCCGTTTGTCTTTTTTCCTGATAACAACCTTTTTGTTACTGTCGTAGTGAAATACTATCCCCAAAAACCAAAAAAAAATAAAAAAAAAAGTCGAGTTCAGTCATCCCAGCAAATTTCTCCCAGCCCCTTTATCATATTTTGTTTGTGTTGCACATTTTCGTGGCAGTGGGTTGTAATTGTGTGAGAAGTAGCTACTGCTATAAAAGTAAACCGTTTTGGGCACCGCGCATCGGGGGGCGCCCCCGCCGTAGTGGTTAACATCCATACCTCTCAACGCAAAGTCACGAGTTCAAATCTCACCCCCGGATAAGTTATGAAAAACACCCAAAGTGGTGTTTCATTAACTACGACGGGAGATGAACCAGCCCGAGGCTGGAAATCTCGATAATACAGAGAAAAAAACTGCGCATCACTTTTGTTTGTAAACGCGTTGAAGTTAAGTTTAAGAGAAGAATAAAAGTTGAAAAGAACAAATATCCGGATTTCATTTATTCCACCAAGAAGCATCCGATCCGTTTACCACTGGGGCACCCGATTGCTGCTGTTGCTGAACCTGCTACCATTCGTTGTGAGGCTATATACGTTGGTCCCATCGTTCCGATCCACAATTAGACCCCTCGCGTGGTAATCTACTGTGGACACCGGTTCGACTGCACACGGACAACCTATCGCAGATCCCCGTCGAAATTTATTGATGCCAAAGAGGATTCCCGTGATAGTTACGTTGTGCACCGCACATTGTTTGGTCCTTCGAGCCGGATAGCAGCATCGGTGCCTAACAGTTCAAGTTGGAGTTTAGTCGCCCTGGTGGAAAATTGAAATCCCGTCCGATCGGGTTCAATCGACCTACAGAGTGCGGCAGAAAATAATGCGAAAATGTTCAAACTTGAGTATCGGGTTATTCCGTATAGCTAGTGACTAATTTCTGTCGAAAGTGTATTTCTTTATGTTTACTTACATGTGCTGCATCCAAACATTCTATTTGTTTTATTGCAAATTCTTCAAAATGTTCGCGAAAGAAGTGATCACCAGTTTGTTGCTCGCCCAGAAGAAGCCGAAAGAGATTGCCAAGGTGGTAGGGTGCCATTTGGCAACAGTTACCGCATAAAAAAGTCCCTGCAGGATGGTCCTAAGCAGCGGAAGCCGGGAAGCGGACGTCCGCGCTTTGCACGCACGCCGAACGTGATCAAATCGGTCCGTGAAAAAATTGCTCGCAACCCGGTGCGTTCCATAAGAAAACTTGCAAAGGAAGCCAGTATTTCGGAGAAATCCATGCGGAGAATCATCAAAGAAGACCTGCATGCATCTTCCAGAGCCAGAGTGAAACGCCATTTGATTACGGATCGGGTCAAGGAACTAAAAGTGACTCGTTCCAAGGGATTGCTTTCCTTGTTGAAGAAGGAAAAAATGATAATCCTGTTTGACGAAAAGCTTTTCAGCATCGATGCTGTGGCCAATAACCGCACGGACCGGTTCATTTCACCACAGAAAATGGAGAACATTCCGGAAAAAGTGAAATTCAAATTTCAAACCAAACATCCGGCTGGTGACATGATGTTTGGCTTGGTGGCGTCCAACGGTTTGAAAATGCCGCCTGTTTTCATTGATGCTGGAGTTAAAATCAATACCGAAGTGCATATCGGTATTTTAAACGACCAAGTGCTTCCCTGGGTGAAGGCCAACTTCTCCGAGGACCAAAATGTAGTCCTACAGCAGGATGGAGCGCCGTGTCATACGTCCAATCGAACCCAACAATGGTTGAACGATAACATGAAGTTTTGAGGCCCCCTAGCAGTCCAAATATTAATCCGTTGGATTATTCGATTAGGCATATATTCGAAAGGCATATGTTGAAGCACGAGCCTGCAAAACATCATACCTTAGTGTGAAAACCCTGAAGTCAACCATAACACGCACATGGCAGTCAATGTCGGAGAACTACGTCCGAAAGGCATGCTCTGGCTTCCGGCTTCGGCTCGAGGAAAACGCTAATGCATCTTCGTGGCCGAAGCGATGGGTAAGAATCCAGAAAGCAATTGAAGAAGTTTCGGAGACTGGTGTGGTTCAATTTTCCCTCGCTCAGCTGAAGGTGTATGCGAGGAATCTGGAGGCTCATTTCGAAGAGTACCTCAGTTTTCACCACCAGATTACCGCATTGTTGCCACCGGAAAAGCTTGATTATAATGATGCCACGTACCTTCAGTTTGAAACGCATCACACCGAAACTGCAACGTTAGTCGAAGGCCTGATCCAGTCCGCAACTCCGCCACCCGCATTGATGCCCACGCCAGTGTCCATATCCGCAAACTGTTGTACAGCAGCAACCGCTGCAGGTTCCTGTTCCTTTGTTTGATGGTAAGCCGGAGAACGGCCAAGGTTCAGGCAAGTTTTTTCAGGCATTATGGCAAGACCCAGAGATTCCGATGCGGTCAAGTTACACCACCTTGAGAGGGCACTATCGAGTGGATCCGAAGCCAGGTTCATCGACCCGAAAACGCTCAGTGAAGGAAATTCGCCCGCGCTTGGGAGCTGCTGCTTGACGTTTACGAAGACGAGCGGAGAAGACAGTAGACTCTCATATCCATGGCCTGCTGAGCTTGAAGCACATGAACAAGGAGTACTCCAAGCAGATGTGGGAGCTTTTGAACGAGGTGACACATCACGTTGAAGGACTGAAACTGCTGAACCAGAATTTGGAAGGCGTATCCGAAAGATTTATCGTCGAAATCCTCACTGATGCTTTCGACCCCGAAACGCGGAAGCAGTGAGAGGCCACTATTCCTTATAAGCAGATCCCGAACTATGAAGACACCATCAAGTTCTTGAAGGAGCGATGCTCGCTATTTGAGCACTGTGAAATCAGTGTTCCCAATTTGTCGTTATCTAAAGATTCCAGTAAGAAGTCCACCCCGAAGTCCCCATTGGCAAAGTCGTTCGCTATGGCTACACATGTAGCAAATAGTGATGCGATGTGTGAGATCTGAAGTGCGAACCATCCTAACTTTAAGTGCGATAAGTTTTTATCCCTGACAGTGACCCAACGTAGAGTCAAGGTAAGAGAGCTCAATCTTTGTTTCAATTGTTTGAGGAAGAGCCACCTTGCCACAAAATGCCCTTCGAATAAGTCCTGTCAGGAGTGTCAGTACAGACACAATACGTTGCTCCATGAGCAAAAGTATCAAAATTTTATGCAAAGCCAGTGGTTGAACTTCCAAATTCTAAACTAGAATCTACCCAAGTCCACGTACCCAAACCAAATTCAGCCCAAGCTATTATCGAAGTTCCTTCCCCTATCAAAAGTGTTTCGTCTTTGTCTAATCCAGTCCATAAGGTTCCTCGGTCGGATTGCACACTTTTGCTTACAACCATGGTTGTTCGATTGTAGTTCCCAACCACATTAGGTTTCCAGTTCATTTGTAGAATGTTTGGGAATCGACCAGGTACCTACCCCTTCGGAGAAGCCGTGTAAAATATTGGTACTGGACAAGAAGACGACACTTACGCTCCGTTTTCGTTCCACGGAATTCCAAGCCCAATTAGAATGTTTGGTCACTGAGGAGGTGGCTGATCCTCTGACGAATTGTAAGCTGGATCCTCGATCTTGGAAAATTCCTACTGGTTTGTCGCTTGCCGATCCTACATTCCATACCCCAGGGGAAGTCAATTTGCTGATTGGAGTTAAATTGTTTTTCCACTTGATGCTGCCCGGACAGCTGATGCTAGGAAAGCTGTTACCGATCCTGAAGGAAACCCGTTTGGGTTGGCTTGTTGCTGGTGGTGCTGAGGACGTATATGAGAACCAGCATTGCTACCCAGCCAGCCTGCAGCCACTCACAGAATGTATGGAAAAGTTTTGGTCTGTTGAGTCAATTGAACCTAGTTATGTCGTATCCAAGGAGGAGCAAGATTGCGAACAGCTTTTCAGTTCCACAACCGTTCGAAATCCAGATGGTACCTACATTGTCTACTTACCGTAGAAGGAATCTGTAAGCGACGTTTTCACATTTTAGAGCATCGATTCTCGAAAAATGCCGATTTGAAGAATTCTTACGTAGATTTCATCAACGAGTACAAATCGTTGTCCCATTGCAGGCAAATTTCCGAGTCTGATGAAGCGCCTGGGAAGTTGGCTCACTATTTGCCCCACCATGCGGTGTTAAAACCAAGTATCATCGTTCTCGCTTGGTTGAAGAAGTCTCCCAGTTAACTCGAAGTTTTTGTCCGCAACCACGTGACGGAAATCAATTCCAACTTCGGTTATTACTGGTCTCACATCCGTTCTGAAGATAATCCAGCCGAGGTTGTATTCAGGGGACAGTTACCACAGAGTCTTATGAATAATAGTCTGTGGTGGACCGGTCCGTCGTTTTTGAAATTACGTCAATATGAAGTCATCGTTCCTGACATGTTGTCAGAATCCGAGTTGCCCGATTTAATTCCGATTAGTTCAGAAGTCTCTGTTCCCATAGTTCTCCAAGAAGTTCCTTTCCTTGAGTCCTTCAGCTCAATCCGAAAACTGCAGGGGGTTGTTGGATACGTCTTGCGTTTTGTGCACAATTGCAGATTCACCCGTGCGGATCGTGTATCCAACAAATTTTTGACCGTACCCGAATTCCGTAAATCGATTATTGTTATTATTTCATTTAATTCAACAACTTGAGCTTTCGAATGTGATTAGTCTGATTTCTTCTGGGAAACCTAGTCGTCAGTTACCAACTCTGGATCCTGTGTTGATGGACGGTTTGTTGAGAGTTGGTGGTCGATTAGAGAACTCTCACCTACCTTATGATGGTCGTCACCAAATTTGGATTCTAAATAAGAGTCCTATCAGTGAACTGCTCATTCTCGTTATGCAATTGGAAAATCTTCATCTGGGACCCTCCGGATTGATGCCACCTCTGCGTCAGAGGTTTTGGTTGATTAATGCTAAATCAACTATTCGTAAAGTGTTGAGAAAATGCGTAACTTGTTTCCGATCCCGCCCTCGTTGCTTACAGCCCATGATGGGTCGCTTGCCTGAAGCCCGTGTTGTTCCTTCTGCCCCATTTTCACGAACGGGCGTGGATTTTGCCGGACCGGTATTCATAAAGGTTGGTCTACGGAAGTCTGTTTGTGTGAAGGCCTACATTTGTATTTTTGTATGTCTTTCTACCAAAGCAATTCATTTAGAATTGGTTTCTGACCTGACGTCCGCGTCCTTTGTAGCAGCTCTCCATCGCTTCGTCAGCCGCCATGGTCTAGTAGAAAAAATTCATTCCGATCATGGCACAAACTTTGCTGGGGCAAAGTCAGATCTCCATGGACTGTACCAGATGTTCCGAGACGATCAGGCAAAACTAATGATTGATGAATTCTGTTGTGCATAGGAAATCGTTTGGAAATTCATTCCACCTCGACCTCCGAATTTTGGGGGATTATGGGAAGCTGTTTGTGAACAGTACAAAAACACACTTACGTAAAGTGTTGTCCAATGCCTGTCTCAATTTTGAAGAATTCTATACTGTTCTTGCCCAAATTGAGGCAGTGCTCAATTCGCGTCCTCTTTTCGCCAATTCGTTGGATACGCACGAGCCATCTGCCTTAACGCCTGGTCAGTTTTTAATTGGCAGCGAGTTAGTCGCTATTCCCGAACCCACACTTGTAGAAACTCCTCGGAACCGTTTGACCCGTTGGCAGTATTTGCAAGCTCTGAGAGAGCATTTTTGGAAACGTTGGTCAATTGCATATCTAAACACCTTGCAAGCTCATTCAAAGCATGTCATGTCAAAACATCTACCGGAATATACCGTCGCTCAGTATCAAAACTCGTACCTCTCCCAATTGACGATAATGATGATGCTCTCGCACCTGCAGATCCACATATCAGCCCGGGGGGTGAATGTTCGGTTCCCAACGTTTGATTTTTGTTTTCCCTTTTTGACCACTATGCCATATTTGCCCCTTATTCACCTTTTGCCCCTTATTCACCTTTTGCCCCTTACGCACCGTTTGCCTCTTATTCCCCCTGTACCCCTTTCGCCCGTTTGTCTTTTTTCCTGATTACAACCTCTTTGTTATATTCCATTTCGTTCAGCGCAAGAAGACAGTTCGTTCTATTCAGCGCTCCGTTAATTTGGAAGTTTTAATACAGTACGAACCATTATTTTTTTTTTTTCAAAATCGATTCACTTCTGCTATGGAGTGAAAGTGAGTTTTTTTTTTCTAAGAAGAAAGTGAGGTTTCCCAGTTGAAAAGGGGAAATCTAGCAGTTATTGTTGGCCAATTTATCAAGCAAATTTACGCTTCATCTCCACGTGGTCACACCAACGAGCAGGCCGAGTGTTAACATTCACTACTACATCGTCACCGATCATCCGACATCGTTGTGATACGAAGACGATCGAATTCACCCGTGCACCCACGCAGCGCACCGCTCCTTGACTAGAAGTGCGACGTTCAGCAGCAGCAGCGGCAGCAGCAGATCAGTAATATTAGTTAAGTTTATATTTCGCTCTCTCTTTCATTCCAATAGTGGTATTTTCATTTTTGTTTCGTGTTAGCGTTAGTCGTTTATTGTGTGTGTGAGTATGTGTGAGTGCGTGTGTGTAATTTAAATATGCCGAGGTAGGAGAGCGTTTATCGCTCCCACGAGTAAGGAAAACCGTGCGTGCCGAAGATTTTCCTTCGACATGGACGCTTTGTCAGAAGATGAACTACCTTTGCAACCTGATGATGGGAAGGCACAGTAGAATTTCCGACCGCGAACCTATCCACTTGACTCGACCGGTCCATGGGTTGTCTACTTTCAGCCGAAAATTAAATCTCTGAATGTGTATCAAATAACTACTGATTTGACGAAGCGATTCTCAGCCGTGACAGAGATCACAAAAGTAAGATTTAATAAACTTCGTGTTGTTGTCTCTAACCAGAAGCAGGCAAATGAGATTGCTGTCTCCCAGCATTTTACACTGGAATATCGAGTGTGGTATATCCCAGCTAGTGATGTGCAGATTGAAGGAGTGGTCGCCGAGGCGAGTCTGAGCCCTGAAATCTTGGAGAAGCAGGCGGTTGGCCGATTCAAGAATCCTCTGCTTCCTCCGGTACAGATCCTCGGATCCAGGTAAAGATTGGAAAAAGGATCGCACAGCGAGGGTAAAAAAAGTTACCCTCACAGACTCGTTTCGGGTGACCTTTTCTGGTTCTGCCCTTCCTCACTTCATTCAGCTGGGAAAACTTCGGCTACCTGTGCGGTTGTTTGTTTCTCGTGTAATGATCTGCCAAAACTGCAAGCAGTTGGGACATTCGGCCTACCACTGCGGCAATAAGGCACGCTGCTCCAATTGCGGGGAGAAACATGAGGATGGCGCCTGTTCGTATATGACGGAATATTCGATCAACACGCGCAATCTGCTTGTGAGTCGTCTTCGCTAAAATCTGAGAGATCCCTCGTTCGTCGAACATCGATAGCCAGAGGAAAGTGAAAACGCATAGTTTTATTGTGAGCCCTTTTTACTTCCGTCTTCTAAGCTATAAAAACTCAATTTGCGGTAATAGCAGACCTCTTTTTATCTCGATTTACGACTAAGACTCCAACCTGGTGCTCAGTTTTTTTCGTTAAAGATAAGTTTGTAAGCACATGTAAGAACATTAAGAAAATCCAAATTTACTGTTAAAATTAATAAAATGAAATAGTATGAACCAATATATTTTGTGAGGTAGTGAATTAAGAAATTCAAGAACTAAATAAAGTGAATTGACTAAACCTTTACAAACACGAAGAGCATGTGGAAGTAAAGGAGAAAGTGCTACCGTGCTACCACCAGAAAGAAATCCAGTGCTAAGCAGAAATAATCCACTGCTTTCCGCTACTATCACCATTGGTCCTTCGAACCGGATGTACGTAGAACTCCGTATATCCGGCTACACGTTCATATGTAGGACGCCATCTTTCCTGGTTCACGTGTTCTGAGTGGATCAATCAGCAACAACTGTATCTCAGCAGCTCTTTGTTCCTGTAACCAGATTCGATCAAGGCACGAAATTGCCTGTAAAGGGTAATTGATATTCCAATATCTTCAAAAATCGCGTTTTGTGCTTCCTGGTCTGTCACTTCTAGGATCTGACCGTCGTCCTACTGCTGCTATTGGAATCATCGTTGTTACTGAATCGCGAATGAGCGTAAATTCGGTCACTCAGACAACAGTCTATCTTTCTCTGGATTTATGAGACCAGAAGGAATCAACCTACCACGACAATTCTTCAGATACACCGTAGTTCCTGTTTCGCTACTGGAAACTTGTAGATCATCTTCTCTTTCGTTCTCGCCGCAGATTGGATTCATTTAAGGCATATAATTGCCTCTCAAAGGTGATTATCATTCCAATATTTTTATCTCTCACGAGTTGTGCTTCCTGGTCTGTTGTTTTCAAAACCCAACATGTCAACGGACCGTCGCCTAAGAACTTTAAAGACTCGCCAAAAGAGCCTTCTAGCATCGTTCAGCCAGATAAAGGAGTTTGTGGACGGTTATCAGGAAGAAATCGATGCTTGTCAAATACCTGTTCGACTGGAACATCTAGTGTCTTTGTGGAATGACTTCAACGCAGTGCAAGCAGAGCTAAAATCGCTAGATGAGAGCAATGTCGACAATCAACTTAAGAAATGCATTGACATTGAATCCTGCTATTTCCAGGTAAAGGGATTTTTGTTATCTGTGAATAAGACTCCCACACCGTTATCACTCCCGTTCAATAATCCTACTGGTAATGTTGGTGCACACTCTTCCCACGTGAGACTACCCGATGTTAAACTGCCGGTGTTCAGAGGCCACCTAGACAATTGGATGAACTTCCACGACTTATTTGTCTCCTTAGTACATACCTCTCATGAACTTTCTAATATACAGAAGTTTTATTACCTTCGCTCTTCTTTCGCTGGAGACGCTTTAAAACTAATCCAAATTATCCAAATAGTTGCATACACTCTCTTGGAAAATCATTACCAAAATCCTGCACGGTTGAAGAAGTCTTATGTAGACTCCTTGTTCGAATTTCCATCGCTGAGACGTGAATCTGCAACGGAACTGCGAACACTAGTCGAAAGATTTGAAGCAAACGTGAAAGTTTTGAAGCAACTTGGCGAAAACCCCGAGTATTGGGACGTGATTCTCATAACAATGCTCAGCATTAGGCTGGATTCAACTTCAAGACGGGACTGGGAGGAATTTTCTTCGACACTACGTTTATTCAGAGACGTGTTACTGTCCTCGAAACAATCGGGAAACCAGTTGAAAGCACAGCATCAATCAATGTGAAGAAGCCAACGCAGAGGTCGATCGTTAGCCACGGAGCCTTTTCATCCAATTTTCGAAAGTGTGTCATGTGCAACGAGCATCATCCGTTGTATCAATGCGCTACATTCTCCAAGCTCGCTCCGGAGGACAAAGAGAAAGAAGTTCGAAAGCACCAATTATGCCGCAATTGTTTAAGAAAGGGTCATCAAGTTCACGAATGTTCTTCTAGTAGCACCTGTACACACTGCCGAAGTCGTCATCATTCGCAACTCTGCACCAATGGAAGTTCAAACTTCAACAGCTTGAAGGCAGCAGATAACATGCAACCAAAACAACCATCAGCGAAATCTCCAAACGAGCAACCCTCCGTGTCACTATCAGCCACCGTCAACGGCACTCCAAACTTATTGGCACACCAACGTAAAAGCGTCTTATTAGCAACTGCAATCATCATACCTGTCGATGATAATGGCACAGAGCACCTGGCTCGTGCACTTTTAGACTCCGGCAGCGAATGTTGCTTCATGACGCATTCCTTTTCTCAACTAATCAAAGGTCATCGTCAGAAATTGTAGCGCCCGATCGTCGGAATCGGTCAATCAACAACACAAGCTCGCTTTCAAATCCGCTCAACAACTCGCTCTAGGGTGTGCCAATACTCTACTTCATTGATCTTTCTTATACCGCCAAGAGTTACAATAGATCTTCCTTCAACTTTCGTTCACGCTAATTCGTTTGAGGTTCCACCTGGGATAGAACTTGCTGACCCATCGTTCCACAAAACCGGCAAAATCGATATCGTCCTAGGTGCGGAGATATTTTTCGATATTTTCAAGTTTGCAGGAAGAATTCACCTTGGAGATGACCAACCAAAATTAATAAATTCCGTATTTGGTTGGGTTGTGTCCGGCAAAAGTGACCCTATACATTCTGCGAAACCAGCTGTAGCGAATTTGGCCACTGTCAGCGATCTTCATCATCTAATGGAAAAGTTCTTTATCCTTGAAAACGATAACTCATCTACTTGTTAATCAGTTGAAGAAGCTGCTTGTGAATCCCACTTCCAACAGAATGTCCGCCGCACACCCGAAGGACGATACTGCGTTCGCTTGCCCACCAAAAAATATGTTCTTGTTAAGCTGACCGATAATCGACGTACTGCACTTAGACGTTTTCATATGCTGGAGAACAGGCTCAAACGAGACGATACTCTTAGAGAACAATACCAAACCTTTATGACTGAATACGAAGCTCTTGGTCATATGCAGCTAGTGACTGACCATGAGCATCCACCTACACTTTGTTATCAATTACTACATCACGCTTTGGTTCGTGACGAAAGCACCACAACAAAGTGGCGCGTAGTATATGATGCATCATGTTAAACACCTAGGGGCCCATCCTTGAATGACGCTCTAATGGTGGGTCAAATTGTACAGCAGGATCTGCGCTCGATTATGAGGAGATCACGAACCCGGCCCATTATGATTATTGCCGATATTAAACAAATGTATAGGCAAATCCTCGTGGAAGAACGAGACACTCCACTCCAGCGTATGGTATGGAGAACGACTCGCGATACACCCATGCAGACCTTTGTTAGGCTCAGGCGTGTGTAACACTTTGCGGAGCCGATATTCAATATTGTTATTAACAATGTTTATTATTGATTTTAGTAAAAGTTGAGTGCCAATTACTCGTGGCTAGCTCGAGGTTATTGAGTCACACCATCGTTTGGAAGGGGCTAGACAGGTAACTTATTTAACAGGGGTAAATGGTTAATATGAGACATTAAAAGATTTGTCTCTTTGGGTAACGTGAATTCAAAGTGAGCGCTCAAAATTCAAATTAATTAAGTAGAAGTTCGGCTATCACAGCATTCCTTTCGACGAAGTTCAGTGATTCTGGTGCTACAGTTGGTTGGCGAGCCGAGTCGACACAAGATTGGGAGGGACCGTAGTAGTAGTTCAGACTTAATCGACCGCCGAAGGCAAGACCTTCCGATGTCGCACTGAGATGGAAATAAAGGCACACGACCAAGGGCGATCCTCTTTTTCGTAATTATGGCCCATCTCACGATATTTCGCTACATCGCCTATTTTAGTTATTTGAATTAAACTCTTTAATATTAAAATTTTGATTTTAAATTAATGTTACCTAGAACCGAAAAATTGTTTGCCAGTCGATCAATCCAGCAACACCTGCATTAATTCCATGAAAGGACTCCATCTGGTAGCGCTCGGTACCGGGGGATACTTTTGTTGCTTGAAAGCATCTTTGAATTCAGTTCTGCTGTACACACTTAGTTTTTTTTTTCTGAGGTCGGTAAATTTGTACTGAGTTTTCAAACAACTGAAAAAGTCAGCAAACTTTTCTTTAATTTTTAAGAATTATTTTTATGTTTACCGAACTTTTCAGCTGTTTGACATTTTACCGAACAGATTTTGTGTGTAAGATTTTACGATTCTCACAATTCCTAACACACTTAGATTTTTTTACAGAGGTCTGGGAGGGGTTTACCGGGTTCTCAGCGGCTGGACGTTCGGTGGTCCGATTTAGCGGATTTCGGCGGAGCTTTACAGTTATATGTAAAAAATTCACCGGATTTTGGTAAAGTTTTGCCGAGGTCTGTTGTGTTGGGTTGCCGGGCGTTCGGCTGTTGAGAGTTCGGTGAAGTTTTGCAGATTTCGGTAGGGAAATGTGAGTGTGTATAATCAATGCATATATTATAATGTTTTATATGTATTCGTTTTTATTTAATAGGTTGCATATTTATGCTTCTAGGTAAATTTTAGCCCACCTCACCCACGCTATGTGGTCTGGATTTTGTTGCTGATCGTTACTGAGTACACTATTATCATTTTCATCATTTTTATACTGTATTTTTTTTGTATATTATTTATTTATATTTTTGTAAGTACAATCGTCATTTTTACGCTCCTACCTTGCATTTCTAATATGTTTCCTATTACTTCCCATTCAATGCTACATATTAATTAGTTTTCTGATCACATGAAGCTTCAACCATCACTTCGCCCGTTACTTATGTTTAACTGGCGTTTAAACCTTCATTTTTTTTTCAGTTGCATATAGAATGCTTATACTAAATGTTCATTGTCGTTGTTTTTGTTTCTATTAATATTATTTTTCAGGAAACCCGACGATGGTGCACTTCGTATCATATCTGTTCGTTATTGAACTTTTTTGATCACCCGTAACGCTTATCGAGCGTATCCCAGGAATAACCCTTTCCCTATTAACACTCCATTACCTGTGACACATATGAGGGGTCGTAGAGTTCTCTGCATCTCTCTTAAGTATGTGTTAAACTAACATTCCCTCCTACTCCCCTACAGTTGCATGGACGTGGCCAGGGTTGACTTAGTCTACTGGAGTCAGCATGTCTGGTATCTAAGGGTTCGAAATCATCCCCCAGGTCTCTTGCCATACGACAACGGATCCGGATGTGATAGTTCTCTTAACAGTAGATTAAATCTTCGCCGCCTACGATATTGTGTAACTGTAAATGCTATGCTATGCTATGCTAAGATTTTACGATTCTCACAATTTCCGTAGAATTGTAAGAGCATCGCGTGTTCAATGTTTGTGGGACATTGTAATTGAAGTCCTCAATTCGAGAGAAAACTTTTTCAAATTGCGGTGAAATACGAGGAGCATGCAGAGCACTGTATGTAGAGCGTTGTACTCAAAATATGTTTGGACTTCTTGGTACTTAACAAAGATTTAGAACTACTAGTAAAATATGTTTAGTACTCAAAAGTTATTCATGAGGAATCATATAATTCAAAAGTATTTCAAGATTATTCAAAGCACTCAATAGTATTTTAGAAGAACATTCTGTAGTCAGACGTATTAACTGTGTGCTCAAAGTATTCGATATTATTTGAAGAGTATTTAAAGTACTTAAATGTACCTAAATCTATTTTAATGAGTATTGAGAGTAAAATTTATACGATATTGATATTATTGGATGTGATTGATTGTAATAAATGTAATGTCTGTAAAAATTTAAACAATAATTTGCATTCTACAAAATTTCGTAATAAATGTAATGTATGTTTACCGAACTTTTCAGCTGTTTGAAATTTTACCGAACAGATTTTGTGTGTAAGATTTTACGATTCTCACAATTTCCGTAGAAAATTGTAAGAGCATCGTGTGTTCAGTGTTTGTGGGACATTGTAATTGAAGCCCTCAATTCGAAAGAAAACTTTTTTCAAATTGCGGTGAAATGCGAGGAGCATGCAGAGCACTGTATGTAGAGCGTTGTACTCAAAATATGTTTGGACTTCTTGGTACTTAACAAAGATTTAGAAGTACTAGTAAAATATGTCTAGTACTCAAAAGTAGTTCATGAGGAATCATATAATTCAAAAGTATTTCGAGATTATTCAAAGCACTCAATAGTATTTTAGAAGAACTTTCTGTAGTCAGACGCATTAAGTGTGTGCTCAAAGTATTAAATATTATTTGAAGAGTATTTAAAGTACTTCAATGTACCTAAACTTATTTTAATGAGTATTGAAAGTAAAATTTATACGATATTGATATTATTGGATGTGATTGATTGTAATAAATGTAATGTCTGTAAAAATTTAAACAATAATTTGCATTCTACAAAATTTCGTTTGATCGCATTGCAACAAAAATTTCAATTATTTTGACCCATTGAACCTGTTTTTGTCTTTCCGCTATATATTAAATAAAGTGAAAAAAAAAATTGAGGCATAATAGAAAGGCGAACTTTCCTGCATAGAACGATATTATTAATTACCGCAAATCTTTCTTAGCAATATCTTCACAGAAGGTGTTAAGGCATTTTCTTATGTCAGGCTGACTATTGTTGTTATAGATTTTTATTAATATATGTTGAGACTTCATGAAAGTAGTCCGTCAGTTGAAGTGCGTAAAAGTAAATAAAACAAGAAACTAATAAATTCCACTGAATTGCTGTTGAAGATTTTCTCATCCAATAGATAATTCGACTGTTGTATTTAATGTACTTAAGTCGATTCAAAATTAATATAGGATTTTACTGAATACGTAATAAAAAAGCATAAACTTCTCCAAAAAATAAGAAATGTCATCGAAATTTATCCTTAACTACCCACAAAAGCATAAACTAACAAAATTGCGTTATTCCCTTTGATAATGTGACTGTTACGTATTTATTGGCATTGGTGGTACTTAAACTTGCAGTACATTATATGTTTATGACTATATGTTTTTCATAGACTGATAGACAGCTGCCAGACATCATAGATTCCTGTCAGGTGTCTTTCTGCCTATAACCAATATTTGTTCATTTTAAACTTATTGTACTACAAACTGCGGAAATATCACCGATCGAGAATTTTTTTTAACCGTCCTGCACTCGTGATTTTTGATTTGTTACTAGGACAGGACACACTATCGTTCTGCCGCAGTGTGCACCATGATATCTTTTTTTCGACCTTCAATCGTCAGTCAGTATAGACGTGTTTTTTGTTCGCTCCTAGCCACGTGCGATTCGCGTATTTTTTTTTGCATACGTTTTTGCTTGTTTTTTTCTTGTGCTTTCGTGTTACTATATTCAATATGAGCTGCGAAATTTGCTCAACTGATTCCACCGTTGACACCGTATTGTGGACCTGCATCGGATGCACGAGGGCATTTCACGCCGCCTGCGTGGGAGTACCTGTTCAACGTAACTCCCTTCGTAAAAAAGATAAAAAGATCGACGTGCAGTCCTATGTGTTACCATGTTGCAGTTCGTGCCAAGTACTTATTGCACTGAATTTTGAATTCCAATTGCTTACTAAGCAACAGGAGCAGTTGACCGAAATTATTAATAAAAACACGGAGGTACCCATCGCACAACGCAGCAAAATAATGTTGCGGGTGTGCAAGAAGCCATCGATCGTCTTGAGGTATCGTTGAGTGATATAAAAAATGAGCTGACGGCGACTAGAAACAGTGGCTCTACCGGCAATGTTATTGCCATTAAAAACCATATCACAACACTAGTTGATGTCGCTGTGAAGGAATCTACTAAAAAATTATCAACATCAATGCAAACCATGACTTTAGGTATAACGAATGATTTGAAAAGTCTGAGCGGAGAGGTAAAAGAACTTTCGAGTTTCACAATGTCTCCCATGCACAGGAATCCTATGCATGGTTTGGACATTCTAGAAGAGCTGAAATCATTATCTGCCAATGTAACGGCGTTATATGATAAGCCATTGACTCCACCACTCGATCCGTGTCCAAGCCTGGAAATCGAGCTTATAGACAGTAGCAACAATAATTCCGATGACTCCGGCTGGCGACTTCTGGGTACTAGAAAGGTGTGGAGAGCCAATTGGGCGGAGTACGATACTCGCAAGTTTCACCGTTTGTCGCAGCAAAAAATGGCAGAAAAGGCATGGAAACGGAGGAATCAACGAAAAAAAGCGTACAGCAACAACAACAATACATGCAACGTAAAATTCGATAGTCCACACAACAAAAGCTGCAATGCTAATTACCGAAGTGCCAACCACATTAATAACCTCAGCTGTAATAATAAAAATAATCAACTTCCACCCGACCGAGAACTTCTCGCCGCAGCGAAAGACCGTTTCTCCAGACCACCACCAAGCTATCAACCCATTAATTTTCAAAGAGGTGAAATACTATACCCGACGGGCTATGCATCATCACAACCGCACTCGACCAACTGGATGTCTCCGATGACCTCATCAACAACTCCGTGCGAGGCGTGTGTCTCTAGGCATTCGTGTTTTCTCGGGAATTGACGGACCCCTTGGAGGAGGACCATATTTTTAACGCGCTCGACGATCCAACCCAGGACTTGACGTCTTCTCGTAATCAAGGAGAGGTAATCAGTTTTAATAATAATAATATTAGTTTTCCGACTGTCACGGAGGTGCTTGAGAATGGCTCAATAGTAAGTAGGGCTGACGAACTACCACTAATTTCTTCAGAATCATGTGCTACTGAGATTCTGGTGTATTGCCAGAATTTTAATCGTATGAGTGGCGCATTAAAGATGAGTCAAATTCATAAAAACGTATTAAGTTCTTCATTTTCGGTCATTTTGGGTACCGAAACTAGTTGGAATGAGAGCATTAAAAGTGAAGAAATTTTTGGTAGTAATTATAATGTATTCAGAGATGACCGTGACTTACTCTTAACTCAAAGACTGTCTGGTGGAGGAGTTCTCGTTGCGATATCCTCAAAGTATAATTCTGAACTTATTGTTTCATCCAAATTTAAGGAATTTAATCATGTATGGGTTAAAACACATATTGCGGATGAGACCCATGTTTTTGTCACAGTGTACTTTCCACCTGACAAAGCTTGCATGGCATCATATGAAATATTTTTTCAAACCGCTGAAGCAATCGTATCTCGTTTCCCTCCTGAATTCAAAGTTCATATATATGGTGATTTCAATCAGCGCCATGTCGATTTTATTCCTGATTCTGATAATGAGAGTATTTTACTTCCCGTCGTTGGTGATAACGAAACACTGCAATTTATTTTTGAGAAAATTGCGGTTTTAGGGTTCAACCAAATAAACCACGTAAAAAATCAACAAAATTGTTACTTAGATTTTTTATTAACGAACATACATGAAGACTTCTGTGTTAGTGAATCTCTTTCTCCTTTATGGAAAAATGAAGCTTTTCACACTGCTATAGAGTTTTCAGTTTTCGTACATAATAACGTTAATCCCAACGATTGCTATTACGAGAATACCCTCGACTTTAACAAGGCTAACTATGACAATATAAGACAAAAATTGAATAATGTAAATTGGCAAACAGTTCTTAACAATGAAGAAAATGTTGAATACGCAGTGGAGATTTTCTATAAAATCTTGTTAGAGATCATTCAGGAGGATGTTCCACGCACGAGAAGGCGACGAAATTATAACTCAAAAAATCCAGTCTGGTTCAATAAACAAATCATCAATCTAAAAAATCGGAAACAGAAGGCTCATAAAACGTATAGAAAATACAATAATCAAGCTAATTTAGATACATATATGAACATTTGTGCTCAACTTAATTGCGCTATTTCTGCTGCACTTAATGCGTACAACAGGAAAACGGAAAATGAAATCAAGTCATGTCCAAAAAATTTTTCAACTATGTAAAAACTAAACTAAAATCTGGTAGCTTCCCATCAAAAATGACTTTGGATGAAAGCGAAGGCGATAATTCAGGAGATATTTGTAATCTTTTCGCGACGATATTTTTCAAGAAACTTATTCTAAGTTTTCGGATAGTGATCGTGATTTTGAATACTTTTCATACTTTCCTAATTGTTCAAATAATGTAGTTGTTTGTCAAATACACGACCATGACATTTTGTCAGGTCTCCAGGACTTGGATGCCTCTAAAGGTCCCGGGCCAGATGGAATTCCGCCAATATTTATGAAAAATTTGGCAGTTGAGCTTACATCCCCTTTATTTTGGTTGTTCAATAAGTCACTTGCTTCCGGTAAATTCCCTGCAGAATGGAAAAAATCTTTCTTAATCCCAATATACAAATCTGGCAGAAAATCCGATATTCGAAATTATCGTGGAATTGCAATAATATCGTGCATCCCAAAACTTTTCGAATCAATTATAAACAAAAATATGTTTAATCAAGTCAAGCATAAAATAACGAATGCACAGCACGGCTTTTTCAAGGGACGTTCCACCACTACAAACCTTCTCGAATTTGTTGATTACTCATTGAAAGCAATGGATAAAGGTTATTACATAGAAGCTCTTTATACAGACTTCAGCAAAGCGTTTGATAAACTTGACATTTCTATGTTGATATTCAAGCTTGAAAAAATAGGAATTGAGTTAAGACTCCTCAATTGGATTAAGTCGTATTTAACTGATCGCCAGCAAATAGTTAGATTCAATGATAAAAAATCAAATCCTATTAAAGTCACGTCAGGTGTTCCTCAAGGTTCACATTTAGGTCCACTTCTTTTTATCTTATATGTTAACGATATATCTTTTATTTTAAAAAATCTAAGAGTTCTTATATATGCTGACGATATGAAACTGTTTTATGAAATAAGAAATGATGATGATATAAATGTATTTCAGAATGAAATCCAGGTCTTTTATGTATGGTGTTGTAAAAGCTTGTTGGAACTAAATGTAAAAAAATGTAATCTTATAACTTATAGTCGAAAACGAAGCACACCAAGTATTGCAGTATCTTTAGGAAATCAAAATATTAAAAAATGTGATAAAATAAGAGATTTAGGAATAATTTTAGATACCAAATTGACATTTGTGGATCATTATAACACATTAATTCATAGAGCAAGCAACATGCTTAATTTCATAAAACGTTTTGGCCACAACTTCCAAGACCCTTACACAATCAAATCATTATATATTTCCTTTGTGAGGTCAATATTAGAATACTGCAGTGTTGTTTGGTCACCTCATATAAAAAAGCACGATGAGCGTATAGAGTCAATTCAAAAGCAGTTTTTATTATACGCACTACGTAGGTTAGGATGGACACAATTTCCCCTCCCTTCATATGAAGCACGTTGCTTGTTGATCAACATTCAATCATTGAAAGAGCGTCGAGATTATGCTATGGTCTCATTTGTTAACGACCTCGTTTCGCAACGAATAGAATCAACTGAATTATTGTCAAAATTAAACTTTTATGTGCCTACCCGACAACTACGTAATCGAAATTTGTTTGCTTTAGATCACCATCGTACAAATTATACTAAATTCGGACCATTAAATCAGATGATGAATGCTTATAATCAACATAGTGAAATGATTGACCTTAGTATGCCTCGTACAAAATTGAAAAAATATTTCAATACATTAAGTAATTATAGGATATAAGAACATAAATGTAGTCTACGATTAATTGTTTGACGAAATAAATAAATAAAATCCAATTTATTATGTATGGGGAAGGCCTGGCTCATTCCCCCACACAAAAAAAAAAAAAAAAAACAAAAAAAAAAAAAAAAAAAAACAAAAAAAAAACACATCTTTCTATTGACCAACAAAGGGAGAAAAGTATAAAAAAAAAAAAAAAAAAATTTATAAAAAAAAAAAAAAAAAAAAAAAAAAAAAAAAAAATATTTTTTTTTTTTTTATATATTATAAAAAAAAAAAATATTTTTATTATAAAAAAAAAACATAAGTTTTTTCCAGTAGAAAAGAAAAAAAAAAAGAAAAAAACCCTCTAGAGGGAAAAAAAAAAAAATCAAACATATTTCTGTTTTCTTGCACTGGGAGTTGCGCTGCTCCCTAAACCACGATCACTACGATGTAATGGGTGGAGTGCTTGTAAAAAGAGTGAAAGAGTGACGATAATGTTGAAATAAATTACAGTTAACTCTCCATATCTCGATGTTCTATATCTCCTTATGTGACCTCATGTTTCTTTGTGTCGATGGATATCTCGGTCCCTTGAAGTGAACAAGTAGGCTTTTCTTGTTCTATATGTCGATTCGATGATCCCTTCAATATATTAATCATATATTAATCGACTCTAGATTGAATAGGGTGACAAATTGCGTCCAGAAGTAAGTGAAATTATTTTAGTAGTGAAATAACTGAAACATGTATGTCTCTCATTGTTGGCTCGGAATAAAAAACAATATGTAAATATTTATGTGACGTATAATCATAAGTATGCATATTTCTACACAAATAGTTTTCATGAACTGCCTGAAAAGTTAAATTTATTAAAATTGTCATGCAATTCCTAAAAACTAGATGCATACAATTCTCAAACATTTGACGTTCAGTCATTGTTCACATAAGGTATTTAAACTTTTTTCACCTATTACTTGAGAAAGGTGCGTACTTATGGCAGCAACCACGCTATGTAAATACATGTTGTTTTTTATTCCGAGTCAAACCTGAGAAAAATATACTTTTTTCGATTTTCTCCATAATAAAATTAATTTACTATCTTTTCGACAAAATTCGTCACTCAATTCAATCCAGTGTCCATGAATATAATTCATTGGAACAGCAATCATATGTCAGTCTCATACTAATCCTCGTTCCCAACGGGTAAGAAACCTGTTAAAACATGAATATAGTTTTTGGAAAACGATACTCGAAAGCTAAGAACAAGTGTGATCATATGTTGAGAAAATGGTGAAAACAAAATGCACTGCCTACCGGTGGGAATCGATCCCACACCTTCCAGTACGCTAGACGGGCACTCTACCACTATGATACGGTGAACGTGATGATAACCTCATCGCCCCCCCCGCCCGCTATCATATATTATTTTTTTTTTTTTTTTTTTTTTGTTTTTGTTTTTTTCGTGTTGTTTTTTTTTTTTTTTTTTTTTTTTTTTTTACAATATTTTTTGCTTGGTTTTTTTGTCTTTCTTGGGCCCGGGGTTTGGTTGGTTTTGTTGGGGGGCGTAAAAATGTTCCCCCCCCTCCCCCCAATGGTCCCCCCCCGGGGGGGGCCGTCCCCCTAAACATTTTTTCCTCCTTCTTTTTTCTTTTGCGTGCGGGCTTTTTTGTCCCCCCCGGGATTTTCCTCCCTTTGTTCCCCACAGTTTATTTCGGTTTTGATTAACAGGGAGTTGGGAGGGGGGGTTTTTTTTTGATAATTGTTGCAATTGAAAAGAACACGTTTTAACAAAAGCGTCTATCTTTATTTCGTGCTCAGCTCAAACTGAATCTAGTGGAAAATTCACGTTGCTAATAGCTACCATGCTAACTCATGCCTACTGTGATTAGTTTTAATATTTCAATTCAAATATGCTATAATGCTATAATGTAATATGGTTGGTTGTGAACTCTACTAATCTACAGTAAATAGAACATAGGGATGCTAATATCTCCCTCCTAAGAAAGAACATAGTCTTGAAACCGTTGTGGCAGCTTGACATTCCGTTTTGGGTTCGATCGTAACGGCGTAGAACAAGTGGATGGTCCAGGTTGAACGGTTACTTCAGGCTCCGATCCATCGTCCGGAAAGTCAGGTAACTCTCGTGCTGATAGGAAAGAAGAATCTTCACCAGCGTCTTTGGGTGGCTCCGCATTTGATGTCATCCCAAAGTCGTCCAAAAGAATACACAGTGGTAACTCAATTTCTGCTTTCTCCTGTTTTCCAGAGTTGTTGGTCCGAAGTTGATCGATGTGCGAACGAATCAACCGCTTCCGTCCAGATGGTGCATCGAGAAGTACATTATAATGCACATTCCCAATCGCCTCGATGATGACTCCGGATTGCCACTTCCAGCTGGTGTTGTTTTTGTGTACCTTCGCGAATATTGGTGACCCTGCTGCAAATCTTCGTGCTTGGCAAGGCTTGGCTGCTACCGGTGAGTGTTGCAGTATATTTAAAGGCTTCAGCAGATCCAATGTTGTCCGCATTTTTCTTCCATTCAGTACTTCAGAAGGGGACTTACCATCGAGCAGGTTGGATGGACTGGCTCGATACACCTGCAGAAAGGTTTGAAGTGCAGCAGATGCTGGTAATCCTTCTCCCTCTTGGATTTTCCGGAGTGACCTCTTGAGAGTGTCGACGAACCTTTCCGCTTGCCCATTTGATTGCGGATGAAACGGTGCGGTGCGGAAATGAATTATGCCCAGCTTCTCACAGAACGAGCGAAAATCGTATCCAGTAAACTGGGTTCCGTTATCAGAGACAATTACTTTGGGTACTCCGAACCTGGCAAAGCTCTCGTTAAGGAACTCGATCGTCGCTGAAGCAGTCGTTGATTTCGTCTGGAAGATCTCTGGCCACTTTGAAAATGAATCGATAATCACCAGATAGCTGAATCCATTGGTCGGTCCGGCGTAGTCAATATGAATGCGCTCCCATGGTCCTTCTGCGCTCTGCCACGGATGTGGCTCTGCTTTTGGTGGAGATTTCTGCGCATTTGCACAACAGGAACAGCGTCGAATGTACTCACCGATCTCGTCATCGATCTTCGGCCAGTAGATGACACTCCGAGCGATGGCTTTGACTCACTCGATGCCGGGATGACCTCGGTGTAGTTGCTTCAACAACTTTTTCCGAAAGCACTCTGGAATCACCAGCCGTTCCATCATCATCACGCATCCTTGTACTACGGATAACGATTCACGCCGGTGGAAAAACGCCTGCAACGCTGGATCTTGAATTTATTTTCCGTTCTTTGGCCAGCCGGAGTTGATGTACTGGACGAGTCGCTGCATGATTGAGTCTTCCGACGTAGCTTTTTGCACCATATGGAACGTGACTGGTAGGTGTTCGATGTTGCTATCCAGAATGCACTGCTGATCGGGCTCGATGTTGACATTTGCTATCACAAATTCTTCCTCTGGTCGCTCGTGGTTGCTGATGAGCCTCGATAGCACATCTGCGTAGCCGAAATTGTTGGTAGATACGTACTCGATGTCGAAATCGTACCCAAGCAGTGTAAGTGCCCAACGCTTCAAACGGTTTGCCGTGTGGATGGGAACTCCTTTCTTCGATCCGAAGACTTTCACCAGTGGCTGATGGTCAGTCTGCAACTTGAACCTTCGTCCCAACAGCATGCGGTGGAACTTGGTGACAGCAAAGACCAGAGCGAGCGCCTCCTTCTCGATTTGCCCGTAATTTTTTTCAGCTGACGAAAGAGTTTTGGACGCATGCGCAATTGCCTTGATACGACCGTCCGGGAAGCGATGCATGATGACCGCTCCAATGCCGGTGTTGGAAGCATCACCCGCCACGATGATCTCAAACGCTGGGTCATAGTGGGTGAGTAGTAGGTCTGACTGAAGAACTTGCTTGATGTCGGTAAAGGCTTGTTGGCATTCGGTACTCCAAACGAATTTCGCATCTTTTTTTAGAAGTTGATCTAACGGTCTTCGAAGGTGGTGCATTTCGCGGATGAATTTTCCGTAAAAATTGACCGCGCCCAAGAATGATCGCAGTGTGGAAACATCGGTTGGACGTGGCATCGTGGAAATAGCAGCTGTTTTCTCCGGGTCTGGACGTAGTCCATTTGCGTCGACAATGTGCCCCAGATATTTAATTTCCTGCTGGTAGAAATGGCACTTTTCCAGCTTTAGATGGAAACCATATTCCTGCAGACGATTGAACAGGGTGCACAGCGCCTGATAGTGTTGCTCCTCGGATTTACTGAAGATGACGAAATCATCCAGGAATACTTCCACGCCTTGAATTCCAGCAATCATGGTGTACATTAGTTGCTGGAAAGCGCCGGGTGCTGACTTAACACCAGGAGCCAGCCTGTTGAAGTTGAATAGGCCCCGATGTGTGTTGATTGTGAGCAGCCGCTTTGATGCGTCGTCGACTTCTACCTGTAGGTAGGCATCCGACAGATCGATGATGCTGAACACCTTGCTTCCGGCCAACTTCGAAAAAATGTCATCCGGCGTGGGAAGAGGGAAATTGTGCGCTTCCAGCATCGAGTTCAACCCAGTCGAATAGTCAGCGCATATACGGATTTTACCACCCGGCTTCCGAACTGCAACGATAGGAGCTGCCCAGTCGGAGTAATCTACTGGCGAGATAATGCCCAACTGCTGCAGACGATCGAGCTCCGTGTCGACCAAAGGAATGGCGTTGTACGGAACTGGGCGTTTGGGTCGAAAAACGGGCCTGGCATCTGGCTTCAGGTGAAGACTGACTTGAACTTTCTGGCAATGCCCAAGTGTGTCCTGAAAAACTTCGGGGAACCGCATAAGGAAGTGCTTTCCAGAAAAGGAATTTGAATTGGATTGATTCACCTGATTTACGAACGATGACAATGGTTTCGTCCACATGTCGAAGAGGTCCATCCATTCCGAGCCGAACAGGTTGAGTCCCTTGACTGATGTGACTCGGCACAGCCCAGGCTTGATGACGTCGTTGACTCCTACTAGACAGGTGAATTCCCCCAGTAGCGGAAGAGGATCTTTGGATGCGGAGAGTGCTTCGCAAGTCGATGGCTTCAGTGTGGGCGATCCGACCTTCCTCCACGTATTTTCACTGATGATGGTTATCGGTGATCCGCTGTCGAGCTGCAGTGTGGCTTGATGACCATTCATCGTTGTAGTGACGAAACGGGTGAGATTAGTGGAGTGGTTTACAGCATGAACGATGTTGGCTTGGTACTTCGTCTTCTTCTGATGCTTTTTACCCTTTTTGTTGGAGTTGTCACCAGCTGGCGGGTTTGAGGATTTGGTGAAGCAACTGCAGTACCCCTCCTTGTGTCCCACACGGTTACAAGATTTGCACAGATGGCTGCTGTACGTGCAATCCTTGACAAAGTGCATTAGTCCGCATTGCCAGCAAGGTGTCTTCGGAGATTTCACTTCCGGCTTGAACGAGGACTTGGAAACTTCTGCTGGCCTCTTCTTCTCGCTGATGGCGTGTACTGCTGCCTTCGAGCTGGCTGGATGCTCAATCAAGCTGGTGTCTGCCTTCAAATTAACGAGCTGCTGGAACTCGTCGATGAGAGTCTGAAGAGTCACTGGTGCGTCCGGTTTCTCGTTTTCCATCCGGGTAAGCAATCTGGTCCGAATATCTGCATGCTTGGATGCCTTCAGTCCGGTTACGAAAACCAGACACTTGAACTGGTCGATAGTTAGGTTCGCGAAATCGAAATCTTCACAGGCTCGGTTCACCCTTCCACCGTAGGTGATGATGTCGTCTCCTTCGCTTTTCGCCAGCTGGAGACACTGGAACCGACGGCGGAAAAGTGAGGTGTGTTCGCCAAAAATTTTGGTTAGCGTTTTCACGGTGTCTGCGAACGTTACATCCTTCGGGAGCCTTGGAAGGACATAATTCAAATACCTGCTGTGGGAAGCGGTATCCAATTTTCGCAGTAAAAGTCGAACTTTGGCTGCATCATCCAAGTGCTGCGCGTCGCTCTCGAAAAGGTCGGTATAACGTGCGAACCATTTTCCGAATGTGATGCCGTTTTCGGGATCGAAAGCAAACTCGCTGATGTTGGAAGAAAGGGCTTCCAGCGTGTGTTCCGGATTTGGCTGTCCGCGAGGCTGTCCGGGAGCTGCAAACCGCTGCAGGAGTTGAGTGATTTGCATAATCGCCGTTTGCATGTCCTGGATCGCGTCTCCGGCTGGTTCTCCTCCTCCGTTTGGCATTTTGGATGTTACAGATTACTGATTAGACTTCGATTTTCAATTTTCACTAGGAAACCTCGTCGCCAAAATTTGTTGCAATTGAAAAGAACACGTTTTAACAAAAGCGTCTATCTTTATTTCGTGCTCAGCTCAAACTGAATCTAGTGGAAAATTCACGTTGCTAATAGCTACCATGCTAACTCATGCCTACTGTGATTAGTTTTAATATTTCAATTCAAATATGCTATAATGCTATAATGTAATATGGTTGGTTGTGAACTCTACTAATCTACAGTAAATAGAACATAGGGATGCTAATAAAAAAAATTTTTTTTTTTTTTTTTTTTCTTGATGATTATTAATTTTTTTTAAACACCAAAAAAAAAAAATATAATATCCCACCCCCACCATTATAAATAAATTTTTTTTTAAGAAAAGAAAAAAAAAAATGTGTGGTGTGTTTTTTCTAATCACACTGCAAAATACAACAAAAAAAAAAATTTTTGTTTTTGCTCCACACACCACTCACAAAACCCCCAACCAAACCAAATAAAAAAAAAAGAGAAGGGGAAAGAAAAAAAAAAAATTTTTAAATTTAAAATTTTTTTTTTTATAAAAAAATAATATTTTAATTTTTTTTTTTTTTTTTTTTTTTTTTAAAAAAAAAGGACAAACCCTGGATTCCCCTTCTACTAATATTGATTTGAGCAATCAATTCGATATTCTTACTGATGATGAGAATGATCCATCAGTCAGGCAAAAATCTTCGAAGCATTCCCGAATTAATGCAGAAAGAAAAGGTTCCACCTATTGTGGTAACAACATCTGATTTTCATGGGCTCCGTAAGGAACTCACGAATTTCATTAAAGATTCTAAATTTTCCTTTCAAATTGGTCGTCGGGGTGAATGCCGTGTATTGGCTGAAACCTTGATCGGATTTAAACTTCTCGTGGTGTATCTTGCTCAAAGAGGCATCAAATTCTTTACACATGACACCAAAACTGAACGTCTGTTCAAGGTGGTCTTAAAAGGTCTAGCCAGTGGTGAATCCCTGGATGAGATCAAACAAGAAATTATCAAATTGCTTGGAGTTACACCAGTTCAAGTGATAAAGATCAAAAAGAAATCCCAACCTGGCGATTCTCGCAATGGGATTTCAAACGATTTTTATTTAGTTCATTTTAAATCAAATGAACTGAATAACCTCAAGGCATTGGAAAAAGCCAGCCTTATGCTCCATGTCAGAGTGAAGTGGGAACACTTCAGGAAGACTGGAGGAAATTCTCAACACCTCACCCAGTGCCGTAAATGCCAGGGATGGGGTCACGGGACAAAAAATTGTCACATGGATGCCAAATGCATGCATTGTGGCGATTCCTCTCACGCCAAGGACAACTGTCCTGTGAAGGATCCCAAAAATTTTAAATGTGCGAATTGTGGTGGAAACCACAAATCCAATTTTTGGGAATGCAAGACTCGCAAAGCGATCTTGAATTCTCGTGCTAAGCATCAGGTAGGGACCGCTTCACGTTATTCCTCGGCTGTTAACAACGGTCATCGAGGAGGAAATCCAACATTCGTACCGGAAGGTACGATCAATGCCCAACCGTCAAATTTTCCACTGCTATCTGCTGTTAACAATGGTCAGCGAAGTACAAATGTACCCGTAAGTACAAACAGAGCCCAATTTTTTAATGCTCAATTCTTACCTGCTGGTAGCAATGTACAGCTAGGTAATGGAGCTTCCTACGCTGCCGTTACAGCCGGTAGAAACCAAAATTCTACCAGAAATGTTGAAGATTTTGACTTAGGTTGCATAACCGCTTCAAAAATGGATTTTTTACAGAAATCATTAATCGATATGATTAATGGAATGTTAAATATAAACTCCATGTTTGATGCAATTCAAACTGGTATAAAATTTGCAAACAATATTGTCATGACCCTGAAATTCAGCAATGGGTATTAAGACACTGAATATTTTAAATTGGAATGCTCGATCTCTTAAAAATAATGAAGACGAGCTGTTTAACTTTTTACGAGTTCATAACGTGCATATTGCCGTTGTAACTGAAACTTTTCTTAAACCAGGTGATAAAATAAAAAGGGATCCTAATTATTTCGTACACCGCAATGATCGTCTTGAAAGTCCAGGTGGTGGCGTTGCCATAATTGTTCATAGGCGTATCAAACATCAAATTCTTTCTTCATTTGACACCAAAGTTTTTGAAACTTTGGGGGTTTCTGTTGAAACAAAATTTGGTCAACTTACACTATAAGCTGCCTATTTACCATTCCAATGCGTAGGTCAGCAAAAGAATCTTCTCAAGGGTGACCTACAGAAGCTCACCCGTAATAGGTCAAAATTCTTCATTATTGGTGATTTTAATGCAAAACACCGATCGTGGAATAATGCTCAAAGTAATTCCAATGGTAATATACTATTTGATAATTGTTCTGCGGGTTATTACACTATCCAATACCCAAACAGCCCAACTTGCTTTTCTTCTGCCAGAAATCCCTCAACTATTGATTTGGTCTTAACTGATTCATGTCAACTTTGTAGCCAATTGGTTACCCATGCTGACTTCGGTTCGGATCACCTTCCAGTAACTTTTGAAATATCTCAAGAAATAATTTCTAATCCCAACAGTACTTTCAATTATCATAGAGCTGATTGGAACCAATATCAAACATTCATGGAATATAACTTTGATCCTAATATTCCTTTGGAAACTAAAAATGATATCGATAATGCTCTTGAGTCTCTGACTACTTCCATAGTTGAAGCAAGAGCTGTCTCAGTTCCAAAATGCGAGGTAAAGTTCAATACAATTATAATAGACGACGATCTTCAGCTTTTGATCCGTCTGAAAAATATCCGTAGAAGACAATATCAAAGAACACGCGATCCCGCCATGAAAGTTATCTGGCGAGATTTGCAAAAACAAATTAAAAAACGTTTCTCTGCCTGAGGAACAAACAATTTGAAAATAATGTGTCAAAATTAGAGCCGCGTTCCAAACCTTTTTGGAAACTCTCCAAAATTTAGAAAAAAAAACCTCAAAAGCCTATTCCAGCGCTCAAAGAAGGTGATAAAGTATTGCTAACAAATGTGGAAAAAGCTCAAAAACTTGCTGAGCAGTTTGAGAGTTCCCATTATTTCAGTTTGGGTCTTACTAGTCCTATTGAGAATCAGGTTGCTCTTGATTATCTGAATATTTCCTCATGGGAAAATATTTTTGATGAATCCTGGGGTACTGATTTGGATGAAGTAAAAACTATAACTAAAAAGTTCAAAAATATGAAAGCTCCAGGTGATGATGGAATTTTCTATATACTCATCAAAAAATTCCCAGTGAGTACCTTGTCTTTCATGGTAAAATTATTTAATAAATGTTTTCATTTGTCATACTTTTCTGGCAAATGGAAAAATGCCAAAGTTGTTCCAATTTTGAAGCCCGAGAAAAATCCAGCTGAAGCTTCTAGCTACAGACCAATAAGTTTACTTCCTTCAATCAGTAAACTTTTTGAAAAGCTAATTTTGAATAGAATGATGCTTCACATCAATACAAACTCAATTTTTGCAGATGAGCAATTTGGATTTCGCCATGGCCATTCAACTACTCATCAACTTTTGAGAGTTACTAATTTAATTCGTTCAAACAAATCTGAAGGCTGCTCAACTGGAGTTGCTCTTCTAGACATAGAAAAAGCATTCGACAGTGTTTGGCATGAAGGTTTGATTGCTAAATTGAAAAACTTTAATTTTCCGCTCTATATTATAAAATTAATTCAAAATTATTTAACTGGCAGAACTCGGCAGGTAAATTATCAGAATTCCAAATCTGATCGACTACCTGTTAGAGCTGGAGTTCCTCAGGGTAGCATTCTTGGGCCGATACTATATAACATTTTTACTTCCGACCTCCCTGATTTGCCTCAGGGTTGTCAGAAATCCTTGTTTGCTGATGACACAGGCATCTCCGCTAAAGGAAGAAGTCTTCGTGTCATTTGCAGGAGACTGCAGAAAAGTTTGGACATTTTCTCTTCTTATTTACAGAAATGGAAGATTTCTCCCAACGCTTCCAAAACTCAACTAATAATATTCCCACATAAACCTAGAGCTTATTTTTTGAAACCTAGTAGTAGTCACATCGTTACTATGAGCGGTGTTCCAATTTCCTGATCAGGCGAAGTGAAATACCTTGGTCTATTACTTGATCAAAAATTGAATTTTAAAAATCACATTGAAGGCATTCAAGCCAAATGTAATAAATATATAAAATGTTTATATCCTCTTATAAACAGAAAATCCAAACTTTGTCTGAAGAACAAACTACTAATATTTAAACAAATTTTTAGACCGGCCATGCTTTATGCTGTTCCAATATGGTCTAGTTGTTGTGCTACCAGGAAAAAAAATACTTCAAAGGATTCAGAACAAATTTCTGAAGATGATTTTGAAACTGCCTTCTTGGTACAGTACTAACGAAGTACATAGAATTTCGAATGTTGAGACTTTAGAACAAATGTCCAACAAAATAATTAATAATTTCAGACAAAAATCGTTGCAATCTTCTATTGCAATGATTAATTCCCTTTATGCTTAGTTAAGATTAATTTTAGTTTGTTTTTAGTTTTAAGATTATTATTGTTATACTGACACGCAGGAATAAAAACCTGTTTAAAATACTGAACTGCTAAGGCATGAACAATGTAAACAAAATTATACATATTTTAACAATTAAGGTTGATACGTTACGGTAGTAGCTGGAGCACCTAGATTAACATAAAATGTAAATATGAATAAATTTGGAACAATAAAAAAAAAAAAAAAAAATGGCACTAAAGGTAGTCAAAATATTATGTAATTTGTATGGTAAAATAGATATAAGCGAGCATGTTTATACATTCATTTATCATTGTAGAATATTCTCATAATTGAATAGCACATTACGTCAAAACAATATTAGGAAATGCTGAAAAACCTCTCCTTGACACGTATTTAAGTTTTTATTATTTTGTATCGCTTGTCACACTTTTCATGATCCCGTTCGCTAAAAACGTAACGTAATTGGTTCCAATCCTACACTAAAACCCAAAAACTTTCTCAATTTTTTTTTATTTTGACCATATATTAATCTCAACATGCCGCATCGGTCGTAAATTGTGCCTCTTTCTTTGCTTGCTCTGTTATGTGCTGACGACCAACTTTCGTTCCTCTCTCGGAAGAACAAAGGCACGCGTGATTCAAAGCTGTGTGTAATAATTGAAACTGGTGTTCAGCGATCATCATCGATCAGTGTGTACAATGGACAAGTATGGATCATCGCTTCGAGCATTCAGACAGTGCAACAACCACCGAATATTCATGTTCTGTTATGCCTGGGACATACATACAACGTACAGCGTTGTACTCCTTTAGTCTAGTACGTGTTTTTCTGTACTGGATTAAAGTATTTGACAGTTCGTACAACGGTCAGCGTTGTATGTCTGTCATAGGTATTACGGTTACTGACTCTGAACGAATTTGCGATTCTATGTTCACGAACGGGTGGCAGTGGTAGTGTCATGAATGATTTCCAAGCCCTGCTATTGGCTGAAATGAGCATTGAATGAGAATAGTGAGAACATTTCATTGAATAAATGACTATAATATGATGTAGAAGGAGATGTCTCGCTCATCGCCATGAGGCACCAAGAGTGGACAGTAATGTTTTTTGCTAGAATGAAAGATATGAAGAGAAAGTTGAAAGTTCCGTCAGTGTACGGTAGGCTAGAAATAGAACAGAGGTATTGAAAATTGAGTGAAAGGGCATGGTAAAGTAGTATTCGAACCACAGGCGTTTCGTTTGCCTAACATCCCACTATGGGGTAGCTCGAGGAGCAGATCACCCTGCCACCTCGACGTCAGCGCGTGCAACATCGACCGCTCAGATTTGAACTTTACGAGAAGGGACTTTTCATCTGCTATCCTATACGCAGCTTCAATTTCATCGAGCTCCGCATCCAAGCCTTTCACGAAATTTGCAACTTCGCCTAAGGCTGGTTTATCCGCTCCATTGCCGAAGGTAAACCGCACCGTATTTTTCAACTCGCACATTTCTGCTACCACAAAAGCGACCGGGTTGATGAAAAAGAACAATGCAAATTGATTACAATGCCGTAGAGAAGAAAGCTATCGCGAACAAAACTATCAACCGTCCCAATCGAAAGCAAAAAGAGAACTGAAAATGACTATAATACTCAGTTGTTTATTAAGCTGAAGCTCATTCGAGCTATATCTGATGAACTCAGTCGGCTGTTCTACTTAATAGCCTTAATTAATCTCTTTAATCTTGAAATGTTACTGGTCTATACTCTTACTGTCACAATTTATTGTTAGTGAGTACATATAATGTTTGAAGGTTAGTTATTGGTTTGATTGGTTTGAATAAATCATCTGTAAGCCCATTTCTATTTATCGCTTCCGCTCAGCTACTCTCAATGTATGTTTCCCTTAGCAATCCATCCGCATCCTGTAATAACCTAACTATAAATTCACAATCCACCGGTTCCAAATCACGAAAGAAATTCCCACCGCCTATCATGCCAGTGGGCGGAATGTTACGACTTGGAAAAATTGTAAAAGAAATCGATGAATCAACCATCTCAGATTTAACGCTAATATGCTATTATGATACATTTACAAGCTCATAACTGCATGCTGATTTGTGAGTTGAAAAGTGTCCAGATTCCCCAGGTAACCAATAAGCAGTTCCAAAGCGTCTTTATGGCAGCCTATCAAGCAATTAAGTGGCCTTAAATGCAACATAAATGCCACTTTTGGCCCAATATACGGCTGCTTAACTGCAATGCTATGATAATGCTTCATTAATGCTATTTTGCATTCGAAATGCTTATTACAGGCTAAAAGAATTTAAATAGCGTTTGAAATCCAACTTTACATCAGATAGCATTCAAGATGCTGATATAATGCTAATAGAATGCTTGTAGCATCTGAAATGTAGATTTAGGGTTGATTTACTGCAAATGCTAATGCTTATTGGCTACCTGGGCCATGAACAAAAAGTACGGGCACTTATGCAGCACAGCAGCTGAACTTTGGATTTGGAACTTTGTGTCGCTTAACAAGTCCTCAAACAAATGTACGTTGGCCAATATTTAGTGTCAACCAGTGGGTACGTGTGCTCTACTCCAAGTTGCCCTTCTTTCAAACTCACCTTCAGTTCAATTTACCCATTGATTTGGACACATCACAATAGAAAATATTGTGATGGAGCACGGACGTTAGGTTACTAGATGTATGGAAAATACTCTATAACTTATTTAGGATTCTATCCAAATTTGGCCAACACCCACCCGCTTTGACTCAGCAGTACTTTTGTCATTTTTTTTTTTAATTTTTATTTTTATTTTTATGTGCCTACTCGACAAATCCAAAATCGAAATTTGTTTTCCATAAACCATCATCGCACAAATTATGCAAAATTTGGGCCATTAAATCGGATGATGGCCTCTTACAATCAATACTGCGAACCATTGACTTTACAAAGTTTAGGCATAAACTCAAACAATATTTTAACACCATACGGAATCACAACTCGTAGGAAGTAATAATATTAAAGCAGACATTATAAAATTGTTATTTCTTTTTCCATAATTCTAAGACAAAAATGTAATTTAAGAAATAACTGTAACTGTATATGTACTAGACTACGTCCGGTTGACGAAATAAATAAAGAGAGATAATCAACTCACCCGCGTAGTAAAAATAAACTCGTGAAAATGTCATACTTTAATATTTTACTGTATAAGTACTGTATAACAAACTAATGTTAGCTCTATTCTGCAATACTGTATTATTGTTTGATCATTATTTCATAACACGCACATTCACCGAATAGATACTGTACATAAGCAACATTTCCTCTTCTAACTTATAAACAATGTTCAAACATTGAAGCAGCGCGTAGTGAATCTGCATTTTTTTAATCTGTTATTGCCATTGTCCCATGTCAATTCAAATTTTATCAAAATTATTCTTCTACATAGGGTAGGGAACGGCTTAATCAGGGGTCACTATTTTAATCAGTTGTTAGGAAATAGGTCTATAACTCCTACATTTTCCAAATTATTGCATTTTTAATGATACGATCATAAGCTTTATCTATTGGGCCAATGATTCGATGTATGAAACATGATTGATTACCAATTTATTACTGTCATTTTGAAGATTTAAAATACATCATTTAGAAACCATCAGTTTCTGACCTGCTGAAGAAGTACGCTCAAATGTTGCCTTTGTGTATTTTGCATTTGCATCGCGTGTACCGGAGAGCATGTCTTCATCAGCTCTCTCCCACAACTAGGCTTGTTGCCAGAATGTGATGTTGAACATTGAGTTAATTTTATTACATATTTAGATAATCTGAAATCGCTATTTATTTTATGTTTCTTCCAGTCGTTGGAGGTTGATCTATGCTTATGATTATATTTTCCATCATCTGGCACTATCATTGGCAATAAAAAATATGTTTTGGAGCTGTCCAATAGTACCCAACGATAAATAATGCTTCGCTGTTGAGCTGCAGCTATGGCATCACTGTTGCTTTTGAGAGAGCCCATGTTTCCTCTCTTCTTTGTTAACCATGGATATAGCGCAAAGGTAATGTAACGTGAAGCCTGCTGTCTCTTGCATTTGTTTGTTTTTAAACGAAGCATCCCGTTTGTCGTCACAGTCGCTTTGGCTAACATTTGCGTGAGAGTAAATTAAATAAGAAATAAACATTGCCAATCTAAAGATCAATGACAAACTAAAAGTTTGGCCGTGTACGTCTGTCTCATAACCTGCTAGGAGACGAGTTTGTGGTCGTAGCAATCGACATGTTTTGGTTGATTGGTTTCGAGAGCGGATGGGTAAAACGAAGGAGCCGGTTGAGGAAATTGACGTTTGCAGCAAATCGTCAACCGGCCTATTTCACTTCGCCTTCGCACACATGCACAGAATCGCACTCATACAATATTGTTAGTTTATGTTTGCGTTTAAGGTGAAACTCCCTCGAATCCTTAGTATTCAACATGCATGTAGTAGTGCTAACACTTTTTTGCTCTCATATGATAGTATTGGTGCATCATGAAGAAAACGGTCATGGTTGCCAGTAAGTTTAATTTGTGAATTACAGTGCATCCATTTAATTATTCCCTACAATATTCACATTTCTAAAAAAGCATAAAGCCTCAAAATAAGAATCGTTTTTAAAGGTTGGGGGAGTCTGGGGCATAATTAGCAAGCTAAATATTAAGCCAAACATCTAGTTGAATACAAATATTGGTGAATTTTAAACGTTAATGTTCAGTTCTTATTTCAATCATAAACTATCGAATGAGATGGCTGAAACATAAATTGTATTAAAAATGTTTTAAATTATGCATCTGAGATAATAAATGGGATTTTTGCAGTTTGAAAACCGATTCCAGGGACCTTTTCACGCCATACTGAACTCTGACAACCAACGAATCGATGAATCAACCATCTCAGATTTAACGCTAATATGCTATTATGATACATTTACAAGCTCATAACTGCATGCTGATTTGTGAGTTGAAAAGTGTCCAGATTCCCCAGGTAACCAATAAGCAGTTCCAAAGCGTCTTTATGGCAGCCTATCAAGCAATTAAGTGGCCTTAAATGCAACATAAATGCCACTTTTGGCCCAATATACGGCTGCTTAACTGCAATGCTATGATAATGCTTCATTAATGCTATTTTGCATTCGAAATGCTTATTACAGGCTAAAAGAATTTAAATAGCGTTTGAAATCCAACTTTACATCAGATAGCATTCAAGATGCTGATATAATGCTAATAGAATGCTTGTAGCATCTGAAATGTAGATTTAGGGTTGATTTACTGCAAATGCTAATGCTTATTGGCTACCTGGGCCATGAACAAAAAGTACGGGCACTTATGCAGCACAGCAGCTGAACTTTGGATTTGGAACTTTGTGTCGCTTAACAAGTCCTCAAACAAATGTACGTTGGCCAATATTTAGTGTCAACCAGTGGGTACGTGTGCTCTACTCCAAGTTGCCCTTCTTTCAAACTCACCTTCAGTTCAATTTACCCATTGATTTGGACACATCACAATAGAAAATATTGTGATGGAGCACGGACGTTAGGTTACTAGATGTATGGAAAATACTCTATAACTTATTTAGGATTCTATCCAAATTTGGCCAACACCCACCCGCACACATTTCTAAAAAAGCATAAAGCCTCAAAATAAGAATCGTTTTTAAAGGTTGGGGGAGTCTGGGGCATAATTAGCAAGCTAAATATTAAGCCAAACATCTAGTTGAATACAAATATTGGTGAATTTTAAACGTTAATGTTCAGTTCTTATTTCAATCATAAACTATCGAATGAGATGGCTGAAACATAAATTGTATTAAAAATGTTTTAAATTATGCATCTGAGATAATAAATGGGATTTTTGCAGTTTGAAAACCGATTCCAGGGACCTTTTCACGCCATACTGAACTCTGACAACCAACGACAGCTCATGTTATACAACATAATTCATTTGCCACATTTTTATTAATTTTTTCACACGAATCCAGTTGAATGTTGTTTACTCATAATAATGATCTCTTATTTTGAAACTCTTTGAAATTACTTGGGTACACCCGGATTCATACATTTTTAGGATTTAAATGAACAAACATGTTGTTTAAAAATTTAGATATCAACTTCTTACAAAATCTAACGAAATTTAGCTGACAAGATATTGAAACTGCACTTCAAAAGATTTGTTCACTCATCGGAAATTTGCATGCATAGTTCATGAAAGGTTATGTAAGAAGCAAACATATATTAGAATTTTTTTGAGAAAAATATCTTAAATATATTGAGCATTGATATTTCTGGAAATTTATTTTAAAAAGAAATCGTTTAAGCTCAACCTAAACTACCTCATATTTTGCAAAATTTTACAGCTTAATTCCATGGAATTTTATTCGAGGAAAATAATGTATGGAGCATTTATCAAAATTTGCATTGAATGCGTTGAAAAATGCTAGTTGAATTTCAATTTCCTCGCCACTCATTTTTTGGCATGCAAATTAGCGTTCTTCTGTAATTCCTTACTCTTAGAAAAAAAAACTCAAAAAAATCGTTGTAAATTTATAGAAAATACCAACATTTATTTAACTGGGAAACTAGGTAGACTTGATCCCTGTGGAGACTTTTTACCCGCGTTTTTTTTTTAAATCTAGAACAGATAATGTATAGTCGATTTCCCATAACGATTTGTCTTTATAGAAGGTATTATTATGGTGAAATTTGCTTCAGATTGCGAAGTGAGATAAAAAATATAAGAACAATATGTTTAGTTTGAGAACCTTGGACATTTTTTATTTTTTTTTAAGATCCCTAATAACTTTTTAAACATTTGACCAACATGCGTCAAAATTTCGCTGCTGAAAGCTGTGAATATTAGAGTCAGCTGAAACCATATTATGGCGTTATTCGAAAGATTGTGACATCCATTCCAGGAAATTCAATTGATATTCCCAAATAGTGTCTCCTTACAGAACCACAGCCCCGGTAACCCGGATTTCCGGAAACCAGATGCACTCAAATGGATATTGCATATAATTTACATAAAGCGAATGAGATTTTGCATCCAACAGTGCTTAAAAAATTGAAATCGGTCAATAATTGCCAGAGTTACGATCATTTGAATTTGGTGGGTACCCGGGTACCCTGTCGAACACCTAAAGGTGTTTTTTTTTGTCGAACACATAAGGGTTAATGTGGAACTATGAGCCTGTGCAAAAACCGCATCAAGTTTCGTTTTTTCCGCTGAGATATATCCATGACGAAAAAGGGGGATCAAGTCAACCCAGACTCCCCTACCCCTGGCTCGTGCTTCCAAGGAAAAGGAAGGGAATGAAAGCTGCTTATTTTTCGATGAAACTCAGCATCAGTTGAAGGTGAAAACCACTATTCCACGGGTTTTCGAATGTCCACGTTAAGGGATCAAGAGAACTTAATATCACTTTTAACGGGCTGTTCACGCAAAACAGCCGCTTCTTTTAGTAAGACGCGGCATTTTTTATTTCGTTAATCAAAACTTTTATCAGTCCAGCACACTCGCGCAAACAGTTGCTGACAACACTGCGTTCTGCTACGCTACGCAAAGCTGAGTGTAAATTAGAAAAAAGCAAAACGCGTAATTTTGAGACCGGCTGCTGAATTTTTGCACCATTCTCGTTAATTAAACAGTTTTTTCGTCCACTGTTTTCAAGAGCGCAATGATAATTAATTTTTCAGTGAAAGTAAATAGTGTTCAGGAGTCTACGGGAAGTGGAAATACAGTTTTTTGTGAGAAAATAATAAGCAGATCCTGGCTTTAAAAGGGTAAACAAAGACGACGAAAAATTGCTTGCTCTGTGGAAATGAGCACTAGTTGATCAATTCAGAGTGTTTTGAGTGAAATAAACAGTGTGAACTGATTAAATATTGTGTTATGCTGTCCTATTGGCAGTATGGCAATGATTCACTGATGGTAAGTGGATTAATTTGGCATATTTTGTTGAGCAAACCCAAAGTGTGCATGTGTGGATGAGGAAGCCATCGCTCCTGCCATAAGGCGATTCCATCGTGTATGTCCTTAAGAAGTCGCTGCAATTGGGCACTTTATTCCATGGCTATGAAATTTTCTGAGCCTATTGCTCGTTTCTGAAGGTATGTTCCGATAGACCAGACGTAAGCAGAGGGATTAATGTCTAAATATTGGCAGTTCTAATTATAGATTACATACACTGCCCATAAACGCATGTTAGTCCCACTAGCAAAAACATGCAGCTGAGAAAAACGCAGTTGAAGTCGTCGCAGATTTTCCTTTTTATTGGGTCAATGTGAAAGCGAAACTTGGATATATGTATCCCATTAGTTGAAATATATATTGGAAAGTACTTTCACACACAATTTGTTCATTGTTTGTTCAAAATAATGCCTAAAAGCATGCGAAAATATGAACGTGACTGAATGCGTTTATTTGCGTATGAATGAGTCAGAATAAACGCATAACAGTATCAGTGCTTGCCGTGATGCATTAGCGTTGACGGCGATTTTGTAAACTCTTTACTCCTATGGTGAACTCACATAAGCATCTGTCAGTCTGTGTGTGAAGCTAGACAGTGCTTGTCTTATCTTTTCACTCTACCGGATAATCCTATAAGAAACTGTCAATTTTTGCGTGAAGAGTCGTTGTCTCGATGGTGCCGTCAACGCCAAAGGGTGTTTCATTGTTGTTCGCGTGATCAGATGGCTAGGATTCAATTGTTTTAAAATGTCTTCTCTCGATTATTTAAAACTATACGGGTGTGAGGACAGTTCCGAAGACGAGGGGTTGGTTCCGGCAGTTCCGGTTTCGATTGCCGATGGTGAATCAGTTCACGGTAACGTAAGTTCCGAAGATGAATTCCCCGGGTTTGAGGCAAATGGCGAGCAGTTTCCGGCTAAGAAAGCTCCGGCATCATGGATGCAAACTTGAAATCTTTGGAAGATTCTGAGCAGGATACAGTTAGTGACATCGATTCCGTAGGAAGCTTCACTGCCAATACGGAATCTACAAAAAAACGGAAGCTAACTAAAAAAGAAATTAAAACGAAATGCATGGTGAAGAAGCGCCGCCGTTCACACCAAGTTAAGGTTGATGAGTGCGGGTGTAAGTTAAAATGTGGATCCAACATTTCCAAAGACGATCGAATTCAATTGAATACGATGTTTTGGACCCTCAATCAAGAGTACCAGACAAATTACTTCCGTCAGAACGTACAGCGCACGGAAGTTCAAAGACGGCGTCGGTACAGGTATGAGGAAGATGGACCAAGAAAAATCAACAGCTATGTGTTTCAACTCTTGGCCTCGAACGGTTCTTCCGTTAAAGTGTGTCGGAAGTTTTTTTTGAACACTTGCGGTTACGGTGACAACTGTGGGTGAGTACATTTTACCTTTTTCTGACTGGGCAATTCCTAAAAATATGCGAACTTATATAATTAATTCCACAGTAACATCATTTATCGGTGCGTTGATGAAGGAGATCAGCCTAAGAAATCGCAACGTGGGAAGTACAGACGGAGCACAGCAAAGCGTGATGCTATTGAAAAGAATATCCAGTCGTACGGTCCAACTTCTGCCGGTAATTGACGAGAAAAAAAAAGTGTTGAAAAATAATTTGAAAAAGAAAAAAAAAAAAACAAAAGAAAAAAAAAAAAAAATAAAAAAAAATTTTCATCAAAATTTAATTTTTTTTTATTTTTTTTTTTTTTTAGGGTATCTAGCTGGAGCTGCGTGACAGCTTGGTTGTCAAGACTAGATCCTTTCCCAACGTCACCTCTACTACTACCAATACCTTAGAAGCAATAGCCTATGTTGGCCGCTTGAGCACTAGTTGAAGTAATTAGTATTGGACCGTAGTATTTTTCTAAATTTCACTTTCAATTTTCCCACGATGATGTTTTGTTATGCAATTGTTACCCTATCCTAGATGTCACGAGCTTTGTTTGATGTTTCCTAAAGATGATAATCCGGGGCAAAGTGCCGTCTAAGTTAATAACCCTAGTCCTGAAGTCATCTCCAGGCCGTATGCAGTAGTAACTAGATTTCAAAAGGACATGTAAATTGCCAATCAATAATTCTTAGGGACGACATTCAGGCCTTTGATGTAGTCTATGTTGACAACTAGTAGTACTGAAGTCAACCCCAAGAAGTATTGCGACAAGAGTATGCATATTATTTATTATTCATACGGCGAATTATTTTTCTAGACAACCTTCAATCGCAATGGTGTGCCTCTGTTGACCACTTACAGCACTGCGGTATCTTTTTTTTTTCTTTTTTTTCCAATGGAATTGCAATGATCGGGATTGGTTTTTGAAAATTTTCTAGTGATTATGCCAGAAGGATTAGTCTATGGTGACCAAATAAACGATTAGTCTATGGTGACCAAATAAACACCGGGCTTTCAAAATCCGTTCACATAGTCCTTTTGAATTTTTTTTGGATTTAGTATCAGTCAGTATACGTGTTTTGTTGTCCAGGTATTTGTTTAAGTCCGTGTTTTTGTACTTGTCCGTGTCATTATATTGTTAATGATATTCTTGTCAGTGCAATTTTTGGTATCTGCGCAATTTCATATAGTACAGGTGTGACAATGTAACAGCTATCTCCCTTATTCTACGCTCCCAAAGGGAACAAAGTATTTGACGTTAAATTCATCGGGAAAATAAACTACTCTGTTGGACATGGATATTTGTAGACGGTCTTTCAATATATAGTTATGTTTGTATGTATTATGTGTATGTAGTTTTGGAAATGTTAAATCATTTACTTACCAACACTGTTGTTATTATTATTAGCTTTTGATTTGTTGGGAACATACCGCCTTAGATGATACTTGCATGCATGTGATTCGTCCACGTAGGTCTTTCTTGGGCGGCTAATCGGTCTTGTTCCAACCAGAGGTCGAGATGTCCGACTATCCAGGTTGCGTCGCCATGAGACTCGGATTAGCTTCCACTGTGACCCTTCCAGGCTTCAAGCCTAGCCTTCCTGATTCTTGTATTGTTTCTTTTTTCGTTCTACAAGTATACAAAAATATTCGCTCCTCTGCCAAAAACAGCCAAACCAAACGTATAATCTGTGTCGTGATGCTTTCCAGAAAATTGCAGACCCATAATAAAACTCAGTTATAATAAAAGTATTGAGATTAATAGACGATTCTTTGAATAGCAGTAATTTTATAATTGAAATTATGAAAATTCTTTATAGTATGAAAATAAGGAAAGGTGTCGAATTAAAAGTTAATATGCTACTACTAGAGGGTTCAAATGCACTTCTGGTCCACATCACCCCTGGCAACACTGGTTTGCATCTTTCCCGTTTGGGTAAAGATCCAGATAAGCCCTGGAACCTGGTAGTTATCAAGCTACCTCAAGGTTTTGCCAATGCCCAGGGAAATTTTTTCCACTAAAATTTAATACATATAAAAAAAAAAAAAAATTGCCATTTAGATATAAATATTTTTATTTTTTTTTTTTTTATATTTTTCTTCATTAAATAGTTGCTAAAATAAATGTTTAATAGTATATTTTCAATGCTGAGCCTGTTATGCGTTTATTTGAAACATGGGACATGGGTATTTTTTTCATCATTTTAGGAACAAACATGGTTTTTTTCTTTTGAAATACTGAAAGTACATATAATTTAAATATGTATTGTGAATTCATCTTAAAAGTGGTGAAAAATCACGTGGGACTGTTATGCGTTTATGGGCGTTTATGTAACAGCTTCATCAAATGTCTCAGGGGATGACTAAACTGCTTAAAACCCGTCCCGTACACTACCTTCACGGTAACAACGAAATCGGATTTCGTTTATGACTAATCATTATTGAACGAACTTCGCCAAATATGGGCATCCAATTTTTGAAGCAATTTGTGGCCACTTATAATCAGCACAGCGAAACTATTGACTTAACTATGTCGCGGCATGAATATTATGAAAACACTCTCCACTTAATTTAAACTTTTTTTTATATTATATTAATTTCAAAATCTTACTGTACAATTATCGTATTAAGAAGTAAATAAATAAATCAATATTGTACTTACTTTGCTTTCCTGCAATGCTTTTCTGTTATCGTACCGTTCAACGGATTTACATGACGGAAAATAAAATGCAGCTTAATATCATTGCCACATTTGTCCGGTCCAAACATAATGCTGTAGGGCGTTTTGTCCCTAAACTGTAGAATAAAAGAGATTAAAAGAGAAGCATAAGTCATAAGGTAAAATATGTAAACAACATGACTTGAAGTGATAAGAAATTGAGGAAAAGCAACTATCTTATAAATCGTTTGCATTTAAAAAGAGAGTTTTTTGCTTACGATGTCGATGAAGGCATTCTCATTTTTTTTAATACAAACGTTAGGAAACATGTTCGCAATTCATCTTAATCACATTGAATGCATAATTGTTAACGACAGGTGTGTTTATGAGCAACAGCAGTTCTACTTGATTTTTCCCTGCCCTTCGGTTGGGCGTATGGGGGTATGGGCGCGTTCTCGCGAGTTGGTCACGGCAGATTTCATGTGTGAATAGGCTGCCATATCAACGTTCAAAGGTGCCTGATCCAAATGGACTGCTTGTAACGATCACTTGGAGATGCGATGGGGGATCATTGCCCTGATATTCTCAAATGTAGCACGTGGTAAAACGTTTCTTGTCTTCTATGACTAAACGTTATGGAATGGAGTAAACTAGTGGAAACTCATCGGGAATGATCTCTCATATGCATCCGTCGAACCATTCTGAACGGCCGTTGTGAGAATATCACCATGAAAAGCTCACATGCGCATGTCATGTTACCAATTTTTAATGCTTCTCTCCTTTCTCCAATTCTCTTCCCTATCCCATGGCCGCGAGCAGTGCCATATGACACATTGTGAGTCTCGATATGCACTACTGAAGTCAGCTCTTCAAAAGCAGAAACATCGAGACGACCCTACAGCAAAGGGAGGTTGAAGCAGGAAGTGGGGAACGGTAGATAACCCTAACCAATTTTACCAGTCAAATTTTCTAACACAAGATTCAAGGTAAGATGATTTCAAAATCAAGGTAAGAAAATCATATTATTTCTCTAAATTTTACATATATTTATATAACACCATATGCTGGGATAAAAGGAGGGACCATCAGAGCATCCGATTGAAGCGATTTTGATAGGAAGAGTGGGACTGCCAACTTCCTGTCGTTAACATTTCGTGAATAAGGGGCGGGCTCTTCTCCCCATCTAGTGGGACTTTACACTATATAAGACATTTACACCGTCTTCAACTCGAGATTGTACAGACTGAACATTAAACATAGAGCGAATTACAACGGACACGTTAACCTAACACCCAGTGGACCAGATTGGACATTTTCGTTTTGCGAAAAGTTCCACAGTCTGGCGCGGGAATCGAACCCCCACTTCATAGCAATCGCTTGAACGACGGGAGACGCCGCTAACCGCTTGACCACGAAGCCCACTAGGCGGAGGCTCGGCTTTATTGTGGTTTCTGCTTGTTTCTGGAAGGAGATTCTCCTTAGATCCCTGTAGCTCTGGGTTGTGTGTAAGTATATCTGCTTACGGGCCCACAATACGTTTTTGGCCCTTCATACAGGGACATGATGGAACATTTGTTGAACCACCCGGTTCATACAGCAACGCTTTATTTCTGACTGCCAATCTGGCAACCATTCTCTACTTTGACATTACTACTTCCGCTGTGAAGAGCTATTGAATAAAAGTCATTCTTTCTTGTACTGAGCTAGTGAACACACGTGTTTTTACTTGTATTACTTCACTGAGCCCTCGTTTCCAGTCTTTTCAGATTAACCTTCATCAGGTTATGGGCCCAGCATCGGGGCCAGTGCCAACTAGAAAGTTTTGAAGTGCGCGACGCGGCTCGTCAAGTATTTTTCGGGACCTGTTATCGGAGGCGAAAAAGAAAAATGGACTTTTCGAAAGTAGGCGTTGTCCGATTAAATAATCGTAACTACCGGTCGTGGGCGTTCTAAGTCCAAATGCTCATGATGCGAGAAGGAACGTGGAAGTACGTTTCTCCGGGTACTCTCCCTACTCCGATCACCGCGGATTGGAACGAAGGTGACGAGAAGGCGAGAGCAACCATTGCGCTGCTGGTAGAGGACGGCCAGCACAGTCTCATCATGGCAAAAACGACAGCGAAAAGTACGTGGGAGGCACTGAAAACGCACCATCACAAAGCAACTCTAACGGGAAAAGTCTCGCTGCTAAAGGAGATCTGCAGCACGAACCTTCGGGAAGGCCAGAACATGGAGGAATTCATTTACGGAATGGAGGAGCTCTACTCCCGTTTGGAAAACGCGGGTGAAAAGCTCTCGGAATATATGCAGGTTGCAATGATTCTGCGCAGTCTTCAGAAGGCGTTCGACGCTCTGACCACCGCGCTGGAGAGCCGGTCGGATGCGGAGCTGAAGATGGATTTGGTAAAAGCAAAACTCATCGACGAGAACGAAAAGCTGTTCAGCGAAAAATGTTCGGAGGAGCGCTTGCTGAAAGCGGAACACAGAACAAAGTCTGTCTCTGCTGAGGTTTGCTTCTTTTGCGGGAAACCAGGACACAAAAACCGCAACTGTAAGGAGCTCCTGTCGCAGATGAGTGGTGGTGAAAGCAACGATAAGAAGAAGAACAAACCGAAGCAAGAACAAAAAGTGAAACAAGTTCGCGAAAACGACTCAATGTCGTTCACGTTTATGGTGCGGCAAATTACAGACGTAAATCGATCTCGTTCTTGGTTGATCGACTCAGGCGCGACGTCACATATGTGCAACGACAGAGAGGCGTTTCTCCGGATGGAGTCGGGATCGCGTTCAAGTGTTATTGTCGCGGACGGTACTGAAAATCGCGTCGATGGCGTCGGACATTGTTTTATCGAGTGCGTTAATGACAGCAATGAAGCGATCCAGCTAACGCTAACGGGTGTGCTGTACGTCCCCTCCCTGGACGGAAACATGATTTCGGCCAGCAAGCTTGCATCGAAAGGTGTACGGGCTGAATTCGACGAATCTGGTTGCAAGTTGGTGTACGGGAAAGTTGTGGTCGCAGTCGGTGACAAGAAAAGCGATATGTACTTTCTACGAACTGCAAACGAACGTTTGCTGCAGGCGAAGACACGAGAGCATTCGAAGAATTGCCAACATACATGGCACCGCCGCCTGGGTCACAGGGATCCGGAAGTGCTCGGCGAGATCAAGCGAAAGGAATTGGTTACAAGTTATGAAAGTGATGGATTGTGGCATTCGCTGGACCTGCGAGTGTTGCATTCAGGGCAAAATGGCTCGTCCTTCATTTCCGAAAGTTGCCGAGAATATCTCAACGGATGTCCTAGACATTGTACATACCGACGTTTGCGGGCCCGTGGAGGAGATGACTCCAGGGGGCTGCCGCTATTATATGTCCATGATCGACGATCATAGCCGATATACGTTCATCTATTTTCTAAAGGAAAAGTCGGATGTGGAGCTACGTATTCGGGAGTACGTCAGAATGGTGGAGAACCAGATTGGTCGCAGTCCGCGGATTATCCGCTCCGACCAAGGTGGAGTACTCCAGCAAAGCGCTTCGTCGGTTCTATGCGGAAGAAGGCATCAAGGCGGAGTATACAGCAGCATATTCTCCGCAGCAAAATGGCGTTTCGGAGCGAAAAAATCAGTCCTTGAGTGAAATGGGCCGATGCATGTTGCTGGTTGCTGGCATGCCGAAACGATTTTGGGCCGAATCGATCAACACTGCATGTTACTTGCAAAACCGTTTGCCGTCTGCAGCTGTTGGATGTACGCCATTCGAGATCTGGTTTAAGAGGAAACCCGACCTGAATCACCTTCGGCTGTTCGGATGCAGTGCTTATGTCCTGGTTCCAGCAGTAAAGCGCAAGAAGCTGGATGAAAAGGCCATCAAAATGACGTTTGTTGGGTATTCAGGAGAACATAAGGCCTACAGGATGCTTAACCTTGCTACCGGTCAGATCGTGATAAGCCGAGGCGTTCGGTTTTTATGAGATCGGAAACGAATCGCAGGGTGTCGTCACACATCGAAGGGAACCGGAAGGCCAACCATCGTCAGCCGAAATTGAAGTGGAGTTGACACTGAACGATATTCCGAAAGTAACAGTGGCGCCAAATGCGTTGGATAGTGACGAGGACGAGTTCCATGGCTGGGAGGATGACGAAGCTGCTTGGCTGCCAGGATTTCGTTTCGCCCGTGTCGATGCTCATGATACTTTGGAACATGATGACCAAATGGATCCAGTGGCAGAAAAAGAAGATGTGCCCCCACCGGCTCGACGCTCGCAGAGAGTGACAGCTGGAGTGCCACCGGTCAAATATGCAGAAGGAGTCAATTTGGTGCAGCATACTGCAATTGAACCTAAAACGTTTCGTGAAGCTATTTCTAGTCCACAGTCCATCGAGTGGAAATCGGCAATGGATGCCGAGATGCGATCGCATCAGGAGAATTGCACGTGGGAACTAACCGTGTTGCCCCCAGACCGAAAACCAATTGGATGCAAATGGGTTTTCAAATGCAAAAATGACCAGAACGGCAATCTGGTTCCTTACAAGGCGCGACTTGTAGCGCAAGGGTTCTGCCAGTAATTCGGAACGGAGTACGACCAGGTCTTCGCTCCCGTAGTGCAACAGATGACATTCCGGACGATGCTGACCATCGCGAGTCGGAGGAAGATGTTGGCTAAGCAGATCGACATCAAAACAGCGTACCTCCACGGACGGCTTGAGGAGGAGCTGTATATGCGACAACCACCGGGCTATGAAAGCGAGGATCGAAAGCTTATTTGTCGATTAAAGCGCAGCTTGTACGGGTTTAAACCGGCCGCTCATGTTTGAAACAAGCGGATTGACGAGGAGCTTAAGCAGATGGGTTATCATCAATCGAAGGCTGATCTTGCCTTTACATCGAGCAGAAATCGGGCAAATACTCTTTTATATTGATCTACGTCGATGATGTCATTGTTATTAGCGCCACGGAGGATGAATTTAAAGTGGTAGTTCAGAGCCTAAGCAACGAATTCAAGATCACCGTTATGGGTAACTTATCGTTTTTTTCTCGGCATCCAAAATCGACAGGATAACGGACAATATTGCATTAACCAGAAGGCCTACTTGAGTCGAGTTCTGGAACGGTTCGGAATGCAGGATGCGAAGACGTCGAAAATCCCAATGGATCCCGGCTTCCTCAAACAAACGGAGGAGAAGACTAAGCGACTACAAACTGCAGAGCATTTTCAAAGTCTCATAGGAGCGTTGTTATATGCAGCCGTGAGGCCAGATATATCGATTGCCACCTCGATTCTTGGCTGGCTTGTGACGACACCAACGGAAGCGGATTGGAATGAAGCCAAGCGAGTACTGCGTTACCTAAAAGGCACCATCAACACGGAGTTATGTTTGGGACACGATGATCGAAACCTGGAATGCTTCGTAGATGCCGACTGCGCCGGCGACGTCAGCGACCGAAAGTCTAGTTCGGGTTATCTCTTCAAGTTCGGTGGCGGCATTATTGGATGGAGCTGCCATAAACAGAAGTGTGTGGCACTTTCCAGTACCGAGGCCGAATACATCGCCTTAGCAGAGTGCCTTCAGCAGGTGCAATGGATCAGGAAACTGATGCTAGACGTTGGTGAAGAGCTGGATTTTCCGATTGTAGTTCAAGAGGACAATCAGAGCTGCATCGCGCTGACTGTAGGTGACCGTACGGAGAAGCGAGTTAAACACATCGACACTAAGTACAATTACATCAAGGAGTTGGTTCGAGATGGTGACGTGCGTCTTCAATACTGTCCGACAGAGCATATGCAAGCCGATCTGCTAACAAAACCGCTGCAAGCAACCAAGCTACAACAACTGAGAGAGGCGATTGGCATCAGGCCATTCAACGTTGAGAAGGAGTGTTGAACCACCCGGTTCATACAGCAACGCTTTATTTCTGACTGCCAATCTGGCAACCATTCTCTACTTTGACATTACTACTTCCGCTGTGAAGAGCTATTGAATAAAAGTCATTCTTTCTTGTACTGAGCTAGTGAACACAGGTGTTTTTACTTTTATTACTTCACTGAGCCCTCGTTTCCAGTCTTTTCAGATTTACCTTCATCAACATTTACCACAATCAGGGCTGGTAGCGGATTTATGGATTATTTATGGATGCTTCATTTAGAATTGGAACAAACTTTTGCTCATATTGTGGCGCTCCTGGTGGACGGATTTGGAAGTTCTTGGCGCCCACGTGTCGGGAATTTTGTCAGCTTCACGTATGTATTTTTAACATTCCGCAAATTGACTGTACTTTGTAAACAATCAACATGGAAGCCGAAAGAAGGGAAAAAATTGTACACAGTTATTTGGAAAATCCATTGTGGTCTGCATCTAGGCTAGCTAAACAGCTGAAATTGCCCAGAAATACCGTATGGCGCGTTATCAAACGGTATAAGGAAACATTGACGACGATTCGGAAGCCTCAAGCCAATCGTCGGAGTGGAACTGTCGACCGGAAACTGCGTGGTAAGATTTTGAAGACGATTAAGAGGAATCCCAATCTGTCGGACCGTGATTTGGCCAGAAAATTCGGTGCTGCCCATAGTACCGTGAGGAGAACTCGACTCCGGGAAGGAATTAAGTCGTATCGAGCTAGCAAACAGCCAAATCGGACCATAAAACAGAATAGTGTGGCCAAAATCCGTGCTCGGAAGCTATACGACCAGGTGCTGACCAAGTTCGACGGGTGTCTTCTGATGGACGATGAAACCTATGTCAAGGCTGACTTCGGGCAAATCCCAGGTCAAAAATTTTACTTGGCAACGGCTCGGGGGGATGTTCCAGCCAAATTTAAATTTGTTTTTGCCGACAAATTTGCACGAAAATTCATGATTTGACAGGGCATTTGCAGCAGTGGCAAAAAAACGAAAGTTTTCGTTACAAATAAAACAATGACGTCGGAACTATACCAAAAAGAGTGTCTCCAAAAACGAATTTTGCCGTTCATTCGATCCCACGACCATCCCGTAATGTTTTGGCCAGATTTGGCAAGCTGTCATTACCACCCCCCCCCCCCCCCCCCCCCCCCCCCCCCCCCCCAAAACACAAACACCACCCAAAAAAAACCCCCCCAAAAAACCCCACCCCCAAATTTCTTTTTTTAAAAAAAAAAACCCCCATTTAAAAAAAAAACTTAATTCAAAATAAATAACTGAAATACAGGCAATTGTTTTTGTTCCAATTCTATCTGAAGCAAGCTTTAATAGTGACTTTAGTGACTAAAATAATAAAAATAGTGACCAAATAGTGGCTAAAAAGTGATTTTCAAATTTTAGTATTTTTTGTATAAGTACAGTAAAAATTAACTAAGAGATCACCCCCGTTTGCAAAAATGAATAATACTGCGGCGCAGTCACTTTTTGGGTTGAAGCCTGTAATCAAACGACTATTTTTTCTCCACGACCTCCTGCACTTGGTCCGCAGCTCGTTTTGTGCTAGAATAATTTCTGACATATCTTGCTTCTCAATTCCTTTTTTGAGCCGTTGCCATGTGAAGCTGTTTTCACTACCCTAATCACCTGAAGGTATTTAGGCTCACCTACAGTCGTTTTCTTAGTAAACAACTGGTTCCAATACTCCTCAATTCTGTACTCTATACTCAAGGTCAGCACCTAGCATTTTAACAAGTTTCATTCGTCAATAATAAGATCATAGTTGACCTGAATCGGAAGTAACTTGGCGGTTTTCACAACATACTTGGAGCTTTCACTGGATGCAACGGCTGGGTTGGGTTGAGGCATTGGAAATATTTTATAAACGAGTTTTGCAATCAGACTTTTGACGTAGGACTACGTCTTTGTTTTCTATACTGAGGTACAATTTAAAAAAAACACACATTGCGACCGTCACGAAAAGTGGTCAGGTTTTGAGCATTAATATCTCAGTCATTTCTCAAAAGATTTTCAACCAATCGATCGGAAGTTTTTCTACGCATCAATTTCAATAGAGAACATTGTTGATTTCGGGCCACATACAAGTGAAAAATTCATAAATGTTAAGCCTTGCCTTAAAAAGTATATTAACTCCTTCAGGCCTAAGGGTTCATATCAAAAGGATAATGGATAATCATCAGCAAAAAGGGTTATCCCTGTATAAAATCACACAGACTGAATAAAAATGTACACTGTCTTCGGCAAATTTGTTTTCCATCGATTCTTCTATCTGAAAAATATAATATATATATGCGTTTAAGGGCTCATTGACGACCTAGTACATCCTGAATATGAAGACGTTCAGGAAGAAAAAATAAATGCCTTATTAATAGTGTAAAGCGTTGTTTTAAAATATTGTACATATGCATACGTATTATTAAATTCTCGTTGATAAACGTTAAATATTTGTGTATCTTTCTGGAAGGTTCTAGGTCATCCAAAATGTACTTGAGTTCAAAACTTCAGATGTACAGTTGTAACAGTAGCTTTTAAGGCTATAAAAGGTTACGATATATATTCAAACATATTGAATAAACCTTTGGGAAGGTCAACAGTCATTAATATAAATTAACTTTGAGATCCTCTAGGTAATCCAAACCGTCCTGGAGTACAGAACTTGAAATCAACGGTAGTAACAGTAGTTTTTTGGGCTATAGTTTCGAACGTAACAATACAAAAGAAGATAATCTTGGGATGGTCTAGGTCTAGGCCAAGACAGTTTTGGCGTACAGAACTTAAAATTTACAGTTGTAACAGTAGATTTTAGGCAATACAAAGTTACAATAAATATTCAAACATATTCAATTAACATTCTTAAAGTCAAAAAACATTATAAAGCAATATGACATGTTCTAGGTCATCCAAACTATCTATGAGATTAGAACATACGACCTACAGTTGTAATAAAATCTTTCTGGGCTATGCAAAGCTACGATGTGTATTGAAACATATTTATTAAATATTTTGAAAGAACAACAGACATTATGAGATAATCTTCGGATGTTCTTGGTTATCCAAACTTTCCTGGAATTTAAAACTTAAAATCTACAGCTTTTTTAGTAAACAAAGTAATGTATTTAACCAAATTAAGTTAGTCTTTTGGAAGGTCAACCGATATAATGAGATAGGTAATCAAAACAGCCAATGAGTTCAGAATTTCTATATTATAGAGGATCTATAGTCGTAAATTTAGCTTTATAATCTATAAAAAATGACGATATGCATTCAAGCACATTCAGTGAAGCTTCTGTAAGCTCACCAGTCAATATCAGATTATGTCGGGATCTTCAAGTTCATAAAAATTGACCTTGAGTTCAGAACTTAAGATATACAGTAGTAACTGTAACCTTTTGTGCTATACAAAGCTACGATAAATTCAATGAATATTCTGAAACGTCCACAGACATCATAGGATAACCTTGTTAGTTTCAGGTCTTTCAAACTGTCTTTCAAAACTTAAGGTGCAATAGCTGTATGGGCTATACAAAGTGAAGTTAGTTTGCTTGGCAAAGAATATCCCAAGATTATCTCATAATGTCAGTTGGTCTTCGAGGACATTTATTTAATAGGTTTGAATACATATCATAACATTGTACAGCGGAGAAAGCTACTGTTACAACTGTAGATCTTAAGTTCTGAACTGCTTGGTAATTTGGACGACCCAGCACATCTCAAAAAAATATTTCCTACTTTTTTCAATCATTTCCACATCAATTAGAATTCACCAAATTGCTTGTATAAATTAGGCCTGAGAGGGTTAATTCAAAGAACATTGCATTATACCATCTAAATAGCTTACATTTAGTATCGTAGTCCTACGTCATCATTTCGAACAACCCAAACGGGCTGTACCTTGTAGTTTTTGATTACGTGCTTACCAGCAGCAACGTAATGCTTATTTTCATTGTTAAAAAAGTGGAGTTTGTCGATCTCCTTTATTTTGACCAGCTCTACCATTGCTTCATCCCCAACATAAACTTTTTCCACAGGTGGCAAGTTCTCAATATTGTCCAAAATTTACTCTGGAAGTGAAGTATTCGCCGGCCACACATTGGGCTTACAAACTCGACCGACGATGGTTCGCACCAACCTTTCCAGATCAGCATCCATTAGATGTATGAGTGGTTCTTATCTCTAGAAGAAACTTTAGAAAATAGCATTGTAATAGATCAGCAAGCTTATCAATAGCTCATACACTTTATCAAAACATTTTAGATTCAAGTCTACTTAACAAGTTTTACAACTTTGCCAAACAAATATTCGGTTTAACAGCAGTCAAGCAAAGTCAGAATAAACTTTAAAAATTGATAATTTATGAATTTATTAAATCTACTATATCATAAACTAAGAATAATTGTCTCAGAAATTTCCTAGAAAAAATATAAAATTTAAATGTAAAACTCGTACATGGAACTTTGAAATCATAACGCTTTTAACTGGTCAAATTGCACTGTATCCCGATTTAACCTACCTACCTATGATCGAATTGAGTTCGCTTGACTGTCGGGATACGAACAATCAAATCTAGATTCAGAATTACTAAGTGAGTAACCGAAAATAAGTCCTCTATCTGATTGACAATTCGTTCCAACTTTTCTCGACTATCTGGATACTAAAAGAGTCGTCCGCTTTTGAAAACTTGAACCTAACAAAATATTTTTGAAAAAAAAGTAAATAAAAAAAAAGAAGAAAAAAAGTAAATAAAAAATGACTTGATTCTTTTAAGTAGTTTCCTCAATGGACATTTTATTTGCATATTCAATAAATGTCATGGGGTTCACTGGGTTTATATGTTTAGAAATATGAAAAAATATTATGAAATAGCTGGACCACGTGCGTCTAATCTGCTAATCTAGAGTGCTGTGACCGACCAGAGCTCTGCATTTGACAAGTCGACAATTTTTTTTTATTGAGGTCTAACTGACAAACGTAAACAATGGCTTTTTCCGCGAATTTCTCGTCATTGAAAACTCCCCTAATCAATCCACTGCGCTTGCCGGCGCCGGTGGCGTAGTGATAAAGCGTGACTGCTACTTGGCACCCCAGTGGGTCTGGGTTCAATCCCAGTCGACGTCGATGGTTTTTCTGAGGCGAAAAAATCTGGTCACGTCTTCCTTCGGAAGGGAAGTAAAGCCGTTGGTCCCGGTTCATATTCATGAGTCGTTAGGTAGGGTCCAGGTGGTGGAGTCTTCTTCCTGGCGTCGGTGATTGTCACCATGTGAGGAAATAGGCCGACGTAAAATAAAGATTAAAAAAAAAATCCACTGCGCTCGTTTCGAAAAGGAAGAGTTCATCTATCCGATAGAATTGGAGGCTTACATGAGTAGCTTTTGTGCTACGAGAAATTTACGGAAGAAGCCATTGTTTACGTTTGTCAGTTAGGCCCTAATGAAAAAGTTTGGCGAAGTTTTTGTTGTATAGGGTATGTGTCCCTTGACTCAGCCTAATATGCAACGATCGATTACATTTTTTATTATTACTCATACAAAATTTAAGCTATAAGCGATATTTAGCTTGCTATACACTTGCTTAGATACGTTAAATAAGATGTTTGGTTATATGTATCACGAAAAGTTACACAACTCTTTTTATAAAGTCAGAAACTTTCGAGGGTTATGGATGTAATATCGGTCTATAAGCATCAAATTGGGCCTATTCATGGATGCAACTTCGTCCCATTCGATCGTTTTTTTATTAAATGCAGTCTTTGTATGGTTTTTATTCAAGATATTATGATTTAAGGCATTGCCAGCTGTATTCGCTTTATCCAACATAAAATTTTACAAAACCAACTTAATTTAACTGCTTTGAAACACTTAAAAGATTTTCACATATGATATATTGTCGGTTCGATAGTGAAAACATAATAATTCACTCTGCACAGGTTTTGTTCCTTTGGTTTTTCTTTATATGAGCCATTTGGAAAATATTCAACCGAAACTTATACATTTTTACTGAAAATTTTATCAATAACAACATTTTTACTAAGTTATCCAGACAACAGGCCATAGTTGGGAACAAAGAAAAAAATATGTCCTCAACATTGGGTCTACGATTTTCTTGTAAAATCATTGTTATTTTATCTATGTGGACAGTTAGTTTGTAACGTGTGACTATTTTCTGTACATCTTGGTTGCATTATTTGGTTTGTTGCTTCAATTTAGCCTAATTTAGATCATTCGAAGATCAGGAGTTAATTTGTTCAGCTTAACCAGTGAAATCATGATGTCTAAAAAGTTACGAAAATCTTAAATTACACGGAAGTGAGAAACAGTAAAATGATTAAAGACTGTATTCGATGAAATTTTGACACACGCAATTGTTCGTAACTTTTTAGCGTGTGAGTAAAAATTATTAAAATTTTAACTGAATGTATTTCATTGTGTTGTGTCAATTGTGTAATGAGTTGCGTGAAAATCGGTCGAGTGATTTCAGTGATCGCTTCGAATGAAGAAATAGTGCGCGAACAAAATTTTGGGCACTCACGTCGAAAACCCAAACGCTTCTCATCGATGGATCGGAAAACAGCTCGGAATCGCACATTCAACCGTATCTCATGTGATCAAAACGTTCAAGGACCGTAAGACAACCAAGCGGGAAAATGGTAGTGGCAAAAAACGTGGCACATCAAATCCGGAGAAGGCCAGGATGGTATTGAACCAGTTTAAGCGTTATCCCAACATTTCGATCAGGGATGTTGCGAAAAAGGCGAAAGTTTCAGTTTGTTTTGTGCAGAAAACAATAAAACGTTCTGGATTACATGTGTACAAGGTCCAGGAGGCACCGAACCGGAGCGATAAACAGAACTCGGTGGCCAAAACTCGTGCAAGAAAACTGTACAGGGAGTGGCTCACGAAACCGTTCTGCATTGTGATGAACGATGAGACCTACATTAAAGCCGACACCAAACAAATGCCAGTACAGGAACACTACGTCGCCACCTCTAAGTTGGCCGTTCCGGAGAGTGTACGGAAGAAGAAACTGTCGAAATTCGCCAAAAAATTCCTTGTCTGGCAAGCGATCTGCGGATGTGGCAAAATGAGTCAGCCCTTCATCACCTCTGGGACCGTCAACGGACAAATCTACAAGGACGAATGCCTCCAAAAACGACTTCTGCCCTTCTTGAGATCTCACGATGGCCCGACACTGTTTTGGCCGGATTTGGCATCTTGCCACTAAGCCCGGCCCGTCTTAGACTGGTACAAAGATAATAATGTAGTTTTTGTACCAAAAGACGTCAACCCTCCAAATACTCCGGAACTTCGCCCAATTGAAAAATTTTGGGCAATCATGAAGGCAAAGCTCGTTAAAACTCCAAAACTGATAGAAAATGAACTTGAACTAAAGAAAGTGTGGTTGAAAGTAAGTAAGCAAGTCGGTCCTATCATTGCCCAAAATTTGATGAAAGGGGTCAAGGCAAAGGTGCGGGCATTTGGGTTAGGAGAAGAGGTTCAATAAACCAACGATGTCAAAACTTAACCATTTAGTAGTACTTTATTTCCAGAAAGTTTGAAAAGCATCGGGCTCAAGGAAAATTTTTGGTGACCTATTTTGTGTCCAAATTTCATCGAATACAGTCTTTAATAATGTCCGAAATGCTTCGAATTAAATCGGTCATCATGATAGCAACATAATTTTGTTGATTATCGCTGAATTAATGACATATTTGGTACATATGCCGAATGAAGTTACAAATGAATGTAAACAAATCATATTGTATTATATTTTGATTGAACAATTTCAGAACAACAAATTTACCTTGAAAATGACATTACAATTAATCATGCACCAATCAATTCCTTAATCAAGAAAATAAATTATGGCGTTCTTCCGGATCACGTATTGTTCTAGTTATTTTGCTGTTCAGTCGCTTTTTTCAATAAGCTTAAAATCCTGGCTAATATTTTAATATTTCAGGCAAACACTATTCTAATCATCATATACTTATATCGACTCGAGTACTTCAACAGGGGGTAGACAAAATAACTAGGATAGGCAAATATATGGTCAACTTTGAAATGCTCCAACTTCACGAAATATTGACCGATTTTAATTCTCTTAAAAGCATTCGACGGGGAAACTAATGTATTTTTATAATGCAGTAAAGGGAATGGCCATGGTTCCCGGATACCGGAGATATTCCGAGTTTTCGGAGGGGACGTTTCAAATGTCGATTTTTTTATGACATGTTGTACAGGATGCCGTTTATAAATATTTTTCTCTAGCGAATGTTACCGCTTTTCGAATACGATAAACTAAAAAATCGGCCTAAGATATGGCCATTATCCAGGAACAGGTTCCTCTGAAGGGTTCTGGATGCGGCCAGATTTTTTATTAATCCAAAACATGCCGAGCGACACCTCTTTCTTCTTTTTACACCAAAACATGTCGTGCGACAGCTCTATCTTCATGAATTTTCATAAAGAATATTGAGATGTACGTAAAAAGACCATTGGGCACATTGGCCACTCCCGGGGGAACCTGTAGCAGGGGCCAATTACATTTTTACGCCATAACATGCCGTGCGACACCCCTGTCTTCTTCTTTTATCATCACAAGGCTTTCTTTAAACTTAAAGTGGACATTTGGAAAGCATTGGCCACTCCAGGGGCCACCGGAATGTTGCCAGGGAACCTGTAGCAGGGGCCAATTACATGTTGTATGTATGTATGTATGGTAGCCACCATCCCTTCTAGCGCTTGGCTTGGATGCAGCTCCACTTAATAGCAAGATCAAATTGTGTCACCGATCTGAATTCACAATATCGCTGTATGAAGGGCCAAAAACGGAGGGGTGCACCCGTAAGCTGAGACACTTACGCAAAATCCACGGGAAATTAAGAATCTCCTTCCAACGATACGATCCAACAAATCGAATAACCTAATTCGCAATACTAATTAAGCTTTCTACAGAATGGCTTGTTAAGAAGGGCGCGTCACCCTCACTTAAACTGTTGGAGTAGAATTCACAGCATCACAATCGAATCGGTAGGATAAGGAAAATGATACTGTTCATTCCCTCCTAGACTTAGGCAGTCAATCAAACCATCGTCCAGCTTCAGCTTGAATGATACCCTGATGCTCCCTCCCAACCCAGTATTAATTATATATAATGTAAATAATATGTCATGATAGGGTAGGGAACGGCTTAAGCTCCCCGGGACCCTATTCCAAGCACGGGCTAAACGTTAACCTACAACGCTCATTTTTTGCAGTATGATGCTTCACATGATGATGCACCATGGTGCAAAAAATGAACGTTGTAAGTTATCGTTTACCCCGTGCTTGGAATAGGGTCCCGGGGAGCTGAAGCCGTTCCCTACCCTATGCAATATATGTAGTATGTAATAGAGCAATGAAATATACAAGAATATTCAATTTAAATATGTCATAGATGGAATTCGTCCTCCTGTCATTTTAATATGGTTATGAATAGAGTAATATGATTCAATAACCAAAGTATGCAATAAAAGGATAATAATTTGCCGCTTGGTGCCTCTTTACAGCTCAATCAGTGTCCGATGAATGTAATTCTGGAATCTGAAGGTCATATTGCAATTAAACAAGACATAAAACATTGAATTATTCAGAAAACAACAATAAATATCTATGTATTTATGACATATGCACGCATAAATTGCAAAACGAAGATCATTTATAAATTTAAAAAATCTAACAAAATAATATTCAATGATGTAAATCTATAGAAAAACACCTAAATTAACACAATGTAATAAATTATCTATATAACCTGGGATCACCTTCCTTATGACCTTGAAGCAGATAAAATTTCATAATAATTATTATTATTTTCCTAATGAATATAATAATGATATGCAATGATAATTAGATGCAGCTATATGATGAATGTATGCTAAAATGTAATGGTGATATTATCGATGAAATGAATGGTTTAAATAAAATAATATCATGAAATAACTTAACAATGATAGGCATATGATAATTATATGCTGCTTGGTGCCTCATTGCAGCTCAATTATTTGTAGATGAATACAACTCCGGAATGTGAAACCCTTTTTTACCAAACCATTTCGCAATTAAATGTAGTATAAACATCCATAAAACATTTAGTTGTATACCAAACAATAGAAAATATGTATGTATTTATGACATATGGATATACATAATCAGCAGAATTGAAGAGAATTTACTAATTTTAATAATATCCAATGATCAAAATTGATAGAAAGGAACCTTTAGCTACAATGTAAGAAAAACTTCCATACTATCTGGAATCAACGTCTTTGTAACATTGAAGAAGATAAAATTTAACTATTGTTATTTATTTTCTGATTTTGTTAATAAACAATGATGATAATAATACGATGTTGTATTGAATTACTAAACAACGTACATGAAATAATAAAATGCAGCTATTTGTCTCATCCGCAGCGCTGTTAGTTGGTTGAAATTCTGAAACAACGGAAATTTCCAACGTGACATAATGTAATGAACGAGAGTTGATCACCTGGCAGCCTAGCAAAATAGCAAAGAAAACTTAAGCAAACGACAAGGCGAAATACATTTCCAATGAGTTTGATTACCGCCTAAAAACGGAAACTTAATAAATCCAAAATAAAAAGAAATAAAAATAAAAATAAGAGGAAATTTGTTCTCTCCGCCAACTCTTGTTTCCTACTGGGCCCATAAATGATTCTTAATGTCTGTCAAATAGAAAATGTAGGATCAATGTTACGTTTCGTTATTTTTTTATAAAGAAGGAAAACATTAAAAACAATCGTATCACCTCACATACATAGCGTGGGTTAGGTGGGCTTAGACTTGCAATAATGCACAAATGTGAAGCTGAAAATAGCATTAAAAAACATTGTGAAGGCTCTGCTATAATACAAAATAACAATAACAATTATATCCGTTAAATAACGGACCTGATAAAATTAAGATTTTATCAATGATTCAATGTCGGAATCCTTACCATCACTTTTAACAGTTAGATCCTCTCCAATTTATTTCCAAGCAGGGGCCAATTACATTTTGACGCCAAAACATGCCGTGCGACACCTCTATCTTCATGATTTTTCATATATAAGGTTTTGGTATACTAGAAAAGACCATTGGCCATGTTCGGATTCTCTCGAAATTTGTCCTTGCAATCAGTTTTACGTATTGTCAGCTGATGAAAGCTAGAATTCAATTTATTTTTATTATAAATAAAAAACACTAGGCAAAATTATTAATAACTCACAATTTAGTTACTTATCCGATCTGATTTCCTCTTGCGGACGGATGCTCAACTGTTACTCGCGCTGTATGTTAGTCTGTACATAGTTTATAGGTAAGTTGGATATAATTAGGTTTAAGTATCAGTCACTTGTACATATTGTATACATAGATTTTAAACTAGTTATTAATAGAAACTTTCTTTCAGATACCTTCTTCTATTTAATGTTTGTATCGCCTCCGTAAAGATCAGGTTAGGGACTCACCTAGTAATCATATTGTACTATTTTAGACCGAAAATATTCATTATTTTAAGTCTACTCACTAGTTCAGTAATCCTTTTACTTTTATTTTGGTTAAGAGCTGGTTAACCTTAGTTTTTAACGATTTATTATAAATTTATTCCACTCGCTATCGCACTACAAATCTTCCACTTTATTATTTCGAGTTTCTATTTTTGTTTTGACTATTGTTCTTTTCACTTGATTTATGCTCCACCGAGTTGTCATAAAAACACAGAGTGAACCGGCGGCACGCATCACTTTGCAGCGGAGATGGATTTGCCAGTGCTGCAGGTTTTACCGTAACATGCCCCGACCCGTGAACCTCATGTCTCATCTGGTTAAGAGTCACCTTCAGCTATCTCCAGCACTACAAGCTTCGCTGCTGCCCGTTTCAGCACGCCACTATTCATACGTACCCAGGCCTGGCGTACTCGGCCATCTCCAGCAACTACAGACTCCTCAAGGATCCCACGCACCCAACACCTTCGTTTGTCGCCATCAACGATGTAGACCAGGTTACCTTTATTTTAAATTCACCGATTCCCCAAACCATTTGGTACGCTGATTGATTGAAGGCACATTCTCCTTGATCCATCGTTTCCACATATGATCAGCTATCTCCTGCGAACGCCGATAGGTGTCCCGTAGAACTACTGCTGGATTGACGGGAGGTGCGTTGAACCTTGGTTCGTTTGGAGCGACTCCACGGAGGAAGTGGTTGGGACTAAGGGCTTCGGAGTGGTCTGACTCATGCGTCACGTACGTAAGTGGACGGCTGTTGATTATGTCTTCCGCTTCAGCTATTGCAGTCACCAGTATTTCATCCGTCAGTCACCTATCATCGTCTATTGTTCTCAGCACTTTCTTCGTGGAACGCACGAGTCTCTCCCATACTCCACCCATGTGGGGTGAAGCCGGTGGATTGAAGTTCCACTTTGTTCGAGCCGATGTCAGCTGTCCTGCGCAATCTTCGTTGATGCTTCGCACCACCTCCTTGCTAGCCCTCTTCAGATTTGTATCGTTGTCAGAAAATATTTCTAACGGAGGGCCCCGATTTGAAACAAAGCGGGAAATCGCCATCAGGCATGATTGCGTGGTCAAGGAATGTGCTACTTCGAGGTGAACTGCTCTAACTACCAAACAAGTGAACATCACTATCCACCTCTTCTCATTACGACGGCCTGACAACACTGTTATCGGCCCGAAGTAGTCGACGCCTACGAAGCAGAACGCTCGCAGATATGGTGTTACTCTCTGCACTGGTAACTCAGCCATCCGAGGACATCGAGGTCGGCTCTTGGCGACCCTGCACTGTGTACAGGATTTCACCACTTTAGATACAACACAGCCTATGTGAGGGATTACGAAACGCTGTCGCAACTCTTTCTTAACGGTCTCTCTGTAACCATGGCCGAAACGTTTGTGGTAATGCTGAACGATTTTCCAGGCAACGGCATGGTCCTTTGGCAGCATTATCGGGAATCGATTAAAGGAGTCAATTTGTAAAGGAATCTAGTTTTTTCGACCTCTATCCCCGCTCTGGTCGGAAGCTCCAAGTTCTTCATCAGAATTTTCAACTCTTCGCTGAATGCATCCGCCTGTACCATCCGCATCAACCAGATTTCTGCCTGTTCATACTCTTCTTGCTTTAGCGGAGTCCGCGACACTGGATGATTGCTCGGGAGGATACTCCTCGCTAGTTTTTCCGACGGTTTAAGTGTTTCAAGCGGCGACCCCGTCTGCTTTCTTCGGCAGTTCGATACGAATCAAAACACGCAAGCCATCGTTCTTATCAAGACTGTCCAATTCCGGCAATTTGAAATTCGGTTGACGTCGATCACTGGAGCAGGTAGGTGTATGTCGTGAACAAGTAAGTGCACTTTCAACTCTTCTTCTGTGTCTGAACGCGGCATTTTCTGTTTCGGCCAGTCTGCTTCCCCTAGGTACTCAGGTCCGGTGAACCAACTGCTGGTTGAACTTATCTCAGGATCTTTCGTCCACTTCGTCAGTTGATCTGCAACATTCATTCTCGTCGGGACCCAACGCCACTCTGACAGATTCGTACTAGTAAGTATTTCGTCAACACGAAAACCTACGAACTCCTTATACTTTCGCTGGTCTGACCTGATCCACGAGAGCACAGTCGTAGAGTCTGTCCAGAAGAACTGCTGCTTAAAGTTTAGCGAATGGCCTTCCCGTACCACAGAAGCTACTCTGGCTTCCAGTACTGCCGCTTGCAGCTCGAGTCTCGGAATCGACACTGGTTTCAGCGGCGCTACCTTTACCCGGCTAGTGACCAGCACGCACCTGATCATTCCGCCCCATACAGCTCGAAAATATGCAGCACATCCTTAAGCACCTTTGCTAGCATCGGATACCACATGCAGTTGGAGATCTTCGATTTGGTCTTTCCTAGCGTCTCCAAAGTAACTCCGAGGAATTCTGATGACTTCGATCATCGGAAGCTCTTTCGTCTAACGGATCCAGTTTTGGAATGATTCATTGTTGATTTCTTCGTCCCAGTCGCAAACGGTCCTCCATAGATCTTGGACTAGCATGCGGCCGAAGACGGTGAGTGGGGAGAGCAAGCCTTGCAGATCGAACATTGCCATAACACAACTCAACACGATCCTTTTGGTTGGTCGTTTAACGCCTTGCAGAACTGGTTGATACTCCTCTCGTCCAGCGTTCGAAAACAGGAAAACGTCTTCTTTTGGGTCCCAGATGATTCCCAGGACTCTCTCGGTTTGTGTATTCTTGTACAGGCTGAAATGAACCGCAGGAATCGATTTCTTCTCGCCCATCGCTTCCAGAAACCGCTTGAAATTGGAAACCCAGTTCCTGATTCGGAAACCTCTTCGAGAGTGGATGTATTTTACCTGATTCGCTAATTCTGTCGCTTTGCCAGCGGTATCCACGCTGCCGTAATAGTCGTCTACGTAATGTTTTTCAATTATTGCAGACGAAGCTCGAGGAAATTCGGTTGCAAAATCGGCAACGTTTAAATTTTTAACGTACTGCGCCGAACAGGGGGAGCAGGTAGCCCCGAACGTAGCTACATCCATTACGTACACTGTTGGAGCATCCACAGGGTTTGACCGAAACAAGAATCTCAGAGCTTGTTTATCGGCTGCCCGTATGAGCATCTGGTGAAACATTTCTTGGATGTCTCCACCAAAAGCTATTCGGCCTACACGAAATTGGTTGAGCACCGACGGTAAGGACCGCAGCATGTCCGGTCCTTTGAGCAGCTCGGTGTTGAGCGACACACCGTCTACCATAACTGCCGCGTCCCAAACCAGACGAACTTTGCCCGGTTTCCGAGGGTTGACCACAACGTTTAACGGAAGGTACCAAACTTCATTTTTCTTCGCTCCAGCAAGCTCCTCCGCTGTGGCAATATGCGCATAGCTTTTCGACACGTAATCCGCTATCTGTTGATGGACGTTCTGTTTGAGTTCAGGATTCTTATCCAATTTCCTTTCTACCGCCTTCAATCGCCGTACTGCCATTGGGTAACTATCCCGAAACCTCCGCTCGCCTTCTCGCCAAATCATACCCGTTTCAAATTTGTCTCAAATCCGCACTGTAGTGTTTCGGAGAATCTCACAGGCCCGCTGGTTTTCTGCCGACTCGGGCACCACCGTACAGGTCCCGGTTTCCTCCAGTATGTACCGGTTGCGCAGCAACTCGTACAAACCCTCGTTACTGATAGGTTCTACGGAATGAACGTTAACGTAGCTTTCCGCTACGGCAGCGGCTGGGTTTCCCGGACCGTAGATGGTCCATCCTAGTTTGGATCTCACAGCGATCGGTTGATCGGGCTTTCCCACGCGTGTTTCCAATGGAGCGAATACGTGCAGGTTATTCAAACCAATTATTATGTGAGGATCTTCCAAAGCATAGCTCATCAATGGCAAGTCTTTCAAATGTGGAAACCGATCCTCGATCTCCTCGAATTGCAACGCTTGACTAGGCAACTTTAATGCAGCCACCGTGCGGGCGTTCTTCAAAGACAGCTTCTCACATGACCCTCTAGCCGACAGCTTGAGATCCATCTTCTTTGAACGACTCTCGTAGCGTTTCACGTTGCCTGTCCACGTTACCACCAGCGGTTCGGCGGCTCCCTCTGCGTTCAGCTCGTTAATAACGAACTCCTCCACGAGCGTAGTGGATGAACCTTCATCCAAGAAGGCCAGAACATCCATTGCGTAGTCACCGAAGTACAAGGTAATCGGAACCATGCGGAAAATGACGGCACGATTCAACCGTCCGTGGGCATGACATTCAACGTTCATCAGTCGTACAGCTCCTTCTACACAATGTAGAAGCGGATGGTGCTCACCTTGGCAGCCAGCAACGTTACAACGAAGTTTAAAGTTACATCGACTTTTGCCATGATTACTCAGGCACAGCTCGCAAAGTTTGTTTTGCTCCACTGTCTTCAGACGATCCGTGATGCTAAGCTTCTTGAAATCTTCACAGAAGCGTAGCTTATGGTCTGTCCGCTTGCATACCCAGCACGGTTTGGCTACCTTTGGGTTCTCGCTTTTGTTCGGTACAATACCGTGAACATGGACGAATTCCTTTTTGTTGGGTTATGCCTCGGGTTTGCCTTTTCTGAAACTTGTAGCATCATTCAGGCTGAGAGCAGAGAATTCCGCTACTTCTGAAACATCGGATACGATGTCGTTGGTAAAATCGGTGAATAATCGTAGTGATTTCCATTTTTTTACCCTTTTGTACCGAACCCACTCCAATTTGTAACTTGGCGGAAGTTTATCGACCAACTCGTTCACCAGCATCGGTTTGTTGAGATGATCGGATAAATGGGCTGCTTCTAGGTGACCGCAAAGTTGTTGCACCGTGATTCCGAATTGGAGGAACGTTTCAAGGCGATCGGCTTTGGGTGCTTGAGCACTGCGAACCTTTGTCAACAATATTTTGAGAAGTTTTTCCGGTTTCCCAAAGAGACGGCGGAGATCATCGATAATGTCAGGAACGGAATCCGGCAAAACAAGACGACTTCTCACAGCCTCGAGTGCGCTCCCTTGTAGGTTATCCTGCAACCGTTTGAGATTGCCTAAATTTGAGAATCCACATGCCTTGGTAGAATATTCATAGCTGCTAATGAAGATTGGCCACATTTCCGGCTCACCTTTAAAAGTAGGTAGGTTTTTGGAGAGGGCCTGCCGAGCAGCTATTTGTTCCTTAGACAGCTTCTTTACCAGTGACTCCTGATGCTTATTCCTCGACATATCCTGCTCTTTCTTCAGCAGGTCCTGTTTTTTCTTCAGCAGCTACTGTTTCTTCTTTAACATCTCCTGTTTCTTTTTCAGCAGGTTCTGTCCCTTTTTCAACAGTGGCTTCTTCGGTTCTAACGGTTTTTACTTTTTCTTCGAAGATAGCTCCACTTTTAGCCGATTAGCAGTTGGATAAGTAATTCTCGTCCTTCTTGAGTCAACTCTCTTTCTTCTTAATCGTTTTCATCTTCATCGCTATCTTCTTCTTCCGGATCTTCATCACCAGCATCGCCATCTTCTTCCGAATCTTCTTCATAACCAACGCCATCTTCACCATCTAATTACTCTTCATATTCATCTTCTCTTTCCGATTCATCTTCATTTTCTTTTGTCGTAGCTGGGATCACCGGATTCTGCTTCGAAGAACCTGCAACCGGTTCATCTTGATGTGTTCCATCCGTCTGCTGTTTCAGCCAGAAATTTACTTTCTTTTGAAACGACGTTTCTTCGTTCGGAATTTCCGATACACATTTCCGCTCAATCATCGGTTGTTTCCGCTTTTCTTGAAATGATGCTTCCTCGGCTAATTCCTCTGCCAGCATTTCACGCTCTTCCTGCAATAGGCGCTCTTTTAGCTCCGATCTTGCTGCAGTTGTTTTTCCTTCTCTATATTTTTTGTAGCTTGTGCTAACGTAAGAACTTAGTACACACGAGAGACGCGACGCGAGACAGGACACAACACTTATTGTTCTTACAAAACGTAAAAAGGAGATTAAAATTTACCTTTTAAGTCGACCGGTTTCGGGCTAGATGTTGCCCACTGGTTCCGACCGGTTTTATTTCCTTCTGCCGCCGTTTTTTCAGCAAAGCTCTTTCCATCTTCAACCGCTTCTCACGTAGAACCATTTTGTCGTCTAAGCCCTTTAGCTTGTCGCACTGCTCTTTTCTTAGCTTTTTTAGTGCTTCTTCGAGCGTTCCTGCAATCAACCCGACGAATGTCACGGATCCAGCTGAAGATCCACTCTTCGATTTCTGCCCGGTCATCTTGTTCTTGACGGTTTTTCGAGTATTTGGAACTTTCAGCAAATTAACACATTTGCTGCACATCCAGTCTTCGTCGTTCACCGCCTCCGTAACACCAGCACACGATGAATGGGTCCACAATTTGCACGATCCACATTCCACCATGTCACAGTTTTCGTTGGGAACATCGCAAAACATCAATCTTCATGATTTTTCATAAAGAATCTTTAGATACACATACGTAAAAAGACCATTGGGCACATTGGCCACACCCGGGGCCACCGGAACGTTCCCGGGGGAACCTGTAACAGTGGCCAATTACATTTTTACGCCAAAACATGCCGTGTGACACCTCTTTCTTTTTTCATCACAAAGCTGTTTTTAAACTTAATGTGGACATTTGGACACACTGGCCGCTCCCAGAAACACCGAAAAGGCCCCCGGGGAACCAGTAGTAGACCTATTACATTTTAACACCAGAACGTCCCCGGGGAAACCTGTTTAACACATAAGCAACCCTCGAAACCACCGATACGCCCCAGAAGAACATGTTGTTGAGACAACTGTGTTTTCGTACCTAAACATGATGTGTTTTTTATTTTTCGAATTCGCGAATAGTCGTTAGAAAAATATGACCTTTAAGAAATGAAAGTTTTCTATATTTCGCTACTGTTTAATAAGAATGCATACTAATATGGCGTTGGACCGCCATTTGCGTGGATGACCGCTTGGATTCGTCTTGGAGTTGACTTATACAGTTTATGAATGGTTTCAATTGGAATTCAATTCCTGGATAATCCACTTCCTGGATTAGAAGATCCTCGAGCGCTTCCAGCGACGATGGAGGAGGAATAACACTGCGAATTCGAGCTTCCTATGTGGACCCAAGTGGCTCGATGGTGTTCAAATCCGGAGATTGTGCTGGCCCTGGCAGATGCTTAAAGTCCTCATCGTGTTCCTTATACCAAGACTTGATAATTCCGGCAGTATGAATGGGCACATTGTCGTCCTGAAAAATTCCTTCGCCGTTCGGAAACACATTTCTCCTCATGGGCAAAACCTAATAAAATTCATGTTCAAAGTTATTTTCACAAAAATTATTACATTATAGCATGAACACACCTGATGTGTGTGTATTGTGTGTATATACAATCCAACGCCCACCGTCCGGCAGTGTTTTTATGGAAGAAAAATGTTTGCAGTAAAACAAACTGTTGTCGGCTCGACAAACATTTTTAGCCCGGGAGTTGGAAGGTGATAGCTATGTTGGGTTCCAGTGAACCATCTCAGAATGCCTGGTTACTCACGTCCATTCCGAGGTCACTTTCACTTACAACAAGCCCCGCATATACAAAGTACAAACATCAAATGGGAATAGGTACTGTGCATACACTTCCATAATCAAATCTTATTGTTTTGAGGATGGCACGTATTTAGCAGTATCGTTAAAATTTAGTTATAATCAGATAGATCTCACCGGAAATTGTTGCTGATGTACAGTCTTCATTTGGACGGCTTCCCTGTGTGCTTAAGGATACATTTATGGCTCTACAGAAGTAGCTCTCCGCTATTCGGCAAATATTTTCACATCATCCTTTTCGAATGGAACAGCCCGAATACAATTAGTACTTCGCGCACAAATGCAATACAATGAAAATCACTGGTAAAAAAAAAGCACTTCCGAGAAGAAACTAAACTTGAAAATGAAAATCATTGTGCAACGAAAGAAAAAAAATTATATGCCAGCCACTAACGCGCGCATGCGCTTTAACTTCGTTCTTTGCTTCTGACCAGCAAATGGCCGTTTTCTAACGGGTGTCCACTAAATAATGAGAACGAAAAGAATGGGTCAGGAAAAAAATACCAGTGAAGTTTTGTTCAAACTGATTTATTTTATTAAAAGGGTCAACTTAAATCTTCAAACTAAGTTTAGTGAATATTGTCATATGGTCCGTGGTCCGCCGTGCGGCGCAGCTTAGTCGTTATGCTGGAACATGACCGTTGGACGGCAGCCACATCGATTTTTCGGATGCAGCTTTTGATCCTGTTGGTAAGTTGCTTGGTGTTCTTGGCCTTCCAATTATCCTTGTATACCATGGAGCTCAAAAGACCGAAGAAATCCTCGATAGGACGGCACTGTGGCAAATTTGTCGGATTCCGGTCTTTTGGGACATATGGTATATTTTGGCTCTCCAAAAACGTTAGCGTTTTTTTTGCGTAGTGCGATGATGCCTTGTCCGGCCAAAACACGTATTTGCCATCCGAGTGATGTTGTTTAAGAAATGGGATGAGTATTTTCTGCAAACACTCTCTTTGGTACACCTCCTGGTTGATGGCCAAACCGCTTGGTTTGAACCACGGCTTCGAAATACCCTTATCGGATATTACGATGTATAACATAACCTTCGATTCAAATTTGTGCTTGAACTTATACATTACTTTTGGAGGAGTAGTAGATTTGTCCTTAGTGTAGAATCGGTCGTTTCCCGGTATCTGAGACTTCGAAAGAGGAAAGTAGCTTTCGTCGTCCAGAACGAAAGATTTTCCGCCGTAATTCCGAGTCATCCAGCGGCATTGGGATTTCACGGTTTGAATCTGCTCATCTGTGTACTCTGGGGATCTGGTTTTCTTTCTACACACTATTCCTTCTTTCTTTAGCGTCTTGCAGATGAGTGACTTCGAACAATGGAACTTTCGGGCTGCTTCCCGTTGACTTACCGAATCCTTGTTGTTGAACATGCTGCGCAGCGAGCGGAGCGTTTTCTCATTCATTATTTTCGCTGGACGGCCGCAACCTTTCTTCCGGGTTACTCTCATGCATGCCAGGATACGGTATACGGTGGATACCGGAACTTTTTCACGACAAAAATGGTCCACCGTGTATTTTTTTCCACGATCTTCGTTCGCTTGAAAGAATTGTACAACGCGCGCGCGCAGTTCTTCCTGTTTCGACGGCATGCTGAACACGACTGAACATGTTAGAGTGAAATAAGAGTGTATGAAAATTTTCTGGAGAGTACAACGATTCATTCATCTAAAGTGACATTTCTATGCGGCCGTTTTTGTTCTGATGGAAAAGTATTGAAATCATTCTCATTTTTTAGTGGACACCCGTTACATTGCACTGGTTTTTTTTTTCTCTCTCCACACTCTGTCAATAATCAAAAACCCCGCTATGAGGCGACTCTATATCGACTTCTAAACTGCTTATTATCATCAATTCACTCGCGACAATCCGTAAAAATACTCTAATTTAATCATTTATGTCCGTGTGGCACAATACTAACAGCACTAACAAACACAACTAAGCTGATATTAACTGTTCTTCCGGGTGTGGGGGCGAAGCACAAAAAACAAAAACAAAAACGGGGAAAAACTACCGACCATCACACATTTCGGGAGGGAATCGATTATATTCACTATACATCTTACACAAAACACGTGGAGATTTTATGATTTCACTGTTCGTTTAGGTTGAATTACGAATATATTTTTGATTTTATTTTTCGCGAAAATTACGCAGCAAAAACAAAACACGTCAGTTTCTAAGCACGGTGAATCTTATAGCATGAACACACCTGATCGCCCAAAACTTCTTCATAATCATTAGCAGTGATCTTTCCTTTCATGACGATGATTGGCCCAACTGAGTACCATGATATGGCACCCCATACCATAACAGACCCTCCTCCGTGCTTCACAGTTGGACGCAGACAATCGGTTCTGTATGCCTCTTCCAGTGTCCTCTACACATAAACCCGCCCTGTAGTAGGGAATTGCGTGTACGATTATTCATCCGAGTGTACAACTTGCTTCCATTATCAACTGTCCATGATTTGTACAAATTGCACCAGTGCAATGATCAATGGTTTTGCGATAGCAGCTCGGTCGTACAAGTTTTGGTCGTGGAGTTCCCTTCGAACTGTTCGAACAGAAACGGGCTCTTCCAGCGTTGAATTCAAGGCCACGGTTGCTTTCACAGCACTTATTCTGCGCTCATCCGTTACAGTTCGCTTCAGAAATGTCCTTTGTCTGGCATATAATTTCTTGTTACGTCCACACGCACTTTTATTTGCCGCCAAACATCCATTCGGCCAAACATCCATATGCCAAACGCCCCACCCCCAATTATGGCACCTGTTCCTAGACTAGCAATTGTCCAGCCTGATGATAGTGGTGAATAAATCGAATAAAATCTCCGCGTGCTTTGTGTAAGACGTAGTGAATGTAATCGATTCCCTTCCAAAATGTGTGATGGTCGGTATTATTTCCCAGTTTTTTTTTGTGCTTCGCCCCCGCATCCGGAGAAAAAGTTAAAAGCTTAGTTTTGTTTGTTAGTGCTATTAGTATTGTGCACCGGACATGAAATTTGAAATTAGAGTATATTTCCGCTTTGTCGCGAGTGAATTGATGATTATTAGCAGTTTTGAAGTTGATATAGAGTCGCCTCACAGCGAGGGATTTTGAGTATTGGCAGAGTGTGGAGAAAAAAAAAAGAAAACCAGTGCAATGTAGAAAACGGCTCTTTGCTGGTCAGAAGCAACAAACGAAGCCAACGAGCATGCGCGCGTGAAAGACTGGCATATAATTTCAGATGCACTCATCGCGTAGTGTACAGAAGGAGGGTGATGTTTTTTTTTTTTTTTTTCCACAAAATTTTTTTTTTTTAAAAAAAAAAAAAAACAAAAAAAATTTTTTTTTTTTTAATCAGTTCGTTTATTTATTAGGCTCAGGCGTGTGTAACACTTTGCGGAGCCGATATTCAATATTGTAGTTAACAATTTTTCTTTTTCGATTTTAGTAAAGTGGGGTGCCAATTACTTGTGACTAGCTCGAGGTTAATGGGTCACATTATTGTTTGGAAGGAACTAGGCAGGTAACTTATTTCAGGTATTTGTTGCTGCTCATGGTTGCGACATCTACCAGATCCTCGGTCCCTGTAGTCCCTGACAGGAACTAAGCTGCAGATGGGTGACCACAGCTTGCTGGGCAGGTACAAGTAGCACGGAAACAAAAGGATAATATAACTGGGACACAATGGCAGGGAATTTACTAGAGTGAAAGGGAGGGGGTGATGACATTACACACTTAGATCAGACAAACAAAGAAATTCGTAAATCGCTTGCATGTAGGGAAGATCACGCATTCCAAAAACATCTCTTACTTCGCGGAAGGGTTGTCTACCTCGGGCCACAAGGGTATCCAATAGTCGCGCTCTGGAGGCATCATTATCCGGGCAATGCCAAACTGCGTGAGCGATGTCATCATAACCGGTTCCGCACCTACATACATTGCTATCGACGAGGTTAATTCTGTAAAGATGTGCGTCTAGCGAGTAGTGGTTGGACATAAGTCTTGACATCACACGAATGAAACCGCGACTTACATCCAGACCTTTGAACCATGATCTCGACGAAACATTTGGAATAATGGAATGTAACCACCGGCCAAGAGAATTACTTGTCCAATCGTTTTGCCAACTTTGAAGAGAACTCTGACGTACTAATGGGAAAAATTCATCATATGAAATTCTTCTTTCAAAAATCTCGCCTTCTTGTGCGCCCACCTTTGCTAGAGTCCGCCTTCTCATTGCCTGGAATTGAGCAATGTGAGGGGACCCATGCAAAGGTAATTCTAAATGATCTTTCGACCAACGCACAGATCTGCTCCCTTATTTTTGAAAGAAAGCAAGATGAGTGCTTAACTGTTTTCATCGACTGGAGGGCCTCAATAGAACTGAGACTATCCGAGAAGATGAAATAATGGTCTATGGGCATGTCGGAAATTATCCCCAATGCGAAATTGATTGCTGCCAGCTCAGCAACATATACGGAACAAGGTTCCTGAAGTTTCCGGAAGGCAGATGAGTATTCATTGTAAACACCGAAACCAGTGTAGTACAGAAAGTAGTCACACGTTGTAAACTTACTGTTCACATAGGTAAAATAACAATGATTTAACAAGAAAACTGTAGACCCAATGTTAGAAATATATTTATTTCTATGTTCCCGACTATGGCCTGTTGTATAAAAATCATATTAAAAAGGTTGTTACTGGTAAAATTTTCAATAAAAATGTCTGAGTTTCGTTTGTATGTTTTCCAAATGGCTCATCTAAACACAAACCAAAGAAACAAAATCTGTGTAGAGTGAATTATAATGTTTTCATTTCGGATTTCGGATGTTTTAATTTCGGATGGCCGATAAATTATATGTGAGAATCACTTATCTGTTTCTTATCTGTTTTACTATAGTTTATTTTGTTAAATTTTGTAGAGTAGTTCGCATCGCATCAGCGGCAACAACAACAACAACGGTATCATCTGGCACGACGTCTGCGGCAGTAGCACCTGTTCTGCGTTGTTCTGCGTCGCGGATTACTAGTGTGCGTGTGCAATTGGTTCCGGTGAGCTGAAGTTAGAAGAGTGTTGCGTGTAGCGGGATTCAAAAAACTGCTTACAATCAATTGCGCTGCTGTGTGTTGGTGATTTTTTCTCAAGCGAGCTCAGGTCCTAAGTGTCGTCGTTCGCGGGTATTGTGGGGGAAGATAGTGTGTATTGTTTAGCAACCGTGTAAAGTTAGAGGTCATAAGTGAGTTTATTTTTCTTATTGAGTCTGTTTCATGCAACCAAGTGCCAATATCTAGAACACAGCACTAATCTTGCTTTATACCGTACGATTTTACCTTGCTCTTGGCTCCTGCCGGCAACGATATCAGCTCCCAGGCACTGTTCTCCCGAAGAGACTTCAGCTCATCCTGCATAGCTGTTTTCCAATGGTCACGCTCAGGACCACTTACTGCCTCTTGATAGCTATGCGGCACTTCCTGCTGACACAGAAACAACTTGCTATCCGCCACGAAACGTTCGGGTGGAATCCCTTTCGTTGACCTCTCAGAACGACGAGGCGTATTCTCGTGCTCCTCCTGGAAATGGGCCGACTCCTCCTGAATCGGGATAGATTCGGCGTCTTGGCGAACGACTTCACTAGCATCTTCATACACACTCTGTTCTGCCGGATTGTCAAAAACCAACCACCGGTTGCTCAACAGAATCGTCATCAAAACCGGGGAAATCACTATCACTATCTTCATCCTTTTCAGCGGATTCACTGGATTCTTCATCGGACTCATCCGACTTCTCCTGTTCTACGCTGCTACTAGGCTTCCATGGTGATGGAGACAGCTCGAAGAATTCGACACTATCCGCATCCTGGACCACACCATCTGACTGCACGAATGAGCATCTCGACTGAAAACGATCTTGTTTGTCTTCAAGTCGATAAATCGCCACGCTTTATGCTGCAGAGAATATCCAACGAAAGTCATTTTCGTTGCCTTCGGTTCCAGCTTCGTCCGCTTCTCCTTCGGAATAAGCACATGCGCCTCCGATCCGAACAGCTGGACCATACTAATGTCCGGCTTAACACCGTGCCAAATCTCAAAAGGTGTTAGCCGCACCGCCTTCGTTGGCAACATATTCTGGAGGTAGTTGGCCGTGTTCACCGCCTCAGCCCAGTAACGATAATGCAATCCCGACTCAACCACCATGCAGCGCGCCATTTCTACCAGCGAACGATTCTTGCGCTCCGCGACACCGTTCTGCTGTGGCGTGTATGCTGTCGTGAACTGCTGCTGAATTCCTTCCTGCTTCAGGAACCTAACCAGCTCGGCGCTGGTATACTCTCCTCCTTGATCTGACCTGATCACTTTCGGTGGCCTACCGAACTGCGTTTTCATCTGTCGTACGAAATCGCGAATTGCATCCACCGTCTCGGACTTCTTCGTCAGGATGTAGAGAGTAGAGTAGCGGCTGAAGTCATCGATCAGCGTTAAAAAATACCGCCGACCGCCGGGTGTGACTGTATTCATTGGCCCACACAAGTCGCTGTGTACCAAATCCAACACCTCTTTTGACTTCCGCGCCGCTTTTTTAGGGAAAGGCAGTCTAGCCATCTTCCCTTCCAAACAGGGTTCACAGGTGTAATTAACGGAGCATTTACGTACCTTTATACCGGTTGCCAAGCCTTTCCGCTCGAGATCCAGGATAGCTTGAGTATCACGGTGTCCAAGTTTCCGGTGCCACTCGTGTATACAGCCCTTCACATGGCACTGATCCGACACGACATTCGCTCGCTCCACCATTCGGAGGTGGTACAAGCCCTTGCTGACCGGCGCCACAGCAGCTTCTCTGCTCCTGCTCGAAATCGTGCAACCCTTCTGATCGAAGATTACAGCCGCACCTTTTTGTACGAGCCTGCCGACCGACACGAGATTCATGTCGAGTTCAGGAACAAATAGTACATCACTGAGCGAAATTTGTTTTTCGTCATTAGCAGCGCCGAAGCAAAACATCTTGCACGATCCGACGCCTTTCACTACTGCACGTTTACCGTCGGCAACCGTCACCGATTTCGGAGTGTCCGCACGCGGCTCACTTAACTTCCGATTTGCACACATGTGCGAACTCGCGCCTGAATCGACAATCCAGTCATTCACCGAACACGCACTGGTAACAATCGCAAAAGAATCCTGTCCCGACTTGCCAATTTAGCTTTGGCTTGCTTTTTCGAATTCGAGCCACCGGCACCTTCTTCTTCAGCCACGCGTTGCAGTTTGTTTTCTTGTGGCCGGGCTTCTCACAGTAGAAACACACAACACTTTTCTTCTTATCGTCCGCTTTCAGAACAACCGAATCCACTACCGCCGATTCTCGACGCTTGCACGCCTCGTTGAGAATTTTTCCCTTTGCTAGCTGCAGCGTCAGATCGTTGTCGGCTCGGTTTTCCAGCGTCGTTGTCAAGGCATCGAACGAACGGGGTAAACTTCGGAACACTAGAACCACATGAAAATCCTCGTCGAGTTTTGTTCCAGCATTGGCCAGCTTGTCGAACAAATCTTCGAACTCCGTCAGGTGTTCTTCCATGTTTCCCCGTCGCGGTATTGCAAGTCGCAGATACGTTTGAGCGTCGTAAGCGTCTTCTTCTGGTGTTGCCGCTCCAAATTGTCCCACACTTCCTTCGCGGTATTCGTATTCCGGATGTGTCCGTGTTGACTTTTGGACAACAGCAAACCAATCGGCTCGCGCTTTCTGGTCTCCTTCATCCCAAGCAGCCAGAATCGTCGCACTCGCGCAGGGTGACGTCGAAGCCGGCCGCGGCCTCACTCCCGGCGACACATACTTCCAAGTCCTTCCCTCACTAACAAAAACTCGACTTCCAACTTCCACGAATCGTAATTATCGGTTCTCTCCATTTTGTTGAATTCAAAAAATGTCCGAACAAAATTCAACAAATACACTCGCAACTTATTCAAACTTGTTCATTTTGCACAAAAACAAAATGGCTACTTTCCCTGGGCCCATAACCTGTTAGATGGGATCTAGCAAAGCAAACAATAAAACACGTCTGTACAGATCGAGCTAGCACACAAGAGTGATATTTATTCATTTCCATTTTAAAGCTAGTGAATGATCTCTGTCAGTCTCTTTCACACTGATGAATGATTGCGCGGTGCTGAATGGTGCACCAACATATCCGCTGATGGGCAATAAGTCACATTGATGTCGTGTTTCTCAGCCAAATCGCGCACGAAGTGAAACTTGGTATCCACGTGTTTCGAGCGCTTCAGCCCCGCATTTTGCTCCAACATTTTTATGCAACTTTGGTTGTCTTCGAAGATCTGCACGGGTTGTTGCACAGGATCCCCGAAGTCTTTCAATAGATTCTTAAGCCATAGCAGCTCCCGACAACTTTCAGCTAACGAAATGTACTCCGCTTCGGTCGATGAAAGTGCCACACACGGCTGCTTTTTGGCACACCACGAGATCGAACCACCGCCCAATCGGAACAGGTAGCCAGAATTCGATTTCCGGTCTTTCACATTACCGGCCCAGTCTGCGTCCGCGTATCCTTGAAGTTCTTCTTCACTGGTACCCAACTTCAACTTCAACTCGCTTGTCGCCTTCAGGTAACGCAGAACTCGTTTTGCTTCCGTCCAATCTGCATTCGTTGGTTTGCGGTCACTCTTATTCCCAAAAAATGCTTCACTTTACCAAGGGTGGTTATCTGGAACTTACTCGCCAACGCTTTCACCACTTCATCGTACTCCGCGTCGTTGGATGTGACGACCAGCATATCATCCACATACACTAGGATGTACACTGTGCTGCCGTTCCTTTTACGCACATACAGACACGGGTCCGCTTCCGCCTGTTTGAATCCGAGTCGCTTCAGAACTTCGTTCAGCTTTTGGTTCCAAACTCTGGCTGGCTGCTTCAACCCGTAGAGATTTTAGCGCAACCGACAAACCTTGTCACCTCCAAATCGCAGTCCTGGTGGTACTCGCATATAAATGGTGTCTTCCAAATCGCCATTCAAATACGCAGTTTTCACGTCGACATGCCGGACCTGCATCCTATCACGACCGGCGACGGTCAACAAGGTACGAAGGCCATGCCGCTGCGTGAAACCCTGCGCCACTAATCTTGTTTTATACCGTACGATTTTACCTTGCTCATCTTGTTTCTTTTTATAGATCCAACGGCATCCGATCGCCTTGGCTCCTGTCGGCAACGATATCAGCTCCCAGGCACTGTTCTCCCGAAGAGACTTCAGCTCATCCTGCATAGCTGTTTTCCAATGGTCACGCTCAGGACCACTTACTGCCTCTTGATAGCTATGCGGCACTTCCTGCTGACACAGAAACAACTTGCTATCCGCCACGAAACGTTCGGGTGGAATCCCTTTCGTTGACCTCTCAGAACGACGAGGCGTATTCTCGTGCTCCTCCTTGGCGAACGACTTCACTAGCATCTTCATACACACTCTGTTCTGCCGGATTGTCAAAAACCAACCACCGGTTGCTCAGCAGAATCGTCATCAAAACCGGGGAAATCACTATCACTATCTTCATCCTTTTCAGCGGATTCACTGGATTCTTCATCGGACTCATCCGACTTCTCCTGTTCTACGCTGCTACTAGGCTCCAATATCATCAACGTTCATACCAAACGGAGCACGAACATAGATTTGAACCACTATCTAGTTGCAGTATGAATGCACTTAAAAAAAATGCTACATTTGAACTACTACGAGGTATCGTAGTAGCCCAAGCATACGGCCAGCCACTGGATACATCGTTACCAATTGAAGGAAACCTGGCGCATTTGTTACGTTTGCTAAGAGCCGGTAAAGGCACGTTTTGTTAGACGGAATATGCAAGCAGTTGGTGAAAGATAGCAATGAAGCATCGCACGATAGAGGAACTTTACAGGTACAGAATAAGTCTTCCAAAGAAAGTGCACTAAAAGAAAGCTAATGAACCCGAAGATAATAAAAGATGTTGAAATTGTACCGTGCTAATGAAACACTGAACTTGTATGATAAATTGAGTTATTCCCCTTTATTCTGCGCCGCGAGTGAGGTGAGATGATTTGTGTCACTAACGAAGTCACTATGGCCACCCAAGAGAGACGATTCTTCATTGATTTGCACAGAATCAATGCGATTAGCATGACTATTTTGTCCCCAAATTGGCGGTGCATTTGGTTATTACCAAAATTATGAAAAAAAAAAAAGGGATCGGAGGATTGGGGGAAGATATCATGTACCGCAATCAAGTTGATGAGGGCCCCCTACAAGCAACCCTGTTGTTGTTTTTATCCAGCAAGCTCCTGATATTATTGGAGGGGTTTTAATATGTGAACGATGGTAATCATTTCTGCCGGTAGTCGCTTGGAGGTGGCCGACGTTGAAATGTATGGCCTTGGAAGTATTCAATCTGAAAATATTTATGGACAATGTCTTGAATTGATGATTTTCTTCATATTGGAACATTTGCTTTTCTACCACGAAGAGGATTGTCGTCTGCGAGAAAAAATTAAAACTAAGAGTTTTTGAATCGGTTAGTTCGCACAAAACACTTCACGTTTGCAGTTATTTAACATAAATTATATGACTTCAAAGCCTTATATAAACCTTCATTTTCGGACACTGTTTAGAATTTTTATTTTTATTTTAGAGAGGTATTCGGGGAGCCCACTGATGTGACGGAGGTTTGACATCAGCTAGCATATCAACACATCTTGTCGTCCTTCGCCCAACGCCACAACACATTGGCTCGATGTTTTGTCTTGCTATGTGATGCCATATGCGGGTACTTCAATGAGCGCCTGGCCTAATGTTTTTTTCGCTCATTCTGTATACTGCACACATTCTTCTGTCAAGCAAGCATGGGAAAATTCATTCACTCGCATGAGCACCACCGATATAAAATAGCAGCCCTCGGTTGCAAACAGAATAGTGAAGGAGTGTGATGTTTCCTATCAAACCATTCTCCACGAATCCTTGAAAACGAAAACTGTAGAAAGAATAAACGAGGCAAACAGAATCATGCGAAACAAATTTTCATCTTTACGTTATACCTGAATGAACGCGTTGCCACTGAACGCAAGCGATTTGAATACACTGAACGAGAATAACTTGCTCAGTGAACACAATCAGCTGGAATGTGCATAGCAGAGATACGGCTTAATTTGACGCTTACTGTTTTTATGTTGCCTTTGATTACTTAACATCATGTTAAATCATTATTTGAAATGTTAAATCACGTTTAAGGTATGAATTGAAGAAATGAGTGATTCAATCAATCTCGCTCAGCTGATACAAACTGAATGCAAGCTTTACTGATTCAGCGGGTAAAAAATAGGCACTGAGAAATCGACAAAACTGCTACAGTACGATTCATTCTGTATACGATCAGCTGCCAGTTTTGCTCAATTATTTTTTCTATGAATAGAATGAAAGCAGAATATTAATGAACAGAATCGGAATAACTCAAACGTTGTACGGCTCACTTCTGAACGTTGATGCGTCTGAGTGAGAAATGAGTGCAAAGTGAACCGATTTTTCCCATGCTTGCTGTCAACCATGCTGTTGAACAGTGTAAACTTGAAATAAACGATAAAAAATACGACGTAGGTAGTTGTGTGCGGTTTGAATCGCTTAATAGCAAAGATTCAGCTAGGTTTATATCTGAGCTATTACTGTTGCCAGAAAAGCACGCAATAAATGTACTTTTGAAGTATTTTTTTTTTTTTTTCACTAGGGACTCCTGAAGAACTCAGGGTGTGGGTATGAGGGTGCCAACTCCTCGACCCACTAAAAACCCACCCGTGCCTTAAGCCCCGGACACCTTTCGGTATTACTTCGGGGAGGGGGCTATTGTGCTTGTTAAGCACCCACTATGTCTAAGCAATTTTGTGATCTAGTTTTGTATAATACCTTGAATGGTTACTGCTGCCATCACAGCCCCATTTGAAAATAACTTTAATCAAATCATCTTGATAAAAATCTATGCCAAGGAACACTACAAGGCGTTGAACTGTGTGATTTATTAGTGATTGCAGAGCGACTTGGGCGCATGATGATTTTGCAGAGATTCCTTATGTCGTCAAAAAAGAAGAAGGTAATTAAGAAATTGCAGTGTATTATGCTAACGTAAAACTTAATAAATTACCGTCAGGATGAGCATCTTGTTTAGCCAACAAAACATTATTATAACATGGATATAAACAGATGCCTTTATTCAGGGTTGTCATCCGAATATCCTGATACTGCATTTTTGAAAAATTGTTTCTGCAAATAAATCCTACAGCTTAGCTTCTTCCGCAAATTATTCTTCTGAGTGTTATATGTCACGGACAAATTCTGACCCCGATTCTGGACTTCGGCGAGATTTTACATCTGTTTCTCGGTTGAGCGACATCCACTGCGATTGATATTCAGAGTAGCTGCCATACCGAGTTCCTCAGTCGTATGATTTTCCGTTAAATGCTTCAAGCGACGCTGTTCTTCGGCACAATTCGGAAAATGGTTTCAACTTTTGGTTTTTCTCGGTCTTCTTGGTTTTGAACAGAATCTTCCCGTTTAACCAGACTGAATTCGTGGTTAAAAAACGATCCTTCGAGCGACAACTTTTCAACCATAATATTCTGAACGTCAGAGCGAAACATTTTAATCGTTTTCGTGATGAACCACAATCAGTATCAATAATGGGAAACCGTTGACGAAGAAAATTGTTCAAATATTCTTTTTTGTTTCTTTTCTATGAGAAGGTTTGCCAAATCCCGGCGTGAACTTCCATGTTGAAAACTCACAATATAATGTTTTGTTTCCTATGACTTCTTTGATTCAAAAAATTAAATAATTTCCTATTGAGCCTTTTTCTATGAAAACACGTAGTAGTTGTCATATACTGAGCAGAGATAGCCATGGGTTCTGTGTGTTTTGATTCTATTTGAGCTCCTTAAGTATGTTTTTATTGAAAACTGATTGTTACAGAAAGTAGATTTAAAAAAGATAGAAAAATATCATCTCTCTCAAATTCACCTTAAACGTACTCGAAGGTGTGTTGAATCAAGTCATGGTATGCCATATTTTTTTCAGTTGCTCCATTTCAAGTCTTGACGCCTATAGTATGGCGTAAATTTAACTGAAAATTTACTATAAAATGAAAACAAGAAGGAATACAACATGGTGTATTCAGCAACATTTTAACAAATGTCAAAACAAACAACTTTGTAGAACATAGCAAGCTGGTAATAGTTTAAAATGAAAATGACTTTGAGTCGAAAAACGATTGTTTACAAAAATTCGGAGTTATTGCAGTAGGCTTTGAAGCTAGAAAAAAAAATGTTCTACAAAGTTTTTTATAATAACAATTTCTACAACTTTGCTGAACATATCATCGCACGATATTTGCTCATAAAAAAGTTAGCGTACACGCCACTCTTGCGTTTAATGCAAGAAAAAAATACTATCAGACAAATTGTAGGACAACAAGTTTGCAACAAGTTCTCAGAAGTAACCAAAGCTCTAAAACCACTCTTGGAACTCATCCATCTCTCCACAATGCCAATGGAGTGCGACGAGTGCTCCACCTCTTCAATGGATTCACCACATATCTCCAGGATGAAGTCGTCCGCGAACCCAACTATCTTCATCCCGTTCGGGAATTCAAGCCGTGGTACTTCATCGTACATCGTGTTCCATAGCACCGGACCCGGGATCGAATCTTGTTGGACGCCTGCGGTGATCTGAACACGTTTTTGGCCTTCCTCAGTATTGTACACCAGTACACGATTCTGGAAATAACTTCCCAGAATCTTGTACAGGTACCCAGGAAACTATAGGTGTTGGAGCAAGTCGGCGATAGCCACCCAACTTGCGCTATTGAACGCATTTCTCACGTCAAGGGTGACCATTGCACAGTAGCGGACTCCTCGCCTCTTGCGCTGGATTTCCACTTCGGCCGTTTTGGTGACGGACAGAATGGCATCCACCGTCGACTTCCCTTTACTTTACTACACACAAAGAATAATGATTGGTAGAATTAAAAAAAAACATTGCTAAAATTGAAAAGTTGCGTTGGTTCTTTTTCGTAGAAAGCGGTTAGCTTTCACAACAAAAACGTTCAAACTGTCATATCAACATTTTCTTGCTTGGTACATTTAAAAGTTGAAACTTTCAAAAGGAATTGTAGAACTGTCAAATCGAAACCGTGGCATCGTTGGAAATAAAAGCAAATTATTTTTATTTCAAAATGAACTTTCAACCAGAAAGTGGGCAATTCAAATAAAAGTGAGCTGTTAAGATTGAAATAAAAAATAGTTTTAACTTAAATTGTTTTTTTTTTCAGATGAATCAATATAAATTTTAATAAGACAGCTAATTGTTTGAAAATAAAATAAATAAATAAAAGTCGGATTAATGAAAAAAAAAATTTTCGTTTTGTAAACATTTTTTTTCTTTTTACTGGTTCATGTAGTAAGGAACGGATATCTCACTTAAGCATAATTCTGAAGCTGCATTCGGATGATATTAATTATCTAAATATACTATTTTGAAGTCGTTTTTCGCTCGTCGTCAGGATATAACAGCATTCCTAAACACATAAAAAACAATTAATAAACTTATACTGCACGACGGTTTTCACAATTGGCCTGAAAAAGTCAGACTTGAAAGTAGTCACTGACGCCGGTGATTTCTATTTCACACATCGAAGGCGTCTTCGCTTCTGTTTCGGCCGGAGGAGTGTCGAATTCGGTGTCCTCCATCGTTGTCGTGGTGGTTGCCTCGTGCACACCTGGCGTCGCCTAGGAATCGAACTTCGAGAGCAAATCGTTGGACGGTGGACCGGTCGTCGACGGGGTTTGCTCGGACGGATTCGTAGTTTTGATCCGATTCGCTGCCGGTGAGAGATTTGTAGCTGGAAGAAAGTCGACTGTTGCTATTGTTCGTTGGGGTGTTATTGTTGGTATTATGCTGTCTCACCTTAAAATCCTTGACAAATCACTTCTTTAAGAAAACGTAGAACAGAACAATATCCGTGAACAGCTTAAATATTTTCGCGGACGGATAAAAAGAACAGGATGACTTTGACAGGTAGACCCGATTCTTTTTTTTTCTTGCTTTTTGTGTTGGTGGATTTGACAGTTCTACAATTTTCATGGTGAAAGAAATCACTTTTAATTTTACACACTGAACCGAAACATAACACTTTCAAATCAAACGAAGAACTTTCATTGTAGATAATTTTACTTTCAATTTAATGAAAAATAAACACTTTTCAGAAGTAAAGCGCAAAACTTTTAATAAAACAAGATTTATTTTGTGTGTGTAGCAACAGAGAAGAGGAAACCGTTACTGCGCGATGGTCCCCCCCGGAGAAAAAAAAGCCCCCCACCGCCCCCCCCGGGGCACAAACCCCCGTTTCCTTCACACATTTAGGGGGGCCTGAGTATCTGTGCCAGATTTTGAAAAGTTATTTCCATAATCGCAGACTGATTTACGAAACAGACGCCGAAAAGAGGAGTGTGGCTATTACGGCGGGCGTTCCACAAGGATCTATTTTGGGCCCGACCCTCTGGAATGCCATGTACGACGAGGTGTTAAATCTGAACCTTCCCAGAGGAGTGAAGATCATCGGCTTTGCGGACGACGTGGCGCTTCTAGTGATCGGTGAGTCACGAGAAGAAGTCGAAGTACTGGCCACGGAGGCGATAGATGCGGTTGAAGACTGGATGCGTGGGAAGAAATTATCGCTAGCTCACCACAAGACCGAGCTGGTGATTATCAGCAATCGGAAGACACTGCAGCATGCAAGTATCATGGTCGGCGAGTGCATCATTGACTCAAAGCGCTAAGTCAGGCACTTGGGAGTCATGTTGGACGATAGACTGAACTTCAATAGTCATGTCGACTACGTCTGCGAGAAGGCTACGGCAGTGATCTCAGCACTATCCCGGATCATGCCCAATAACTCTGCGATCAGCAGTAGCAAGAGGAGATTACAAGCGAGCGTATCATCGTCAATCATCAGGTACGCATGCCCTGTGTGTTTGGCTGCAATGAAGACTGGAAGAAATCGCGCCCAACTGAACCGTACGTCCAGGCTGATAGCGATGCGCGTGTCGAGTGCGTATCGAACCATCTCGTCGGACGCCGTATGTGTGATAGCCGGGATGCTCCCCATTTGCCTTCTACTGGAAGAAGATAGCGAGTGCTACAGGGACCGAGACACAAGAGGAGTTCGGAAGAGAGTGCGAACCAACACACTATCCAAGTGACAGCAGCAGTGGGCCAACGCTGCGAATGGCAGGTGGAACCATCGTCTAATTCCCAACCTGTCGATGTGGATCAACAGAGCACACGGTTAACTTCTACATGACGCAATTTCTGTCTGATCATGGGTGCTTTAAGCAGTACTTGCACAGATTCGGTCATGCAAGGTCGCCGATATGTCTTGAGTGTCGGGACACAGAAGAAACACCGAAACACGTCATCTTCAGTTGCCCAAGGTTTGCGCACCCACGAGGAGAAATGGCAGCCATTGTCGGCGCTGACGTCAGTGTAGACTATATCGTCGGACGTATGTGTAGCGACGAAGACAAATGGAACGCGGTGAACACGACTGTAGTACAGATCATGTTAGCACTACAGCGGAGTTGGCGGGAGGAATCACGACATGCGATGTAGCTGGCGAGAAGGAAACACGATCGGTTTCGGGAGAAATTCTTTCGCCGGGGAACTCTCTGACGGAGTAGGCTAGATCCACCACCGGGGGCTAGCCGAGAGACCTACCGGTAGGTCCGAAAAGTGAAGAGAAGATGTCTGCTTCCGTGCGGGATTGCGCACCGGATGGCTCGGGTGCAAAGCGTGTCTTAGTTGTACGTGTAAAATCGTAGGTAGTCTACTAAAAGGACCCAAAGGGCTCAGCATGACGCATGTTGGTCGCTGATTGGCGAGAAAGTAACAAATTAACATCAGGAGCCGAAGGGCTCGGCATGGAGGGAGTCAAAGGGCTCGGCATGATGGGAGTCAAAGGGCTCGGCATAATGGGAGCCAAGGGGCTCGGGAAAATTGTATTGGGATAAATTGGATGCGGCGCACATTGCGCATAACGCCTTCCCTCCGAAGTAATACTGCATGGTAGTTTCGGAGGGGAAACCTGAATTGCTCAAGCATGCAAAGGAGCAGAAATCAGAGCGTCCGACGAAGTAACCAAGAACCACTGCTATGATCTCCGTTTTCAATGCAAGAGATATTTTGTATTTTTTTTAATCACCGACCAATGATTTTCAACGATGAAACATCCAGTAATGACAACCAATTTCGTTATAACAATGAGCAAAACTATTATTAGTTATTAAATTTATATGCCCTAACAGATCCTCAAGTATCTTCTACACCCTATAGATAGTGCCCTTTCAACCATCGCAGCAATTACAACCTGGCCAAATGCTTTCTAAGGTGTATGCAATGGAATTTTCCCACATACTTACTTCCTAATTTTGATCTAGACAACGTCTATCGGCAAGGGTAGGGTCAAATTGAAATTTGAAAAATAGCGACCGTCACGAATAATTGAAACGTTTAGAACGCTAATAATTTTATCATTTCTCGATAGATGCTCGAAATTGTCGCTTCAATCAGCTGGAGATTTTCACGACTGTCAAGTCAATTTTCAAAATTTTTTTATTAATAATCAGTGTTTGGAAATTTATTATGATACTGCTGAACCATCATGTGTCAGGCTAATGATAGTTCACGAACATATTTTTCAAATGATTGAAAGGATCAGCTGCCTCTGCCGAATAAGAGTATTCAGTTTTGTAACAACAAATGATAAGAGGAAAACGGAGAACAAAAGCTATACAATATACAGACGATCCGACCATAGCACAGAACAGCACGAGGAATGATTGTGCCAGAGCTTGAAAATCTATCATCATACTGCTGAACTACCATGTGTCATGCTACTGATAGTTCAAGAGCATATTTTTAAAATGATACAAAGAATCAGCTACCTATGCCGAATACGTATATTCAGCTGTGTAACATCGAATGAATGAAGCCCCGTTTTGCCAACAAAACCAATAACTTAAATGATCGTTTCTATGGAAATATCCAACCGATTTGGAATATTTTATAGCCTTGGATTTAGGAACTCAACCACTTTTTGAAATGTCTCATATGAACGATGGACAGCATCCGTCTTCAGGAAAACCGGATTTCCGGAACCGTGTTCTGAAAATGGTGTAAATGTCAGATTTCAATTGAAAATAGTGATACTAAAAGTCGTGGAATGAATACACAAGAATGTATGTGATTGCCATATGACAATCCGGAGACTTAATACTGGAACGGTTACTCCGGAGCAGGTTCCCATGGGGTCACTAATGATCAGAAAACTATTTGTATTGAACCCTACCAATATGGGTGTCAAAATTCTTGGAATCGTCCCAGAAGAAAGTTTACCATATTTATTACCCCCCCCCTTTTTTCGTTGGGGGGGCCCCGCCAACAAAGAGCCCCCCGGGGCCCCCCCACGCCCAAAAAAAAATTGGAATAAAAATAAAAAAAAAGGGGGGCAAACACTTTGAAAAAAATGAGAAAAAAAAGTGGTTTATTTTTTATAACCCCCCCGCCCCCTAGCTTTGGGGGGGCCCGCCAAAAAAAGGTTCCCATGGGGTCACGGATGGCCAGAAAATGATTTGGAGTGAACCGTAGCCAGTGCTTGAAAATATCATATTCAATTCTCATAATGCACCTTGACTGAGACAACATATTATTCATCACGTACTGTTCCTAGCGAACATTGAAGTAAACACAAAATTTGGCTTCATGAATCTCTAGTGCAAGATGAATCAACTTGTTTTGTGTTGCTTTACTTTCATCATTCATTGGTTCCAGCAAGCAGTGAATGTAAATAAGCGCAAACAACTCATTCAATCTCAACGTTCTACCGTGACGAAGAACGAACATTCCTTCATTTGAAGAATCAATAAATTGGAAACCCCTATGTATTTTGTTTGCACGTATTTTCAGCCACTTCTCGAATCGATCCTGCAAAATGTCTTTTCTCGATCTCGAACCACAAACTCTGTAGCGATTTTGGCCATAGATCGTTTGCTACAGCTCCGCCTTTTGGCTTCCTTTGCCTTCAGCCATGTTCGGGAATACTTGAAAAACAAAAATCCTGAGGCAGAAAAAATCACTCACGAACGCGAAGATGAATGACTGGTTACCAGAACATTCAGTCAAGCAACCAAAATCTCTTGACGCTTGAATAGCCAGATATGTGCTTTGCTGCGGTGTGAATGAGTTGTGTGGCACACAGGGACAACAGAATGACTGAGCACAACAAAATAAGTCGACACGAATCTATTGCGTGACTGATAGAACGAAATGAAGATAGAAAAAAATGTGCACACTGAATATTGGTTTTACTCATCGTTCACGACGGGTGTCAATTTTTTCAAGCTCTGACCGTAGCAATATGGGTGTCAAAATTCTTGGAATAGTTCGAGAAGAAAGTTTGCCATATTTATTAGACCATCCGGTCACTTGGGTTTGGAGTGGTGAGTTCAGTGTAAGTTTTCATTTTGGGTTTGGATTGAATCCTAGCAATATGGGTGTCAAAATTCTTGGAATAGTTCTAGAAGAAAGTTTGCCATATTTATTAGACCATCCGGACCATCCCATCGGACTTTTTTTTTTGTTGGACACACAACTGATGAATGACAATGATGGGAGATGAACCAGCTCGAGGCTACAAATCTTGATACTAAATAAACAAAAAAATATATAGATTTTTCAGGTTGATCTTCAAAATGATCATCACGGTCCAGGTGGTTGAGGCGATCACTTTCGGAAACTCTACGTCTAATTCTGGTAGGGCCAGGACAACTGAGAACAATTTTTGAAACTCAGTGCCGTGTAAGAAGTCTTTTTTTTTCTTTATATTTGAAAATGTGTAATAATAATTGTTTTGTAAACCATGTTCAATATTCCCACCACAATTTTCTGAACAAATAAATAAACTTAAAATAAAATAAAATCAAATACCTATTTCTTACTTTTAATTACATTTAACATTTTTCAAATGTGGGGAAATTATTAATATCGCCCTTATTTAGTTGAATGTAGTTCTATTCCTGTTAGACAAGACTGTGTTTCGGGGCGAGGAAGAAATAATTAATTTTTTTTTATTTGTAATGTTTGAGCGAAGTCCTCTCACCCGAAACGATAATTGTAATTTTCCCATTCATGATACCATCTTAATATAGTAGAATATTATGCCAACTGGCTTTTTTTTACCTGTTTCAGATCGGTAGTTTCCTTTCCATATGAGAGAAGCTTGATGTAAGATCCACCGCATTCCTGACCGTCTTGAAGATTAACTTCATACTGCACTACCAGCGGTTTGTCGTCAAAAATGAATGGACGATTCAAGCGAGATGCAATTGCCGCATGTTTAGCTTTAGATTTCAATACCAAACCTAAGTCGTTCGGCAACAATGGTTTCTTTGGGAATTCTATATCCCACTCACCATCGTACTTTGATATTTCATCAGCAGTATCATCCTTTTTAGCTTGAGATTTTATCCATCGCAAAGAGAATTCATCCTGGTCATCAAAATGGTCAGCAAAATAAAAAAAATTCGGATCAGCGTACGGTCTCTCGTACGATAGGTCATTGGTGGCATCACGGATTTCTTTTTCATCTTTCGTCTCAACAGTAAATCCATCGTCCTCAGCACACACCTTATGCACCAACAAAAGAAACGATCCACACAATAGAAATGTGATGGATTTTCTTAATGCCATCTAGAAATAAAGCAGAAAACATAAATTTAAAAAAAAATTAACTTATTTTCTTTGGGGACGGAAGAATTTCGCACCCATATTCAATATTGAAATGTTCGTTGGTAATTGGTAAAATGCGTTCTATTTTTAGAGCTTTTAAATCCTATTTACTAGCGTCCAATCAATATTGTTACCTAGTTACTACAATACTAATGTATGCAACCGAACATTTTTCTGGCTTCCGTGACCAAATTTGACATCGCTTTCCGTAAGGGCGTAGCAACGTAAACAATGTCTTTTCTCGTAATGAAAAGTCGATCCATGCAAGTCACCAACTTTATCGAACAGAAGGACTCTTCAATTACTCAATTACTATGATGGATTAATGAAGTGAATTATCAATGTCGAGATTCGTGGATAAATTTAGGTTAATCAGTTACGCCCTAATCGAAACATTTTATATACGGGTTTTCCCGATTTTATTTTCACTTGCTTGCATTCACTTGAATTTTGTTTCAATTGTAGGGAATTGAAAAATATTACAATCAGGAAATTTTTACCTTACGGCAGGAAGACATGACATATATCTTTCTGCTTTCTCACCAAATTATCGTTATTTACGGGACTGAAATTACCGTCACACACGTACAACTCGTGAAGCCAAAAACTGGTGCTTTTCAGGACGTGCTCACCCGTCACCACTGCTCGCCGGTATTGCACGCTATTTCCAAACAACTCAAAATTGAGTACGATTGACTCAAACAGCCAACATCGACTTGAATCGCTTGAATCCCTTCACTCCCGTTTCATTTTACTCAATTTTTGATTACAATTGTATACTATCTCTTTTTCTCTCACGGAAATGTTACTCAATTTTCGATAAAAAAGTGGATCTATTCAATTTATGAGTAGATCCACTTTTTACGAACATTGAGTAACATTTCCGTGAGAGAAAAAGAGATAGTATACAATTATACTCAAAAATTGAGTTAAATGAAACGGGAGTGTTGAATCCGATTGATGTTTATTAGTTCTACACCGGTTGTTAGCGAAAAATGTGTATAAAAAACACCTATTTTCAAATGAGCCTGTGCACGCTGCTATAATTCTTTTGTCTTTTTGACTTTAACTGTGAGCCGTGTTTTGGTGTTGTCTCACTCACTCTTACAGGACGCTAACATAGCCATATTTTTTTTTTTTTCTACCGCCCCCACCCCCCCCCCCCCCAACAAAAAAAATCCCCCCCCACCACACAAACATTATATTACACACTATTTTTCCACCACAAAAAAAAAAATAACCACCACCACCACTTTTATTTTATTTACAACAAAAAAAAACAACCCCTCATAAAAAAAAAATCAACCAATAATTATTATTGTTTTACTATCATCAACATTGGTCCATAAACACTAAACACCATAAATCACCCTCCCCCCCCCCCAAAAAAAAAAAAATTAACAATTACCTCCCCCTTTCTTTTATAAAAAAAAGGGAAAATTTCTAAATCATACAATGAGCCTGTGCACGCTGCTATAAATCTTTTGTCTTTTTGACTTTTACTGTGAGCCGAGGGGGGTGCAACTCCCACGATGAGCGTTAGATAAGACTTCCCTGACATGATAATTTCCACGTTGATGACGATTTTCTATGTGCTAAAAGCATTTTTTGCGATTAGCAAGATCAATCGCGATGAGAACGCGATGACGATGCGATCAGAATAAAAATTATCGCTGACAGAATGAAACTGCTCGAAAAAATTGACAACGAGAACTGCCAGAAATAAAATGACATATCTCGCTTCCAAATATTCGATCAGTAAAATTTTCTTCTGACATCGCAAGACAAACGAAATTTTCACTATCCGTGTTTCGGAGTTTTTTGTTGTTGTCTCCTCTGCGTTAGCCCGCCAGGCGAGTCAACGCCAGTTTCACATTCCGTCTACGGTAGAAATATACAGAGAAATCTTCACAAACACACAGACTGTCCAAAAAATTCTCCCTAGCACGATCATGGATGATTTGGAGGTAACTAATTAGTTATATTTTCTAAATCGGCCATACTGTTTACAGTGAGATTTACAGGCTAATTTCTGGAAGAAAATTGAAGGTTTTCTCAAGTGCACCATACCAGCCCACCTTAAAAACATGCTCGAGAGGACAGGCTTCATAAACCCGGCCCTTGAAGGCCTCACCGAAGGGCAAATCAGCGGGATGGAGGCTGATATACGTGAATTGCCAGAGCTCGTGAACCTCCCTGCAGGAAACCAAGTATCTGGGAAAATATATAGAAAAACCGGAAGATTTTAAATTAATGAGTGGGGAGAGAGCCTTGCTGATGAAAATTGCGGGGGCTGTGAAAGCAAAAGGCTGGCCTTTCTTTGCTAAAAGTAGATCCCAGCGATCAGTTGCACGAATCGGAGATGCCACAGAAGAACTTGCCCTAATAACTAGGATCAGTGACTACTTCGAAACTCGGTATGTAACAACTGCCGTTATTCTTATAATGTACAGAATACAAATCAGAGTACCCATTTTGCTTTGCGTAATACGAAACCTTCATCAGAGTGATAAGAACCTGTCAGACTACATGAGACATAAAGCATAACATAAGACATAAAACAACACCAATATAGAAGCAGTTGATACTTGTGCAATTCATTCATGGGCTCTCTTTAGGGACGCAACCAGCAGAACAATCATGGAATTTACTTATTTATAAACAAATGTATAATAGCAAAAACAGAAAGTTTTGAAAATCGGAACTCTTTTTTATTACGCATTTCTAATTCCTATTTTGCTGTATCAAATTCTACAGAAACGACGGAACTGAAGAATCCAACCATCTACGACAACAGCTACAAGAAATACGCGTTAATTTTGAGCCGAACAATAATCGAGCAAAAATTACTTGCCCTTTATGCGAATCTCAAGTAGTGTGCAATACGGAGAGAAGTGGAAGTTGGAAAATATCTAACTTTGTTGCTCACGTTAACTCGCACCGGATGAAATGCCTGGAACCTGCAACAAAAAAACGGAAAACTACTCTTGAAATAGAGCCGTTGACCGGAATGTCTACATATGGAGCACTTCATGAGGACTCGACATATGAAGCTTTGGAGGATACCCCGGAGGATACACTTTTAACTCTCACAAACACCAGCACCAACAATCAGTCATCAAATGACGATGAGGGCACTGAGCCGTTACGTGACATATTTCGCAGCCACATGATTGGAACAGCAGACCAAGAACGGAGTTTAACGGAGAGTTTAAACTAGAACCGTATCAACAACTGGCCAATGTTGGTGCGGAACAACAAGGCCTTGGACAGTCATCTCGCCTGATTGATTTGTTACAGGATGTACACGATCGTTTGAAAACAGTGAAAAATTGTCTCGGAATGCGTTACTCGCACAAAGAAAATGATTTATTTTTTTATCAATATATCCAGGCAGGTCCGGAATTCTACAGTTTCCAAAGAGCAAACACGGCGTGCCCTAGTAAGAGAACGCTGCAAAGAAACCTTATGGCAAAAGCACAACATATCGAAGAAGGTCGCTTGCGAGTAAATGAGCTTGTGAATTTTTTAGAGCAAAACCATCTTTTGAAAAAAGTCATTTTAAGCGAGGATGGTACTAAAATTAATGGGCAAATCGAATACGACTACTCAAGAAGACGAGTATGTGGGCTTGTAGGACCACTCGACAAAGATGGCATGCCCCAATGTAACATTTTTGAAGCAACAAGTCCAATGAAAGTTTTACAGGACATAAATAAATACACCGTAGGACAAAACGTCTATGTTTGTATGGCACAACCACTGAAAGTTGGTGCCCCATCGTTCTGTTTACATTACTTCTGCAGCGACAACAAATTTACGACTGAACAAGTCACTAACAGATGGGGTTACTACGAGAAGATGTTTCAGCTTGTTGGACTGCAAATAGTTGCTAAGTCGACTGACGGTGATCCACGAGCAATTGGTGCTATGCTTGATGCAATGGGAATGCCGATATGTTCTCCCAATTTGTATGGACAATATTTCTGTGCAACAACTAATGTTGAACGTATCTCTATTCAAGATCCAACTCATGCTGTCAACAAGTTTAGAACAAGACTGTTAAGTAAGGACATTGAACTTATGCTGGGTAAGATGATCACAGTTTAAATCCAGTTTTTATTTACTCAAACTTTGCAATGATGTTACAGGTAGATTCAAAATTACTCGGTTACACCTGGAAACTATGATTGATACAGTACCAAAAATCATCCACGGATTATCGCACGGAAATCTAAATGATACAGACAAAATGAAGTTCAAGCCTGTCGAAAAAAATTACAAAATTGTGTGTCATCGAGTGTATGAAAAAGCACATACCAGAAAGTAACGCCACCGTATTATATTTATCAATGATGAGATCCATAATGGAAGTTTTCATAAAAGATCCTCTGAGAGAGATTTTAACACCAACTAATGCTGTTTCTAAATTATGGTTAGTAAGCTTCAAAATGAAATTTTTTTAAAGCAGCGAAATGAGATAAGTCATTCTCTTAATTGATTTTTTTTTCCTAATGTGTGCTTAGGTACGTTCTGTTTATATTGCGTGCCTGGCGAAATATGTGTATGAAAAAATACAATGGGATCAAAAACTGTGTCACAACGAATACATACTGGTGTTTAGAGATAAATGCTCATAGCTTGGTGAACTATATAGCACTATGCCGTGAAGAAAATTTGCCGTATTTACCGGAACTACTTCACAGCCAAACGTGTGAAAGCTTTTTCAGAACAACAAGATCGTTTACATCAACAGAGTCAACAGTCGTGAATTTTACGATGAAAGGTTTTGAATCGAAGCTCAACAGAATACAAGCCAAGACAGAAATTATGCACGATTCTACAAATGGTTCCACTTTTCCAAGGGTTCAAACTAATAAGACAACAAAAGAAATACAAGCGTTACCCACGGATGCTGAAATAAGAGTATGCATTGATGAATCCAGAGCTCAAGCCATCGAAACATTATTAGAGTTGGGGATAGATAGAAACGATATGGATTTTGGCGAAAGTATTATTCTGCGACCGACTGCATCGAACCAACGGTCGAATAAAGAAGTTGGAAAATATGAGTTTGTCGACGCAAACACTTTAGATCAGGACTTCGAAGAAGACGACGAACAGATCAAATGCTCTGTAGAAACTTCAGATGAAAATGTTGAAATCCGTAGTGCTGATAATGGTACATCGGAAAATGAAGTCTACGATGCTGAATTGATATTCTCAAATATTTCTGACACTTTGCATTTGGTGGATTCCCGCTATCCCAACGAAAAGCACTCGTTCAGAATTAGGAACAAAAGTGGAAAAATAATTCACCTGAACATTAGAACCTTTTTATGGATGTTTAAAGGCGAGCCTGAAAGATGCAGTGCGGATAGAACCAAACGCTTTTACGGAAAAGAAGCTAACAATGTTCTTCCTGTTAGTAATGAAAATGAAGTACGAAGTGTGATACGAAGAGGCGAATGGGTAGCTATGCAAGACAAAGATGATTTGAAAATAGCTCACGTTCACGGTTTCAAATATTTATCCGGAAAAAGATTAGCTTTCACTCTAGATGAGTGTCCTGTTCATCCTCCTGGTAGCAGCAGTAGCAGCAAAGGTGTAGGAATCACTGGAAGCTTTTACTCTGTAGATGAGTGTTTTTGCTGCATTTGGATGAATCTTTAATTGGTGGTAACATCAACATCGAATCTTATATATCGCATGTGAAGAAACCAACCTATAATGGTTCATGCTGGGTTTGTTCAACTAACACGATATATCACCTTCAATCTTTAATGCCGAGTTCGACATCACTGTGTTTACCACTGGTTGATGTTGACGGCTAATAATTTGAAGAATCACAATGCAACATGCTTGAGTATGAATTGAACATTTATATATTTTTCATAACAATCACTTATATTTTTCGATCATTTCCAGCAGCAGCACGCAAATGGCAGACCCGCTTGCCAATCGTGACGCATAATAACAATGCCGAGAAAACACATCCTAAATACCTAGGTAGAATATAGTTTGTATACAACCTATCATATTAACAAGCTTCACAACTTTACTTTCGGTTACGCAATAAAGAATTACTTCTAGTAGATGGTCTTCTAGTTTTTTATTGTATGCAGATTCAAACTTTACAAACTAAAGCAAAGATAGTAACTGTTTTTTTGAGAATTTCTTCGCTCTGCCGGAACAATCGTAAACAAAACTATTTTGTTTCGAAAAACTTGCTTGCTTGGATTCACTTACTCGAAATAATCAAAACAAATTTCGAGACTGTTGTCAAAGAAAAAGGTAGCTCGAATAAAAATGTCATGGCTACCAAACATCAATATCACTGCTCGCGATTCGAGTAAGAATCGGTGACGATGAGACGCGATTACGCGATGAATTTCGCGATTCATAATACTGTTGCGATTAATGGCGATAGTGGAAGTGATACTTTTTTTATGGAATTTGATAAGGATTTTCAGCGATCCAACGTGCAATCGCAAAGTGGCGTACCCCTCGCTGGTTTTTTTTTTTTCTCCCCCCCCCCCCCCCCCCCAAAACCCCCCACAAAAAATAATTTTTTTTTTTCCCACACACACACTAATAAAAAAAAAACCCCCCATAAAAACAAACCCCATAAAAAAAAAAAAAACAAATTTTTACAATTAAAGGGCCAAAAAAAAATTAAAAGTTGGTTGAACATGGGAACATGAACATGGAAGAACTTAGAAAGAAGTTGGTCGCAGATTCGTATGGAAAGCTGAAGGGTAAGGATGGTTCTTCTTATTTATTCGAAAACCTGATTTATATTTATATATTATACACCCTTATTCTTGTTTACGGCCGTATTCATACTTCGTTCGAATGACTCAATACGAACGAGTTCGAAAAAGGTATTCTTGTTTTCGTTCGACCCCGTTCGTACGAATCCTTTTTCGAATGTAAACAGTGTTAGTATTACCCGATGCACATTGACTCTTCTAAACATTTCGAAACATAGAGCAGTGCTAGATTTGACATTGCTCGGATACTTGAGTTGTCAAATCAATGTAATTAATCAAGTTTTCACTGACATATCTGATGGTACTTGAGATTTGGGCGAAAATTATTCTGTAAATAAATTTAAATGAGAACATTTCTGGTGAATTGAAGCTCAACTTCTGAAACAAATCATACTGCATGATAGAAGTACAACATTGTGATGTTATTAGTATTCAAGATTGGTTGAAAGAAACATGGTTAAAAAGCCATTTAGATAGTACAATGCAGTTTTTTTTGAATTTACCCTTTCAGACCTAATTTATACAAGCAATTTGGTAAATTCTGATTGATTTGATGCTCAATAACATAGAAATGATTGAAAAATTAGGAAATATTTTTTTTTTTTTTAGAAAAGTCCAAACTGCCCAGGAGTTTAGAACTTAAGATCTACATCTACTTAAGATCTACAGTTGTAACAGTAGCTTTATCCGCTATACAATGTTATGATATGTATTCAAACATATTCAATGAATGCCCTGGAAGACCAACTGTCATTTTGAGATAATCTTGGGATATTCTATGCCAAACAAACTAACTTAACTTTGTACAGCCCATAAAGTTATTGTTACAATAGTAGACCTTAAGTTTTGAAGGACAGTTTGAATGACCTGAAACTAACTAGGTTATCCTATGATGTTTGTGGACGTTTCAGAATATAAGTTGAATATGTTCGAATATTTATCGTAGCTTTGTATAGCCCAAAACGCTACGGTTACTTCCGTATATCTTAAGTTCCGAACTCAAGGTCAGTTTTTATGAACCTGAACATCCCGAGATAATCTGATGATGACTGATGAGCTTACAGAAGCTTCACTGAATGTGTTTGAATGCATAACGTCACCTTTCATAGATTATAAAGCTAACTCTGCGACTATAGATCCTAAATTCTGAACTCAAGGGCAGGTTTGATGACCTAGAACATCCCAAGATATCTCATTATATCGGTTGACCTTCCAAAAGACTCACTTATTTGCACGAATACATATTGTTACTTTGTTTAGTCCAAAAAGCTGTAGATTTTAAGCTACAATTCAAAACTTAAAATCTACAGCTGTAGATTTTAAGTGTTGAATTCAAGGGAAGTTTGGAAAACCTAGAACATCCGAAGATTATCTCATAATGTCTGTTTTTCTTCCAAAATGATCAATGGATATGTTTCAATACACATCGTAGCGTTGCATAGCCCAGAAAGTTTTTGTTACAACTGTAGGTCGTATGTTCTGATCTCAAGGATAGTTCGGATGACCTAGAACATGTCATATTGCATTATAATGCTTTTTTGACTTTAGGAATGTTGATTGAATATGTTTGAATATTTATTGTAACTTTGTATTGACTAAACTGTACTGTTAAAACTGTAAATTTTAAGTTCTGAACGCAAGGACAGACCCATCCCAAGATTATCTTCTTGTGTATTATTACGTTCGAAAATATTCACTGAATATACTTGATTACGTGACGTAACTTTGTATAGCCCGAAAAACTACTGTTACTACCGTTGATTCCAAGTTCTGAACTCCAGGGCGGTTTGGATTACATAAAATAATGAGTGGTGACCTTTCAAAAGATTCATTGAATATATTTGAATACATATGGTCACCATATATATCTAAAAAAACTACTGTTACAACTGTAGATCTTATGTTTTGAACTTAAGGACAGTTTAGAGTACCTAGAATATCCCAAGATTGTCGCATTATTTATGTTGGCCTTCCACACTATTCAATCAATATTTTTAAATGCATATTGTCCCTTTGCACACTCCAAACACCTACTGCTACAACTGTAGATCTTATATTCTAAACTCAAGGACAGTTTGGATGACCTAGATTATTTCCGTTTATGTCATAATGTTATTTTTACGTTCGAAAATATTCACTGAATATGGTTGAATACATAGCGTAACTTTGTATAGCCCAGAAAGCTATAGTTCCTACTGTAGATCTTAAGTTCTGAACTCAAGTACAGTTTGGATGACCTAGAACATAATTAAGTTATCAAATAATGACTGTTGACCTTCCAAAAGGTTCATTCAATATGTTTGAATACATACCGTAACCTTATATAGTCCTAAAAGCTACTGTTACAACTGTAGATCTGAAGTTTTGAACTCAAGTACATTTTAGATGACCTAGAACCTCCCAGTTGGGGTGTGGAAGTAGTTCGCCTCCCCGCGGTGCACCCTGGAAACGTTAAGCTCCCCTTAACGGCTAAACGAACTACAACGGTGGAGGCGCCATTTGGCGCAGGATCCGGCAGGAAGCCGTAAGCGGTCGTGACATGGGAAACAGGGACGACCCTGGGGTAGCCGCCCCCAGACGTTCCTACCCCGGTCCTGGTCCTGGCTTTCTCGATCGGAGGAAGGACCATGTGACGCGCGGTTTGGCAGGTACCGTAAGTGGTCGGGCAGGGAGATCGCGGACGATCTGGCGCGGACGATCTGGCGCGGACGTCCCTAACCTTGCTTGGATCCAGGAGCATCTCGATCGAATCAGCATCAGGTCAGTGAAGCTAACTACTAAAGACCTATGTAGTTAGACATAGTGGGTGCGTAAAGCACACTAGCCCCCTCCCTGAAGTAATACCGAAAGGTGGTTCCGGGGAGGGCCGGGGCTGGAGGCACCACGGGTGGGATTTTAGTGGGTCGAGGAGTTGACGCTCTCATCCCCACACCCTGAGTTCTTCAGGAGTCTGTTTGCAGATTTTCCATCCCGTCTAAAAAAAAAAAAAAAAAAGAACCTCCCAGTTAGATACAAAAATGTTTAACGTTTATCAACGAGAATTTAAGAATACGTATGCATATGTACAATATTCTAAAACAACGCTGTACACTATTAATAATGTATATATTTTTTTCTTTCTGAACTTCTTCATGTTCAGGATGTTCTAGGTCGTCAATTAGGCCTTAAACTCATGTTTTTTTTAAAATATTTTCCAGATAGAAAAAGTGATGGAAAACAAATTTGCCGAAGACAGTGTACACTATTATTCAGTTTGGGTGATTTTATACAGCTATTATCCTTTTGGGGTCATATATGACCCCTTAGGCCTGAAGGAGTTAATATACTTTTTAAGGCAAGGTTTAAAATTTATGAATTTTTCAATAGTATGTGGTCCGAAATCAACAATGTACCTACTTTCGATCGATCGGTGTTATTTTGAAAATCTTTTGAGAAATGACTGAGATATAAATGCTCAAAACCGACCACTTTTCGTGACGGTCGTTATGCGATTTTTTTAAAAATTGTACCCCAGTTTAGAAAACAAAAACGTAGTCCTACGTCAAAAGTAATGCAAATTGACAATCCAAAAGGATCATCTACACGTTATGTTATTTTTAGGTGAATTTAAAAAAAATCCTCAAGACATGCTAATCCTTAGTCCTTAAGAATCTATAGGGACAATTATTTTATTTCAGACGTTCAATCGTTTAATCAAGTTTTCCAAGAAGAATTTATTTCTTAAAATGCGAATTAAATAAATATTGAAGAATATTACTAAGGCAATTTAAAGCTCAAGGCAAACTGGCCTTGACGTTTTTTTAATGACCTTTCGCTCACTCTCAATTCAGTATTCTAGAAGCACTTCTACATTTATCAATTATTCATTAATTTTTATACCAAAAATTACATTACAGCTTGAAATTTAATTAATAATGGTATCTATTACATTAGCCAATCTTCAAAATAACTGCAAGAAAAATCTCTGTTGTTTCACTATCGAAAATAATTTATAAAAATATTCAACTTTGTATAAACACTCCTGTATAAACAGGAGCCTTGAGGATAATTGCAAACACGAGACAAATTAACATTTTTGCTTCCGAATTTGCAAATGATTGAAGGATTTGATTTTATCCTGTTTCAAAATTAATAAAATTTGCAGTACGCAAGGTATTTTTATCTTCAACCAGGCTTTACAGACAGTTAACAGCCTGACAAAAGATCCGATTGTCGCAATGTCGCAATAACCACTTCACATAAATGTCTCGAACCAACGAGAAAAATCTCTAATTAAACTCTTTTCGTACACCCGATTCGCCAGTCAAAAGTGACGTTTGTCAGCTTGCCAAAAAAATAAACGAAAAGGTTTTCGAACGAAAACGGGAATCACCCAATTCGTTCGAACAAACCATATTCGAAAGATCGAATGATTCGAACGAAAACGAAGATACGAATGTCACATTCTTTCGAACGTTTTTAATACGAACGTAAACAAGAATAAGTGTGAAAAAAAAAAAAAAAAAAATTATTTTTTTTTTCACTATAAGAGAAAATTTGGTTTCTCTGCATCGTAAACAAAAATATCTTTTTTACCACACCCGCCCCCCACCCCCCAAAACCGAAAACCGGCTTTACAATTAAAAAGGGAGAGGTACCTCTAACCAAAAAAATTTTTTTTTCACCCATTAATAATTTTTTACAAACCACCGTGTCCCTCCCCCCCTCCCCCCCCCCCCCTTTTTTTCATTTTTTTTTACCCCTTTTTTTTTTCTCACGGAAATGTTATTCAATTTTCGTAAAAAGTAAATTGACTCGATCCACTTGTTAACGAAAATTGAGTAACATTTCCGTGAGAGAAAAAGATATGGTATACCCATTTATACTACTATTTACCCATATTTGAGTATATTTTCCCATACAAACTTACTCAAATATGGGTTAAGTCAAATTTTCCTATTAATGAGTATGTTCACTTTTATGTGATAATGGGTAAACTGAGCTTACATGCACACGCTTAGATGAGAATACCTAAAGATCGTTAAAAAGTACCGATAATCGCTCAAAAGTGCACATACCCAAATTATGCGTAAACACAGATTACCTAATATTAGGTAATAGTATTGAACGAAGAGAAACGTAAAAAATAACCGATTTTTTATCGTTACTTTTTACTGAAAATTGGGTATTTTCTCTGAAGTTTAATATTATGGAATGCTAAAAAAGAAGGCATGCAATTTATAAATTTATCCATGCGGTGTAATATTCAGAATTTTGCACTAAACAAGAAACAAACATTTAAGGTTCATATTTATTGCAGAAATGTTTTCTGTATTAAAATAAAAAAATATTAATATATTATTATGGAAATAATTTTCTGCATCGATCCAATATTTTGACATGTTTATTTTTTCGCCTCGGGGTGACTCCGAATTGCACCTCGGGATTCATGTTAGTCCACAAGCATCCATCTGAGCTAGAATCAAATAGAAGAATGCAGATGTTTTTTCTTCAAATATTGGGACATGAATAAATTATTTCTTGAAAGATTAATAATAAAAATAATTACCTCTCCGCTATAACAAAATGGCCTCGATATGGCTACCGCGTTGCTTCAGCGACGAAAAATTTATTCAGTTTTAGGTAAATAATAACGTCCAATATTTGAAAATGAACATTACCCATATGTCAGTAAAAATTACTGTTTATTATCGTTTAATCTTATCGATATATTGGGTATTGTAAAAATTACCCAATTTTAAATAAAAAAAAAAACAAATTTTATGATTTTCCCTCTTACCGTCCAAATATTTTTGGAACTCCCCCCCCCTGAAAAAAATTTCATCTTTGACCCACCAATAAAAAAATGGCCGGGAGAACTATTCCATAAAATGTTTTAAAAACCCACAAAAAAGGCGAATTCCCCCCCCCCCCGGCATTTTTTTCTTAATAACAAGAAAAAAAGGAACATCCCCCCCTTAAAAAAAAATTTGCACCACCAATTTTTAATGTAGGTTTTGCCAACAACAAAAACGGGTCAAAAACAACAAACCCCCAAAGACATCCCTACCCCCCCCAAAAGTAAAAATAACTATCAAATTCCTCTCTGTGTTGGCTGGCCCACACGCTAAGATGAGAATACCTAAAAATCGTTAAAAAGTAACGATAATCGCTCAAAAGTGCACATACCCAAATTATGCGTAAACACAGATTACCTAATATTGGGTAATGGTATTGAAAGAAGTTTAACGTTAAAAATTACCGTTTTTTTTATCGTTACTTTTTACTGAAAATTAGGTATTGTTTTGTAGTTATATTTTACAGAATGCTTCAAAATAGACAATTTAACAATTTATACATTCGGATAAGTATTTCAATTTCGGAACTTGTAGAGAAACAAAATTTAATGTTCAAACGTATAAAAATCTCAGTTATTTTATTCTGTATTCAAAAAATAAGCACCAATAAAGTATAGAGAAATCCATGCAAAGCTTATGTGAGGTTAAACATCGAAGTATCTAAAACTGAAATTGATAATAACTTTCTGGCTATTTTTCAAACTGTATGGAATTGGTTAGTATCATCATTATCAACGATTATCTACTCTTGTTTTTTTAGCAACAATTACTCTGCTTAAACAGCTCGAAAAAGAATTTTTCAAGAGCGCCATCAACGACGTTTAACCTCTTTTTTGCATTACCTGGATACCTCCATTACTGAAATATTTTTTCTCATTATGGGTTCACACACGTTCCTTTTTTCGCTCCGGAGTGAAGCCGAATTGCACTTCGGGATTCTCGTCGGAGCTAGAATCTTAAAAAAAGAATGCAAAAGTTATTGCTTCAAATATTTGGACATTTATTGAAAGATTAATTAGAAAAATAATTACGTTTTCGCTTAGAAAAATATGGTGACCGCGTTGCTTCATTGTTGAAAATTTATTCAATTTTGGGTAAATAATAACGTCCAATATTGACAAATGAACATTACCCAAATGACAGTAAAAATGACTGTTTATTATCGTTTAATTTTGCCGATATTTTGGGTATTGTCAACAAACCCAATTTTAGGTAAAATAAATACCTAATTTTAGGTATTCTCATCTTAGCGTGCACAATTGATACGTTGCGGATGCGTTTGCGTTAATATGACATTTTTCCCATACACGGAAGAAAATAAGTACCCATTTGAGTTGTTGCCTGTGGGAAGCCAATTTTGGGTATAGTTGTGTTAACGTACCCGTTGTGTATAAATAACTTAAGCTTGTAGTACACTGTTTGTCCAATAGCCAAATATTTGGCATAGGCAGCTAGACAGCTGACAGATATCATAGATGTTTGTCAGATGCCTATCTGCCTATGACAAATATTTGGCTATTGGACAAACAGTGTAATACAAGCTTTACATTTGGGTGAAATTCTACCCAAAAGTAAGTTATTTATACCCAACGGGTCGGCTAACATAACTATACCCGATATTGGCTTCCCATACGCAACTGCTCAAATGGGTACTTTTTTTCTTCTGTGTAGGTTTTCTGTCAAATTTACGTCAACGCATCCGCAACGTATCAATTGTGGGTCAGCCATCTGACCGATTGAGTATATACTACACGGTAATTCTCAAGTAGTCAATTTTTGACTACATTCTACACACACAAAAAACCGCAGTAGAAACTACCATTTCGAGGGAAAAATTAAGCTCAAACACCAACATTTTTCACCTGACCATAAATGCGTTTGATTTTACCATGCCTGCGATTAGATCGACCATGGTGCGGTTGATATCAATATGAGGTCTGTCAAATATACCACACATGTTGAAGGTTTTACCAGAAACGTAGTAAATTTGACTGATATTTCATGGTAGTTTTAAATATAGGCATAGTCGGGTAAAATAGTAGTTTTTACTACAAGAATTTATTCTGTGTAGGCATTTTAATGAACATTCTCCATAAGTCAAAAATGTCTACTTTTTAATCCCAAAATATGAATAATTTTTAGCCCTTTTTTTAATCAAGTGTGGTAGAAGAGATGCATAAAAAGAACGCTATCAACAAAGTGAAAAAATCGATTTGTGCTGGTTGACTGGCTTTGCCTGGAAAAAAAAGTGAAAATAAACAAAATTAGTTCTTGCACGCAAAACTTGAAACAAGCTACGAGGCAAGTTATCTTTAATAGATTATTGTTATATTTTAATAAAAATTAAGATTATAATTATTATCTAGTGTCCTATCAGCGGCTGCAGTGATCAAATTGATGATTATGTGCAGGAGTTCAAACTCCATGTCAAAAGTAAGCACAAACCTTGGCACAAACTAAATACAAGTTTGATGATCGTGGTGCCATTTCGTTATATTGTTATATTTTATGAAATGTAGTTTTAATGTTGATATAAATTCAAATTATATCTATATAGAGCCATTTTCTAGGACCAGTTCAGTGCCAACATTGGCGGATCTACTGTAAACCGTCGCTTTCTCGGAAAAGAAAACTTTCTCCTGCAAGAAGAAGCATTTTCCTAACTTATGATATATTTGATTTACCTGTCTGGGTTTTTGAGATAAATCGATAGGGAATGTCGTTGATTACAAAAAAGCAGGTCCTGCCCATTTAAAATATTGGCGCTGAATTTCTTATCTCATCTTCATTGCAAAAAGTGACTAGTTTCTACACACAATCATATTCTTAAAACGCATAGTTTCCAATCTCTTTCACATGATACAAAATGCCTAAAATTTATTCACTTTTTGACGTATAACCTCTTTGGGCATTTTTGCATAAAACCGTTTTGGGCATTTTATGCATAATTCCAGTCTTAAAGCAAAGTGCCTACTTTGAAGTCATAATTGCATACTTTAGATCTACCGTGTGATACGTTTGCGTTCCGTTGACGTAAATTTGACAGAAAACCTATGGGAAAACTGTCAAATTCACGCAAACACATCCCCAACGTATCAATTGTGGGCCAGCCATCACTCAAATTTGGTTCGTACACGGAAGAATTAAAAAAAACTCAGAAATCGGTTTTTTTTACCCACCTTGGAGATAAGTGCACGCAATTTCAACCCAAAATTGGGTACGATTGACTCAAATTCATCGAAAGTATAACTACTCAAAACCTATTAATGGGGTTTTGCGAACGGAAGCGCGCCAAGTAGGTAATGCCTTGTTCAGACTAAAGAGTTATAACAACAGTTTTAACCAAGGTGAATTTAATATCTCAGGTGGTCTTTTTTCTTCAGTTGGAAGGGAAGACGGGTGGAGAAGCGGGGTACACTCCCGTTTAATTTTGCTAAATTTTTGAGTACAATGGTATACTATCTCTTTTTCTCTCACGGAAATGTTACTCAATTTTCGTTAGAAATGGATCTACACGGTATCTGAAGTATGCAACTATGATTTCAAAGTAGGCACTTTGCTTGAAGACTGGAATTCTGCATAAAATACCTAAAAAGGTTTTATGCAAAAATGCCTAAAAAGCTTATACGTCAAAAAGTGAATCAATTCTAGGCATTTTGATTAGAAAGTATGCATTTTTAGAATGTGATTGTGTGTAGAAACTAGTCACTTTTTGAAATGAAGATGACATTAGAAACTCAGCGCCAATATCTCAAAAGTTAATATCTGCTTTTTTTTTGGAATCCACGATGCAAATAAAATACACCATAAGGTAGGAAAATGTTTCTTCTTGCAGTTGGGATTGTTACTTTGCAGGAGAAAGTTTTCATTTCCGAGCAAGCGACCGGTTATGGTAATTGTTTACAGCAGATCCTACCTTTTGAAATGTTGGCACTGAACTGGTCTTAGATAATGGCTCTAAAAATACAAACTTAAGAATACATTTAATTTAAATGGCCAAGCTAATCAATCTAAATGATCAATTTGAACCTGAATCAGTTTTCATTGACTCCGAAAATTTGGCACACATCTGGTTTGATGTGAAAACTATACATAACTTAAACTATATACATAATCAATCAAGGATTACTTGCCTCGTAGCTTGTCCATGGATTCAAGTTTTGCTTGCAAGAACTTCTGTTGTTTAATTTTCCCTTCTAAGTTTAGGCAAAGCCGGTTATTTAGCACAAGTCGCTATTTTCGCTCTGTTGATAGCGTTGTTTTTATGCATTTTTTCTATCACACTGGAATAAAAAATAAGAATAAAAATTATTAAATTTTTGGGATTAAAAAGTAGGCATTTTTTGACGTATGGAGGATGTTCCTTAAAATGCATAGAATGTAGTCAAAAAATGACTACCTCAGAATAACCGTGTACTCATAAAATTGAGTAGATCCCACGACGAATATTGAGTAACATTTCCTTGAGAGAAAAAGAGATCCCTGATAAAAAATTACCTCTAACGAACGATATCACAAATCCTCCAACCATTTCTTTAATGGTTTGAATGATACCCCGAATAGGTCGTAAAGAAAAATAACCATACGAAATTTATTAGGGATAGACTTCTCGAAGTAAGATGTCACTAATACTGGCGTGCTTCTTTACACGTATAGGATCGATTTGTTTATTGTTTTCAACCACGAGATCAGCTGTCAAATTGTTCAGGTTGACAGCGGTTTGTTTTTTATTTTCAACCAGCAAAACGATTGTATTAGTGAAACTGCTTACTAATACTAACGGTGGCAGAGAAGTCTACACGCTAAGACTCAATTACCCATAAAAAGGTTATTGTTTCACCCATATATGGGTAACTGATGCAATACTCATAATATGGGTAAATTGTACTCACAAAAGTGGGTCAACTTCACTTACAATTCGAGTTAAGTGATATTACCTAAATATGAGTAAATGCATATTACCCATATTTGGATGAAAAAATAAAAATTGGCAGTTCGGAAGTTTCATTGGATCGAGTAGGTTGGTTATCATTCCGTCTTGCGATTCAACAGATTGAGGTCCATTACGAAAGTTGGAATTGCGTAGTAGAAGATGGAAGAACTGAAAAAAACATTTGGATCCGGATTCGTTCCGAAAATTGAGCGGTGAGAAGGTTGTGGCAGAGCTGTGACCTTGGAATTGTACAGAGAATACACTACGATGAGAGGGAGTGGGAGGAATCACAACATCTGAAAAAGTAATGCCGTTCTTGTTTTTTAACCTGATGGGTTCAACCATTCGATCAATAATTGTTTTGATCAACTGTTAGTCATTTCTTTTTAATCACTTCTCAGCAATATTTGTATTACTTGTTATGGAACAAACAATCAGCAGTTAGTCCAATTGCTATAGTAGTAGTATAATTGAAGCACAGATAAATCCATATCCATATCCATATTTGCGTCTAATTTCAATATAAGGTTTTAGATTTACCTATATTTGCGTGAAATTTACTGTAAATTGGTTACCCATAAATAAGTAAACATTACCTATATTGTTAGTTAACCATGTGTACTCAAACTTATGTGTACTTTTTTATATTTTTCCTTTAAAGACAATGAACTTCTCATAACGTTAGCGTGAATAACTTTTTTTTCTATGCACTCCTCGTTTTGTTACAAATTTGTGAAAGCTTCAATTTGTTCCACATTTTGTGGTGAATATAACTATGTGGAACAAATATGAGGCGTTTTGGCAACTCTGTAAAATGATAAAACTATTTTCGCCACGAAATTCTTTTCTTTTTCTGGCAACACTGAAGTACTTTGTGTCACAACGAAATGTCAAAAAAAAGAATCATCAATAAAAACCCAGAAACAATAATAATTTTCATTTCGTTCTCTATTTTGCAATCATCGAGACTTCATTGCTTATCACTATTCCAAAAAGAATCCGCAAAAACAAAAAATTACATATTCACATACAACGGAGTATTTATTTTTTTTTTTTTTCCGACGGACGCCCCCAACACCGGCCAAACCAACCATCTTGCTGGATGTAGAGGTTATAATTACCACGAGGAAGGATGCTACGTTGTTACTCCAACCAATTAAACAAAAAACCGACCACCCAAAAAAAAACAAACACTATATATATAAAAGAAACCCCCTAAAGATTTGGGGAGAGGAAAAAGTTTTTTCTTTTTTTGTGGGCGACATTTTTTTTTTTTAAATTGTGTTAATTAACCAATATGGGAAAAAAAAATATATTTTTTAAAAGAAAGAGCTGGATAGAAAAAAATAATAGTAAAAAGGATTGGAATAAACTTTCCCAGCAAAAATCAAATGATTTTTTTTAATACGTTTTATGTGAAAAGGTGCATGGATTTTATTTTTTCATAAAAAGTTTATGTTTATACGGATCACCACTTCGACTGGATTTCGGACTGCACAAAAAAATGCACTTCACCGGATTGTATAATTAAGCGCGATTTATTATTCGAAAGATACAGATATCCAGACACATCTGTCTACACGCGTGTTTCATCGAAAACTGATTTGCTGCTATCAGTTGCTCGTAACTAATACTATTCTAGGAGGCTATTCTGATAACGAGAGAATCTTGAGAGAAATCTGATCGTAAGAGTAGGTAGAATACAAATTCGTGTGGAACGTGTTTGATGTTTGGGGTGGTTCTATTTTATACCGCCCGCCTTGGAATCTTCACTGATTACAACTTAATCTACACACTAATTTTTGACAATACGGTGTCGAATGTACGACGTCATTGACGTGGACCTTCTTCTTCTCCTTTGATGCTACTATACTGCTACTACTGCTTCTGCTGATGACGACTGCTACCGTTCAACTGCTGCCGGAGCCTGGCATCGTATGCCTTCGATCTTCGACTTCTTCGACTGACTGACTTGAGACCGGACACGGATGTGTCCACGGATTGACGACGGAAAGCTCATCTGAAAAATGAGAGGGTGCTTTTTCAACTATATAACCCAATTAAACAACGACTTGCCTGGAACGGAGGCCACCTGGCCTCCGCGGGCACCGAAGCACTGACGATGATTTCTTGTCGCTCTGACGGAATGATAGGATGACCCAAATGTAGGACGGTGAACTGTTTTCTGAGTTGCCTACCAGGACGAGCTGGCGATGCTCAGCGAGGCTCCAGCTGGATCGAATGACGGATTGAGGTGCCATGGATACCCCTTATCCGTCAACGTAGGGCTGAAGAATATCATCTTGACGGAAAGAAAATGCGACAGGGTCATAAATGGTTCGAAATGACAGACAGGTACGCCACCGTGGACTTCACTCATGCAGGACAGGACAGATTGCTGATCACCAATGAAGGAACAGCGAGCGATGGATGGACGGACTGAGTTTATAGGCCTCAAGGTTTCTCGGATCTCCGGAATCGGGACATGATGTTGACAGTAGCTAATGTTAGTCGCACCGAGGCACGAACAGAGTACAGTTTAGGTTTGCTCGGAAGCAGAGGAATCGAAGTTGTCACGTATCGGCAGGATGCAAATTTTGGAAATTGCCCTCCGGTACTGACTGTCTTGCGTCTTAACAGTAACCACGCGGATGTTCCTATCTGAGCCAGCATGGATGTCAACGACACGTCCTAGTTTCCATTTTAGAGGTGGAAGATTGTCTTCTTTTAATAGAACTAAGGTGCCGATAGCGATATTGTCACGCTTGCGGGTCCATTTCGTTCTATTATGGAGATCGGACAGGTACTGGGTAGACCACTTCTTCCAGATTTGTTGAACGTAGTCCTGCACACGTTGCCACATCGATAGCCGATTTTGCGGGATGTCTTCCAATGAGGGTTCTGCTATCGCTATCAATGGTCGCTGGACAAGAAAGTGTCCGGGAGTTAACGCTTCGAAATCCAACGGATCGCTACTAATCGGAGTTAGCGGTCGGGAATTCAGGACAGCTTCTATTTGCGGCAACACTGTACACATTTCGTCGTGCTGTAGCACCTTGTCACCGATAGTGCGTTTGAAGTGCCCTTTGAATGATTTCACCGCGGCTTCCCATAGGCCGCCGAAGTTAGGAGATCTTGCTGGAATAAAGCGGAACTCTATTCCTTCTTCTACTGCTCCACGTGTAACGGAATCGCAAAACCCTTGATTCAAGAACAACTGTTGCATCTCGTTCAACTGACGCTTAGCTCCTACAAAGTTCAGAGCGTTGTCGCACATGACCAGGGCTGGTTTTCCTCTACGTGCCACAAATCGCTTGAAGGCAGCAAGAAAGGCTTCACTGGTTAGGTCGTTCACCAGCTCAAGATGGACCGCCTTCGTTACAAGGCAGACAAAGATTGCGACAAAGTGTTTCGTAGGATTGGATCGGCGAATTGGATAGCGTATCATGAACGGTCCGCAGTAGTCGACGCCTACGTTCAAGAATGGTGGTGCTGGAGATACACGTTCGGATGGAAGGTCGGCCATTAACTGATCCAACACTTTCGGTTTCGTACGGAAGCACTGAACGCACCCGTAAATGACAGTGTTTGCTAAGCTTCTGATGCGTGTTACCCAGAATCGCTCTCGCACAGTGGACACCAGCAGCTGCATCCCAGCATGGAAGTTTTTGCGATGATAATGGTCCAGGACCAACCTAGCCAACGGATGACGATGACACAGGATTATCGGATGCTTCCGACTTGCTGATACTGGTGCCTTGGCTAATCGACCTCCTACACGTAAGATTCCATCGACGAAAATAGGGTTTAGTTTGTTCAACTTTGAGTTTGGACTGATAGTCTTTCTATTCTCCAACGCAGCGACTTCCATCGAAAAGGATTCTCGTTGAGCCAGCTTAACCAGGACTGCCAGTGCTTCTTCATGCTCAGAATACGATAGAAACATCGTACGCCGCTCATCCCTGTGCTGTGTATTGTGCACGAAACGACGTATTCTTGCTATTAATCGAACCAAGTTGAAGAGTGATGAACGAAGACTGAACACTTCACTGAATGGTTCCGTGATCGCTGGCAGTGCAACGACCTTTCTTTCCTCCAGGAGCTCATCATGAACTTCTTCTTCTGGAACATCCGACGGCCAAACACTAGCATCTTGGCGGAGCCACAAAGGACCTTCGAACCACAGGGTCTCGTACTGTAACTTGGCTGGAGTCATTCCTCTCGAAATTATGTCAGCCGGATTGTCTGCACCGGCTACATGCTTCCAGGAACTTCCTTTTGTGATGTGCTGTATTTCAGAGACACGATTTGCCACGAACATCTGCCACCTCGATGGCAAGGAAGACAGCCAGTACATTACAATAGTAGAATCTGTCCAGAAGTAGGCTGTGTGATGGATACTGGTACTGCTGACGAACTTCTCGTACAGGTGACTGAGGAGTAGCGCGCCTGACAATTCCAGTCGCGGTGTAGTTTGTTCCCTTTTCTTTCGCTTAAGATCCTCTAACGGTGCTACCTTGGATTTCGCTGTGATGAGACGAACTTCCACGGATCCGCTGAATGTGGTACTCCGGAGGTATAGACATGCTCCGTAAGCCTTCTTGGATGCGTCGCAGAAGCCATGAATTTGAATTGAGGCAAGGTCCGATCTGAACCCCACCCACCGAGGGATCGAAAGCGAATCTAGAGCTGCGAGATTTCTCCTGTACTCGATCCAGAAGTTCTGCATTGGTTCCGGTTGTGGTTCATCCCAGTCAGACCTTTGTCTCCATAAGTCTTGCACGAACATCTTCGCAATGACGACGACTGGACCCACCAGGCCAAGAGGATCGAATAAACGAGCTGTGTCCGCAAGAACAACTCGCTTTGTAATAACTGTATCTGCATTCCAGTCAGGTGACCGGAACAGGAAGCAATCGGAACTGGTGAGCCACCACATGCCCAATGTTTTGACAGGATCGTTCGATGCCTTCACTTCTAAGATAGAACGATTGTCCAAGAGATGAGCTGGTACCTCAGCCAGAACAGCTGTGGAGTTGGAGTTCCACTTTTTCAAATTGAATCCACCCGAGGACGTTAGCTCAACCATTTCTTTCACCAAACGGATAGCAGTTTCGATGTCATCGGCGCCAGTCAACATATCATCGACGTAAAAATCCTTTTTTAATGCCTGCGTTGCAATGGGATACTTGTCGTACTCTAGCTCTGCAAGACGCTGCAAACATTTGGTAGCTAAGTACGGTGCGCATGCCGTCCCGTATGTGACTGTAGTTAACTGGTAGATGCAAATAGGTTCGTTCGGTGAATTTCTCCACAAGATGCACTGCAATCGTTGATCCGACAAGTACACCAGTATCATCCGATACATTTTCTCCACATCTGCAACAACTGCTATTTGATGGAGGCGGAAACGGAACTGTATTGCGAGTAGATCGTCCTGGACGACTGGGCCGACCATCAGAGCGTCGTTCAAGGATACACCCGTTGATGTTTTGCAGGACGCATCAAACACTACACGCAGTTTCGTGGTAGTACTGTCCGGCTTGAATACGGCGTGGTGTGGAAGAAAATATATGGGGAACTCTGGATCATCGATATCCACTCGTTTCATATGACCTAGTCGCTCGTACTCGTGGATAAAATCTTGGTACTGAGCCTTCAGATCTGGACTGGCTTCCAAACGTCTTTCCAGAGCGAGAAAACGTTTCGTAGCGATTGCCTCAGACTCTCCAAGCTTCTGTATCACGAACTCTTTCTTCGGTAGGGACACTACAAATCTTCCTCTGCTGTTCCGTGTTGTTGTTTCGTCGAAGATGGCTTCGCACGATGATTCTCCCACTGAATGAATACGGTTGGACTTGCAGGATTCCAGCTCCAAAAATCGTGTTAACTGATGTTGGATGTCCGCTAGTGTACATGAATATGATACTGCTTGAGACGGATTTTCCGGCAGATTTGGAATGGGACCTGACACGATCCATCCAAATACTGCATTTTGCAGCATTGGTCTCTTTTCGAATATCATGCTGCGTCCATCGATAAGGAGGTCAAAGTAATACTCCGCACCAATGATGATATCGATTGGTCTTTGTTCACTGAACTGTGGATCTGCTAGTTCTATGCCACCGGGAAGATTTCATTGACCGGTACCAACCTTTCAAACGGGAAGTGTAGGTGTCAAACGTGGAAGTAATTAGAAGCACAAGTTTTCGTTATACGATGAAATATCACTAGCTCGCGAAAAGATTTCTGCCTTGACCTTCCTTCGCGAGATGGAACTTGATTCTCCGATTTCTTGGTCCGCCAAATAATTCGGGAATCTTGAAGGTTTAGTTTCTGACAGAAATTGGTGCTCATAAAGCAATATTGCGAACACGAATCTAGTATTTAGAGCCCTAGCTAGTCGTGTCGCTCCGTACAGATCTTTGACACACACCACAGCAGTGGATAGCAGTACGTCTCCAGTACGGGATTGGTTACTGATTGATAGTGAAATTGTGTTCTGACTGGTGCATGTCTGGTTTGTGGTGGACAGTGGTTGAGTGTTTTGAGAGAGTGTAATGGGGAGAGCACTTGCGGAAGGTTGACTGGTTTTGATGGGTGTAGATTGACTTTGATTGTGTGATTGTGTCTGGTGTTGCTGCTGGAGGATTTGACAGACTGATTCGAGTCATAGTGCAACAGGGAATGATGTTTCTGCTGACAATGGTGACAGGAGCCCTTGGTACATGACTTGGATTGATGTCCTGCTGATAAGCAGTTGAGGTATAACTTGTTTCGTCGAGTCATGTCGTAGCGTTACGAAACTGTCAGCTTCAGGAACTTGTTGCAGCGGAATGGAATGCCTCTCCACAGCATACGCACTTTTTCCAAGACTGAACTGCAGAATTACTCACTCCATGCTTGGGCCGTTTTTCCTGAACTGGGATTGACTTCACAGGACCGACTGACTCTAGTACGGAGCAGTGTCCGCGCAAGAACTAAATTAGGTTCGTGTAGATGGGAACCTGTTTCGATTTGTGATGTGTCTCCCAGTGTCGAAGTGTAATCTAAGCGCGAGCACACCATGTGCACGAGTATGGTACTCCAATTGGCCGTATCCCCGATTTTCTGCAGCATCAACAAGTGTTTCTCGAAATCGCCGATGAGCTTGCTCAGCGAATCGTAAGTTTCCTTCTTCATCACATCCACCGCAAACAAGGAATCCAAATGGGCCTTAACGATCAATTTCTTGTTTTCGTACCTCTGTTCCAGTGTCGTCCAAGCTACCTCGTAATTAGCTTCAGACATCTCCACCGAGTTGATCTCTTGCAGAGCGTCGCCCATTAGTGAAGATCGTAGGTAAGTGAACTTATCCATAGCCGTCAACTGATGATTGTTGTGTATCAAGCTACGGAAAGTGTCACGGAAAGTGACCCACTCCATAAGTTGTCCGTTGAAAATTGGAAGTCGTATTTCAGGTAGCTTTACTCTCGACGCGTTGGCTGGAACGTCTTGCGGTACGGGTCGCCCATCAGGTCTAGCTATAACAAGATCAGGTTTTGGCTTTAACCTTGTCAAAGCAGCCTTCAGTTCGTAATAGCGATTTTCGACGGTCATGACGATCTGCATATTTTCTTCCTCTTTTGCAATCATCGCAGCTTCTGTGCGAGCTTCACGTTGCTCCTTGGTTGCCTTGACTTCACCATCGTCCGCAGGAAAGACGTTGTCTGTCAGCATCTCAATTCTTCGACGAACAGAGTGGAATTCTTTGAACAACTCTTCCAATCTTTGCAATCGGATTTCCACCTGATCAATCTGCTCCACTTCATAATGATCCACGAAGTACTGCATGCCATCGAGAGCCCTCCGAATGTTCCTTTCCTGCTTCTGAAGTTCACGAAGGTCGTTCGTCATTTTCACTGCTCACTCACAGCACTAATCAATAGGAAAACTAAAAGGAAACTTCGCTGTCACCAATGATTTGCACTTCCACTTTGCACTTTTATTCACACACAAATTCGTAATCGACTCGATGTCCCGCGCGATCTCGCTGAGCTGTAGATAACGGCCGAAATTGACAGTAATGAGAAGAGAAACCAAGCAGACAACAAACAAGAAGAAAAGCCAATAATCCTAGACCAACCCTCCAAATCCAAAGATAACAATGTTGATTCTGCCAGGGCTCAATCCCAATAAAACACCCACAGATAATCGATCAGAATTTATTTTCCACCGTTCAATTACATGCAATTTGGCACAGGCGGTACCATGCAAACCACCACAAACCATACAGATCATGCAAATTACTTCCCCGTTCTTCTCGGTCGTCTCGGCGCTATTGTGAGGTATTGTAGTTGTAGCGGTAGCAGCTGATGCAGGAACGTGCAGCAACTGCCCAATATCGCCTTGCTATCCTTCAGGTCAACACTATATCCAGCAGCCACAATCCACAAAACAATATAGCACTTGTAGGGTCACTGCTCTTCACATGCAGGTTCGACTGGATGATGTTTATAGGTCACTGGTATTATTCATTGTTCTTTTTCACAGGCACTGATCAGTTCTTTTTCAGGTGTAAAGTTCCCGAAATCCGGTTCGAAGGACCAAAAATGTTCATACGGATCACCACTTCGACTGGATTTCGGACTGCACAAAAAAATGCACTTCACCGGATTGTATAATTAAGTGCGATTTATTATTCGAAAGGTACAGATATCTAGACACATCTGTCTACACGCGTGTTTCATCGAAAACTGATTTGCTGCTATCAGTAACTAATACTATTCTAGGAGGCTATTCTGATAATGAGAGAATCTTGAGAGAAATCTGATCGTAAGAGTAGGTAGAATACAAATTCGTGTGGAACGTGTTTGATGTTTGGGGTGGTTCTATTTTTGTTCCAACAGTACTGATAGCTGAAGGGTTTCCTGTCCGTGAGGAAACCCTTCTGCTATCAGTTTCTGGTCGAACTGTTCGTCGCCGTCTTGTAGCACCGGGGCTGATTAACAAGGTGGCCCGGATGCGCCCATTTATCAGCAAGGCAAACAAAGCCAAACGGCTCAGGTTTGCTATTGAGCATACTGATAAGCCCGTAGAGTTCTGAAAAACGGTTCTCTGGACGGACGAATCAAAATTCAAGCTTTTTAGTCGAAAGCGGCGGGTTCGTGTGTGGTGCAGATCGGGTGAGGTGCTTCAGGAGCGCCACATCCAAGCGAAGCCTGGAGAAGGAAATGTGATGGTCTTGGGTTTTTTTTTCCGTGGAGTGGAGTGGGTAGCATCGTGACAATCGACGGGATAATGACGGCAGATTCCTACATCAACATCCTACGAGAAAATCTGGAGGTTTCGCTGATCCAGACGGGTCATGAAGAGATGTTCGGGCAGGGCAACGACCCGAAGTATGCTGCCAAGAAGACCAAATCTTTCTTCCGGTCTTGTCGGAACAAACCGCTGGAGTGGCCTCCACAACGCCCCGACTTCAACCCCATCGAGAATTTGTGGGCGATTCTAGATGCCAGCGTTGACAAAACTGGTGTTACCAATGAATTCAACTATTTTGAAGCCCTGAAGTGTGCCTGCAGCTGGTCCTGAAAGCCAAAGGAAGACACATAAATTATTAAAATGCTTTTCTTTTACTTAAATTTAGCTTCTCGGTAGCCAAAATGAAGTGGGCACTTTTTTTTGACACTTTTTTTTTCAACACGAATTGATTTTTTTTGTGTCAAGTCGAATTCTGTTTTTATTACTATTCCATATGTGAAACTTGAAAAGAATATTAAAAATATGATATCAAAAAAGACTACAGTGTGTTTGCTATAATTTGCACCAATTAAATGAGAGAAATTCAAAAAATGATGAGGTGGGCACTTAATTTTGCCAATCAGTGTACATATGAATATCTTGTACAAGCTGTGTCTCGAGATCCTGGCCATCTAGGAAGATGCCGTCTAGGATAAAATTGTACAGGTAGGCACCTGGAGGCCGTTAGTCAATGTCTGACGGCATGTTGAAATCCAAAATGGTGGCTTTCAGTTTAAGAAAAAAACTGGGAATTGCTGTCATAAACCTTGCGGAAACGGCGTATGAAGGCAGAACATTAATGTCTGTTGCCATTTTGGAATTAAAGATGGCAGCTTTTGTTTCTGAAAAAGTGAGAAATACTGTCAAACACCCTGCAATATCGATATTGCAGGGTATTTGACAGTATACCCCCAAACCGATAGGTGAAATTGCTGTAGTCGGCTGTCCCTACCCACTTTCATTGAAATCATTGAAATCATTGTACAAAATTGAGTAGCACCTCCAAAATTGAATAAACTTTATTTTTAAATCAAACTAAGCACGGCTTGTATCAAATGCTTCATGAAAGAGTGCCACGTGTGCCTTAGCTCTTTATTAGAGTTAATTTTTTTTTTAAATAAAAACTGACAATACTACTTTCCCCAAACTGAAGAAATCAAATGACCATACGATTAAAAAAAAATCTGAAACTTTTTAGGGATTAATTTTTGACTGTTGGATGAATATTTCCTACCGTAATTTACAATTCAAATTCGAAAATACGATTATTTTTGAAAACCAACACAGTCGATCTCCACAGTAAGTCCATGATCTAAAAAAAACTTGTTAAAATTACTATTTTTTCTGTGAAACTAACCATTCTTTCCCTCTCTGAAGAATATAAGTTGTATGAATATATATTTTTGTGAAGTTGTACATTAAAGATGGAAAATACTCGCAAGCTTGTTCTTTATGGTTCTCTGTGCAATTATACTAGTGCTTAGAAAATTCGGAAGAGCTACTACAACGTGCACGTGATTTTTTAAAGTGAAAAAAAAAGAAAAAAAAAAAGATCAGCAAATTTTAAATCGTTAAGACTGTACTCCAAAAATCAATTTTAAGTCGGATTTTCTTTAAAACATTCAAGCACTAAACCTCAACATTATCGTTAGGCTCCTACTTCATTAGGTTATTGAATTTCCTCTCCATAACCCAATACCCGCGCTTTGCCCTGGTAATAGTGAGGCTGACTTCTTTTGATACTTTTACCCACTGTTTCTTCAAAGCCAGCTCGTTTTTGAATATTTTAGGTGTTTTACGAATTTTGGCCTTCTCAATTGGACAAAGTTCTGGCAAGTTCGTTGGGTTGAGCTCCTTTGGTACAAAGAAAAAAAAAAAACATTTATGTGTCTTTACCAGTCTAACACCGGCCATATGTAGTGGCAGGATATCAAATCTGGCAAAAATAAGGCAGGTCAAAGGCAGTAGGCGCTTCTGGACGCATTCGTCTCGGTAGATTTGCCCATTTATTATACCCGTCGTGATTTATGGCTGGCTTCTTTGTGGTCTTCCACAGTCCAAAATAGGCATGGTTTCCAGTATTTAAGCGTGTTTGATTTTTTCTGCTGGTGTCGTTGTCGGCGGTCACCAATGAGCCCTGATATACGAATTCGTCTACTACCTCGATTTCACCATTGTCGATCTGAACTCGTGGTGGGAGGCTAACATTGTCTTCTGGTGAGCTTATTCGAACCCTCGCTGAGATTCGAAGCGACTTGAGAGTGTCGCTGATTCTTGAACGACACTCATTATTCGAATCACCATTTGGCAAACTGCGACAGTTTTTTTTTTTTTGAAAATCCATAGTCGTGCATAATCTGGTCTCGGTCGTATGCTGATTTGAAATATATGAAAAGATGATGTGTGGGCACGTTATTTTCGCGACATTTCTGCAGTACAGAGTACTGAGACATTTCTGCAGTATACAGAGAACTTCTCCAAACTACGCGGTCGATGGTGCCTTTACAGCAGTCCCGTAGTCGGCAGTAGGTCCGCAGGTTACATTTCACTTGATGCACATTACGTACTCTTTCTTCTTCATATTGATACCATCGATCCATTCTCGAGAACCATTATCACTGGAAATGCACCAATAGATCGTTGGCCCTCAGAAAGCTCATGCCTTATGGCCTTAGAGGACTGTCGGTCAAATCAAATCTTTGTAGGTTGCAAACCTTACAGTGGTATGAACACAGAGAACCGACGTTAATCTTCTGTCTGCTACTTGTGTAAGTCGAGGCGGCCACTGATGTGGCGGAAGTGTGGCTTCACATAACATGTCAAAATATCGAGTCAAAGTCTTGTGGCGTGAGGCGAACGCCGACAAGATATTTTGGCATGCTAGCATGTCACACCTCCGCCACATCAGAGGGCACCTGGCCTAAAACTTTAAACCGACATTTCAAATGTATGTCGTTATGCTTATGGTTGGCGGCGCTGCAGTTGTGCAATAACTGTCATGTAAATGTTTATCAATCAAAAGCCTAGCCCATAACCTGAAAAGTTTAGTTAGTTTTTCTCTGCACTTGCACCTTATACCGGCTGCACATATTAACCTTTACACACGTTTTTCAAGAAAAGGTATATTTACATCAATGTCTGTTCTCTGTGGTATGAACTCTGTTCGATTCTTCCGAAGTCCAAAGCAGGCATGGTTTCCAGTAATAATGCGTGTTTGAATTTCTATGCAGGTGTCATTGTCGGCGGTCACCAATTCATGAATTTCGTTTTCTTTTTGTTCAGTTCCATTCTAGTCTCGCACCAGTTCCAACCTAGCTGCTGTCAAAAGGTTTTTTTTTATTCGCTCAGTTCTAACCCAGGCGGGCACTGGGTTAACTTTTTCGACGACGGGTTCATACTGAACTTTTTTTTTACAGTTTCTGTCAAATTGGGAGTTGTGTTTTGAAAGTGACATCTCTTTGGAAATAATTAAATGCGGAACTTTGTCTCCATGATAAGCCTACTGGTTTTGCGGTGTAATTATTGTCATCAGAATCAGAATCCGGTTTTGATTAAATTTTTGAGAAACATGTTTTTTTAACGATTCTTGAAAAGCCAGGAAACAAAAGGATTCGAGTATGTAATTTTTTTTTTCGTGGCGTAGTGTAGAACTTTTTGGTTGTAGTGGCATGTTATATTATTTTACAGCCGTCAGTAATAATATTCAACAGCAGATACTTTTCTCGCACAGAGTCTTGTAAACAAACATCGTTGATTTCACGCAAATTCAATTCCAATCGTGCAAACACATTATTTTCAATAGGAGGAATCATTCTTCTATCTGATTGGAATGTTAGTTTCCCCCCTTTTCAAAGAGTTTTGGAACTGCATTTTTTAGGTTTACCTTGGAAAAAGTTCTCCTTTTCACTTATTTGCTTACTTATGATCACGTTCTATCAATCAAATAAAAATTACAAACAATAACAAGAAGGAAAGCTGGTCCGGGTGATCTCACACACACTACCATACAATCTGACTCGTAACTCAAGAACTTTTTTTTTAATTCTCAAGGTTAGGTTTGCACTGAACCAGTTTCAAAAACGAATTCGTTATCAGCCTCAGCTCAAAATCATTATTGTAATAGGTGCGCAACTTAGTTCTCGCTGTTTGTCACTAGATGGGTTTAGCAGTGAGAGCTGGTCGATTTTGACAAATCCAAGACATCATGAACCAATGTTAGACATTTGGCAAACAAGCCGCTTTGACACATTAGTGATTTTGTTTTTGCTAATTTTGTGCCAAACAATCGTCATTTGCGGGAAATGTTGATTTTCTTTTTCCATTTGAAGAAAACGTAGCATCATTATCATGTTATGGAAATATTATTACGTTTCGTCGTCCATAACCACGCAATCGTATTTTGTTAACAATTTTTCGTTCAATTTTCTCGACCGCTTCCAAATTTTGCTTACCATTCCGATCCGGCACATTATGGCACAAATTTCTAACCAGGCCCTCTGCATCGCATTTTGGAAGTAGGATTGTGAAACATCTGCCTTTTTCGCTGTTTCCTTCGATGACAGCTTTCGCATGTGTTTTAGGATCCTCTGGTTTTGCCGATCTGTCTCTTCCGGGTTTCCGGGCGATGGTCAGTATCTCTTCGAACCACATCAGAACATCACACGCCGTGGAATTCGATTAAATAAAGAGTTTTGCTAACTTTCGATCGGATAGCCCGGGATTTTCGTTTCCCATCGCGTCGCGCTCGCTCCGGTAACGCCATGATGTAAACAAATCAGCTTGTGCTGATAATCAATGCCTATCGGAAACGGAACGGAAACGGAACGGATACGGAAAGTTTGACAGTTGTCGCAAATGACGTTAAACAGTTTTCTATCCGACAAGCATCTTATCTAATCAGTTTTCTATCCGACAAGCAGGCTTACTCAGGTCGGGCTTTTCTGTTGCCGTTGCATTTCAGCTTCCGTTATCATTGTGTTTGGGCCCTCACAGTTCGTTACACTGTGGCGTCATCAATGCAGTTTTGACAGATCAGAGAGCTTGTTTACGCGGACTTAGAATATTTCCGGTAAGAACGGTTTGAGATTGTGTGCTCTAAACTTATTAGGATTGAAGTACACAGTGTCCAAATACACTTTTTCCTTGCATTGGTGTCGTGCAACTACTCAACATGCTTCACGTATGTGTTGGTGTAGTTTTGCACTATGTTTATACAAACGCTTTTAGGTTATGTCCGATTGTTTTCATTCGGTGTTTATCTTTTACCAGCGATGAAGGAGCTTCGTGCTGTGGTGATAAAAAAGTCTTTGAAAGGTCAATTCATATGTTTGAAAAACCTCGGAGTAAAGCTGGATTTTGTGTACCGAACCATCCGAAGGTACCGTGACACCTCCTCGTTGGATGACCGGAAGAGATCCGGTCGTACTCGTACGGAGCGGACTGCCCGATTTGTTAATGTGGTCAGGGAACGGATTAGACGAAAATCACAGCGCTCCGTACGTAAAATGGCAGCAGATCTGAATGTTTCGAGATCGTCAATGCACAATATACTGCAAAATGACCTCGGATTCCAAGCTTTCAAGAAACGTAAGGTTCACGGAGCTTCGGAACCTTCCAAGTAGAAACGACTCGAAAGAGCAAGTCTGCTTTTGTCGCGGCACGGTGGGGAAGAATTTATCTTTTCCGACGAAAAGTTATTCGTCTTGCAACAATTCCACAATGTCCAGAACGACAGATTGTGGGCTCTCTCTTCGAGAACTGTTCCAGAGGGTGATAGGAATATTCCACGGTTCCAAAGTGCTCCGTCAGTGATGGTTTGGGGAGGAATTTGCAAGCGAGGCAAATTGCCACTGGTTTTCATCGAAAAAGGCGTTAAAGTGAATGCCGTATATTAAAAAACGGAAGTTTTGGAGAAAGCTATCAAGCCATATGTACAATAGGTGTTTGGAGATGATCACTATCTGTTTCAGCAGGACGGAGTTTATATTTGTATTATTTTATGAATTAATTGATATTCAAATTTTTTTTAGTATAATTTAATTTATAAATTCTATAAGATATTCGTAAATAATAATATAAAGATATTAATGTTAAGCAAACTGCAATAAATAATAAAATTTTTTTGAATTACTAATCATTTAAGTAAAAATCCTAAGAATGGGGGGAGCCCTCCTAAAGTTAAGGGATTTGGGACGAAGTGCCGATGGAAGTCGTGACGGTTTCGAAAAACGTCTGGAGCTGGTCAAGAAGGTTAATGGTGGTGTTATTCCAAAACATATGCTGTAGTTGATCAGTATTATATTGCAATATATAGGGTAAAGTTATCAATAAAATCTGGATTATCGACTTGAAATAAATAGAGTTTTATTTTGTATGAGAATATATTGGACACGGTGTAAAATAGCCGGACACATCCACAAACTTTCTTTCAAATTATGTTGAAAACCGATATTTTATTCATACAAAAAATTGATCCTTTATTGTACGAGGTTAAACTTGAACATAATGAAGACCGGATGAAATTTAAGTTATTCCTTCACGAATTTTCGAACTTTGGATCGAATGCTCTTCATCAAGTTCCGGACAAGTGTTGCATCGCATTTTTTGGACGCTTGAGCCCAAATTTTTTTGAACTCCTGCATGTTTTCAGCTGGCTTACCAGTCTTCTTGAAGACCCTCTTCACGATTGCCCAGTAACGTTCGATGGGTCGAAGCTGAGGGCAATTTGGTGGATTGATATTTTTCTCAACGAAATCTATACCCTTTTCCGCAAGACAATTGAGAGTGGTTTTGGCATAGTGAGCCGACGCTAAATCCGGCCAAAACAGTGGAGGTGGACTATGCTTCTTATATAAAGGCAACAATCTCTTCTGGAGACACTCAGATCGATAGATTTCCGCATTTATAGTTCCGGTAGTGTAAAAAATGGTTGACTTCAAACCACAGGAACATATTGCTTGCCATACCAGTACCTTTCGACCGAATTTCTCCACTTGAATCGACCTGTCCGCATCGCTTACATCCTCCCCAACGACGGCAGTAAAGTATTGTGGACCTGGAAGGGTTTTTGAGTCCTCCTTTACATAGGTCTCATCGTCCATCAAAACGCATGCATCCGGACGCTGCAAAAGACGCGAATACAATTTCCGGGCCCTTGTTGCTGCTCGCTTCTTCTGTTCTGCACTTTGTTTCGAGATTTTCTGCTTCTTGTAGGTCTTCAGGTGGTTTCGCCTCTTGATACACTGGATCATTCCGACACTCGTTCCTGCTTTTTTGGCCAAATCACGTATTGACATTGATTTGTTCTTCATGATTAGAGATACCACTTTCTGCTCCAGTTTCGGGTTGGAAGAACCGGGTTTTCTGCCTCTTCCTGGTAGCTCATCCAAAGAATAGTGTTCCCCAAATTTATTAATGATGGTTTTAACACTCGCATGATGAATTCCAAACCGCTTCGCCAATTTTCGCATAGTAATACCCTTCTCACTTAGCCATGTGTCCAGAACCTTAATTTTCACTTCCTTTTCAATACGCGACATTTTGAAAACGCAGAATTTGAACCGCACAAACAAGTAAACAAAAGAAAGCTGACAGTCAAACGCACAGCATGCAGTGTTCAGAGCATAAAAAACCATCACAAATACATGCGTACAACGCAAATGTATGTGGATAGCTTATATTCGGTACACTCCTTAGTAAATTGAAGTGGATTCCATAAAGTAAGAGAATAGTGAAGATGATTTTGGTTTATCCCTCTTGCGACCAAATCGATGCGTCAAATTCTGGAGTAACAATGCTCTGATTTACGCAGCCGAAACTTAAAAACATGCCACTTTCGAGGATCATGCGGAAGTGTATTGCGAGATCCTCCATGAATCTCATCTTCGTCGTTGATCAAATGGCATTAATTGCTAATAGCTGATCAGCTACAATTTAATTACGTTTCTTTACTCTACATCATTCTTGAGTGTGACGAATATCTTTTGTTCGGTTAACATATATGATCATGCTTGATTCAATTAATTACATTGTCTGTCGGCATTTTCATAATAAGTATTTGAATAATGGTTTTGAATGGTTATGAAAGCAGCTTATTTTGAGATTTATGATTTTCTGGCAGTTTTCGGTCTTGGAATATAAGGGCCCTAATAAACTAAACACAGTTTATTAAAGAAAGCTCTATATCGTTCTCCCCAAGCCACCGGTAGGTGGATCAATCAGAGTTTTTTTTTGCCTAGAATAAAACCACGTACTCCATCATACATTATCTATATCATTGTTCTGGTTTAGGTGGTACTCAGAAATGCTCCTCAACATTATTCTAACAAATCATCTTGAACCCAAAAAAAAACATCCCGATCCTTTACATGTACACAATAATCTAATTGCAGCAGCATGTATCCATTGGCGCGGCGCAAAAACGATGGTGATTTTACCATCCTCAGTCCTGGACCGGGATACACGATCGAAATCGCTAACATGTTCAGAAGAACGTGGAGTCGGCGAGGGGCAGCAAAATTGCCTGCGCACTCCATCCACCGGCTATCCAGTGTTCGTGTTCAAATGGGCTGCTGCTGCTGCTGCTGCTGCTATCACAAACCGTTAAGAGCCGTTGAGGAGAGCTCGCATCGAGCGAGTCCAGATTTAGCGTTCGTTGATAGTGGACGCGGTTCGCGCAGTCTCCCCTTTTTCAGCAGTTAACCTACTCGGACAAAACCTCGGCCTCCGGTTCGTCGCGTGTGTTTGAGATTTGGAAGAAATTTGGGTCGCAATTTGCCATTTTCGCTTAATATTGGGACTAGCCCTGTCGGGGAATTCCTACTAACTGGCAAAGTGGCAACACGGAAGAGGGGAAGATAGTGTAACACGAGTGAAGACACGATCACACGATCGTAAAGTGAATAGGTGCGCGCAACGTTGCGCGAAGAAATTTCTCGTCAGCAGGGGAAGAGCAAACGCAAAAAAGTCAACAAGCGGCATCGACGTCGGAAGAGAAAGAGGTGAGAGCTAACTTGGTAGATCAAAACAAACAAACAAACAGAGAAGTTTGGGAACAGTTTTAGACCGGTTCATAGGTGATTTTATCTCAATTAGCAGTTCTATAAAAATTCTATGATCCAAGATACCTATGAGTAGACCGCTTTCTGTTTTGAGCTATTCCTGCTTGAGCTTTTCCTTTCTGGTTCGATCGAGCAGATAACGTCTAAATGGCCGCCACCTGACGAGGACTGGGTAGCGGACGCATCTCGCTGCGTAGCGTAGAGAATTTCTCGAAAATGATATTAATTTAGTGCCCAAACCCCTCACACGACGACTTAATGTGTGCGATGGCTTAATGGATGCCGGACTTCGATAATTGCTGACTAACAACGTCTCAGCCGGCCACCGGAGAGAGTCGCCTTTATAGGATGGAACATCGTACAGCATCTCACATCGTTGTCAGGCCGAATAGGGCCGCTGATGTTTGATGTTCGCGCGCGGAACATGACGACGAAAGTGAAATTCGGCATCGACGGGCGCGTAGATTCGCATTGTTAGCCTTTCGATTGGCTTTGTGGCTTTGCGGCATGGGCGGCGGGTGCGGTGCGGCGGTTATACCTCAGTTTGTTTATGAAATTTATAGCATTGTGTTGAATCACTTTGCTTCCGCGAGTTCAGTCGGATGTAAGATTAGTGATTAGCGAATGGGTTGATGTGCAAATTGCTGAAACGGCGAGAAACAGCTGTCTAACTGCTATGTTGATTTGAATAACGGTGTGGTGTTTCTCTTGTTATAACTGGAATTTTTTTCAAAGATATGTCTTTTCAAAAACTCAACTATTTTAGCGATAAAATCAACTGCGTTCATGTTTGATTGGAACAATTCAACGATAACATAAACATATTACTGTAGTTTACAAGCTCTTTTCGATAAATCACGAATAAATCACCCAAGGGACACAAGATTGTAATCACAAACTACGTAATTTAAATTCAATTCTGACATAAGGCTTCAGCAATGGTGAAAAAATTAACCCCTGTCGTTTGCTTTTGTTAGAATGCTGCACCTTCCGAAGCGAGCGTTCGGCATAGCATAAGGAAATCAAGGCTATGTTAGTAGGCTGTGCTTGCAAACAAACTTGACGCTGAACTTATTTTTTAGCGCATTGAGTTTTGAGTTAGTTACTATCCGGTGGTTGGCAGAATTAGCATGTGAAGATAAGAGAGTCAATTGTTCCGAAATTGATTATTTCTGAATTATTTGTTACTTTGAACAGTTTAACCGTCAACATTTTGTCAAGAAAAAAACCAACGCCATCAGATTCTGTATACCCACCTTGTTCAGTTTATTCTCTGCAGAACGACAGCTTGTCTTAAACTGATGATCGCTCCCAACTGTTTTTTGGATCTTCTGCAGGTTTCAATTGACGGTGATCCAATATTTCTCGATTGGGATAAAAGGGATCGGTTGGCAGCAGGGTTTTTTGTTTTTTTATTTGTTTCCGGATTACTTCCGAAATGACAGAGTTTGACTTGTTACTAGAATACTGGACAAAATAGTCAAAAGGTCCGAAAGTAACATTTGTAAACAATGACTTCTAGCGTCTTTTTCTGGGATCTGCTTACTCCCACAAACAAAATAGCACCAGAAACAGATACAGGGAGTTATTACCCTCCCGTCGGTAGTGGATACAAATGTTCGCAACCTGGCATTTCCAGGAAATTTACGTTTTAAGTCATTGTTTGCAATTGTTACTTTCGACCTTTTGACGATTTTGTGTAGACTAGATGTTAAGGGGCCTCCACACGGCGCTTGAAATCTGTGTTTCAGTTCACTACAATATAGTCATTACAGATATTTATGTCATTGTGATTCGTAAAACGGTTTTGCAAAAATATGAGCTATGCAGTAATAGTAGCTATGTAGTAGCAATCATTGCCGGAGCGTATCACATAACGTTTTTCGGTGTACACACGATTGGTTTTCTTTGTGGTCGCACATATTCAGTTGTGAGCTTTTAAAAAATAAATTCGGGAAGTGATCATGGGCTCTTTTGGTAGCTGTGGACATAAAAAGAGAAAAATGCTGAGGGTGCTGCGTACATCATATTGAAAAGGCAGATAAAACGAAAAGCTAGCAAAGTCTGGACAGAATCGTGGATTTCTCGTCGTGAAAGCTTGGGAATGGAGGCTAATCTGCTGAAGCAGTTGAGTGTAAAGATTCGGATTACTAGTTCAGGGAAATTCTTCAGTGAAGTTCAGGGAAGCTCTTTTGAGAAGTTAATGGAAGTTTTCCAGAGAAATTTGGAATGGTGCATGAGAAAAGTTCAGCTTTATAATCCTTCATAAAACTAGAGCTCAAAAGCTTTCATTCGGTATTGAAATATACCCGTTTCTTTTGACGTAGGACTATGTCTTTGTTTTCTATACTAGGGTACAGTTTGAAAAAATATCTATTGCGACCGTCACGAAATGCGGTCAGGTTTTGAGCGTAAATATCTCGGTCGTTTCTCCAAACATTTTCTAAATGTTTTCCCCAATCGATCGGAAATATTTCTACGCGTCGATTCCAATGATGTAGGCTATTTATTTTCAACACCAAACTATTTAAAATAACGCTAATATAGGGTGATGTCTTATAATGCCAATATTTCAGTGTTAATTGGCTAAATGCACAGTATTCTCTTATCACAGACTTCAAATTTGAGTAAGGAACGTCTCCTATGCATCACTAAAATATATCTAAAGGGGACACCTTAGCATTTTGCTTCAGTCTTTCGGGCAATCTCGAGGATATTGTATCAGCGTTCGGCTACTCACCAACAAGTCTTCCGGCACAATCTACTGCCTAGCAACATGTCTGGTCGTGACAAGTTTGAGGTTGGACTGCAGTTTCCGTTCGGTCGCATTCACCGTCTGCTCCGGAAGGGCACTACACATACCGCTTTGGTGCCAGTATTTCAAGAAGCCGACGAAATATGCTAATTGTGACAAATAATAAGTTGGAAAGTTCTAGAAGGAAATCATGAAGTAGAAGGAATTTTTCTGTAACTTTTATGTGAGCTCCCTTTCACGGACTTCAATATCCAATATTAGTATATTGACAGAATGAAACTTTCTCTATCTTCATTTAGTGAAATTTCGTCTCACGTTGGTTATTGAGAATTTGTGGTGTCAGGTGCTTTCAAGGGGGAGGGGGAGTCGCTAGAGGCTTCGAGGCTCAGAAGCTAGAAGCTTAGGGGTCAGTGATTAAGGTGACGCAGGTGTGGTCTAAGGGGGAGGGTGGCTGGCAGAGGCGGTCATAGGGTCAAACGGATGGTCTTAGGTTGTCAACAAGGGGGGGAGGGGGGGTGGTCATAGGCGGTCAAGGGCCGAGGACGGTCAAGTGGCCCTCTAATTTCGAAGATTCGAAAATGATTCTCAGAAATTCTGGATCTTCTGGGAAGTTTTGTAAACTTTTGGGAAGTTCTAAGAATTTATGGAAAGGTCAAACTACTTAGAAATAAGTTCTTTGAACTTCTTGAAAGTTCTACGAACTTCAGGGAATTTCTATAAGCTTCAGGGAAATTCTATGCATTTCTGGAAAGTTCTATGAACTCCAGGTAGGTTTTATGATCCTCTGCAAAATTCTTTGAATCCCAAGGATGATCTGTTTACTTCAGAGCAGGCTTTTTTGCACAGATTCTTTTGTACGGTACGGATTCTTATGCACGATGAAATAGAATGGGTTGTGTTGGTGTTTTCGGAATGTAAGTGTTGCCCGTGGTGCAGTGGTAAGCGTTACTGATACGAAGCACCCAGTGGGTCTGGGTTCAATATCAGTCGAGGTCGGTGGAATTTTTGAGGCACAAAATCTCTGATCACGTCTTCCTTCGGAGGGGAAGTAAAGCCGTTGGTCCCGGCTCATGTGTTGATGAGTGCGATGGAGTTTGGCTGAAAGTCACATAAAAACAGAAAAAAGAAGAAGAAGAAGAAGATGTGTAGAAGCTCAAAACCTTTGTCTAACGCCATTTTTAAATCCAACATGGTGGCTGTCGATTTCAGAAAAAAAATGGTTTTCTTGAATTAATGACCCCGTGAATGACTACATGAATTTGCAGAACAATTGTAGCAATAGAATGCGCTGTAAATCATCATTTTTTAAGGTAGTTCAAATGTAACAAAATGATGTTTACAATATTCATTTAAGCAAGTAAGTCATTGAAGTAAGTAAATCATTTAGTTAAAGAAAAATACAGCAAAAGTATAAAAACTTCAGTCGCCGTTTTCGTGCATGTGGTTCACCAACCCATCAACCATGAAACTGTTTAGAGAGTTTTTTGTATCGGAAAATACTGTATTTTACAGTCGTTTTTAAAGGACACGGCTCTTTCGATATGCGGATCATGCTTGAACACTTCATCCTGGAGATTTTTGAGTGCATCTGGAGTTATGTCATCCAGTTGTACGCTTGAGTCATGTCTTCTTCAATAATTTCCAGCTAGTCTTCATCTTTCAGTGTATTACCTATCTGCAAGCAGTTCATCGATGTCTGCTGGACCATAGTAATCGAATCCTTCTCCTGTCGCATAATGGGTAACGGTGCCGCCACACGGCGCTTAAAATCTATGCAAAAGTTCACTATGATATAGCCGTTATAGATATCTATTTCATGATTCTATGAGATTCGAGAAACGGTTTGGCAAAAATATGAGCTATGAAGTAATAGAAGCTATGTAGTAGAAATCTTTGCCGCAGCTCTATCACTTAACTTTTTTCGGTGTGCACACGATTGATTGTCTTTGTGGTCGCAAATATTCAGTTGCGAGCTTTTAAAAAATAAATTTAGGAAGCAATCATGGTAGCTATGGACAGAGAATGAAAAATCACTGCAGTTGCTGCGTACATCATATTAAAAAGGCTGATAAAACGAAAAACTCGCAAAGGCTGGACAAAATCGTGGATTGCTCGTCTTGATGGCTACGGAATTTAAGCTAATCTGCTAAAGGAGCTGGGTTATGAAGATTTGCGTCACTAGTTCAGGGAAATTCTTTAGAGATGTTGAGAAGAGTTCTTCAGAGATGTTAATGGAAGTTCTTTACAGAAATTCGGGGAGGTTCATGAGAAAAGTTCAGGGAAGTTCTTCAGAGAAATATAGGGATGTTTTCAGAGAAGTTCGGGAAATTTATTCAGAGGAGTTCAGGGAAGTTCGTCAGAGAACTTCAGATAATTCTTTAGAAAAGTTTGGGAAATTTCTTCAGCAAATTTCAGGAAAGTAATTTCAAGGCATTTTTTCAAAGGAATTTCAGGGAAGTGTTTCAAAGAAATTTCAGGAAGGTTCTTCAAAGGAATTTCAGGGAAGTTCTTGAGAGAAATTTAGAAAAGTTCTTCGGAGTTCAGAGAGATTCTTCAGAGAATTTTAGGAAAGTAATTTTAGGGAAGTTCTTCAGAGGGATTTCAGGGAAGTGTTTCAGAAGAACTGCCGGAAAGTTCTTCAGAGGTATTTCAGGGAAGTTCTTCACAGAAATTCAGGGATGTTTTTTATAGAAGTTCAGGAAAGTTCTTCAGAGAACTTCAGATAATTCTTCAGAGTAGTTCGCAAAGTTATTCAGGGAATTTCAGGGAAGTTCTTTAGAGAACTTCAGATACTTTTTCAGAGAAATTCGGAAAGTTATTCGGGGAATTCCAGGAAAGTAATTTCAGAGAAGTTCTTCAGAGGAATTTCAGGGAAGTTCTTCACAGAAATTTAGAGAAGTTCTTTATAGGAGTTCAGGGAAGTTCTTCATAGAACTTCGGTGGAATTCTGCACAGAACTTCGGGGAAATTCTTCAGAGAACATCAGAAAAGTTCTTCAGAGATCTTCGGGGATGTTCTTCAGCGAAGTTCAGGGAAATCGGTTGAATTCATTGCTCTCAAATCATTAATACAGGTTCTTAGAGCAGCAAAATGAAATGAAATTGAAATGACAGCTTTATTTAAACCTCGTATATTATTCACAAAAGGATTGGCTGTCAATTTCACGTGATTTTAAAGAAAAATGGCAATTTTCCAATTCTGTAAGAGCGTTAAACGGAAATCAAGTTAGTAAAAAAGTCCCTGCAAAGAGCGTCATTGATTATTTAAATTGTAAAAAGCAGTTCAGCATCGTTCTAATGGGTATTTTTGGATGCTGAATACAAGTTTACGTATGTCAACAAACGCCGATTGCTGTTGGGAAATCCGATGCAGGATCTTCTGCTCCTGAGATACCTGTTTCGCCTCCGATAGTGGGCACGTTGTATGGCTCATCTGTTCGAGGACAATCAGCTGCTCTTGAGACATTCTGAAAATTATTTTCTCTTCATAGGACTGCTCAAATTTGTTATTCAAGTTCCTTATAGCAATCGAATATTTGTTGTACAAGGCAGTCTTCAGCCCATAACATCTCCAGCAACGAGTTGGTAGGTTTATCCAGAATAGTGGCCCGATTTTTTGGTTTTTAAGTTCCGTGGGTTCGGACACGATTTCGACGCAGTGAATCAAGTAGAATTTCCTCCGTTTGCATTATACCGGGCAAATGCTTGAATCAGTCGTTTGATTGAAAACGCTATACTAACACTCCGGATATCGAAAATATCGGCCGCTTTCTACCTCCATAGTTCTTCAATCATCAACTGCTCAGCAAGCAACATTGGTATGAGAGGTATGTTACATTGATACATTTTATGGATCATATCCATTTTTTTATGGATATCGGCCATAGTTTTATGGGTCATGAATGCGATTTTAATTTTTTTGTGGATCATTTATTAGTTTTTATATGCAAAAGTATGTTTGCCAATTTCTTTTCCTGGTCCATTTTTGCTTTAAAAAAAAAGTGAAACACACAAACTAGCAAACAATTCAAACGAACTGTTAAAAAACATCGGATGGAATAGTTCATAGCCTACTACTATAACATAGAAACTATCGCTAGAGTGTACACACGACAACGGGCACGGCTCTATATCATAGTGTAAAACTATCGCTTGCAAGTCAAAACTATGAGCTGTCACTACATAGTTTAGGTGATCCTATGAACTATTACATAGTTTTCTAGCATATAGCTCACTATATACTAGAAATACCTTAAGGGAGGGGAACCAGATCCCGGATGATCTGGTGCAGATGTCAGGCAGCGTGCTCTATACCGATTGATACACTCACTGAAACAATCTTCGAACATCTTTATCTCAACCTGACGGTAGACCACAGTTGTTCTTGTTCTTGGAGGGGTATTCAGGATCATCCTGAGGAGCTTGGTTTGAACACGCTGAAGCTTTAGGTGATGTGGTTTTGCGCAACTGTGAAATGCGGGAATACTGTATTCCATGAGCGGGAGTATGAATTGTTTGTAGACTGCACGCTTGTCTTTCAGGGACAATGTAGACCTTCTGTTGATCAATGAGTACAGTAGCTTCAACAAAACGTTACACTTTGTGACAGTTTTGTCAAGCTGCTCCCTGAAAATCAGCTCGCTGAACCATTCCACTGTTGTTTTGCTTAGACTTATTTTACAATCATCAGACGAAACAAGTCTGGGAAATTTGAAGTATGGGAAGAGGACGACCTGGGTCTTTGCTGCGTTGATACTGATCTTCCATGCAGTGAAGTATTCTGACAGGACATTTAGGCTTCGCTGCACTTTTTCGGTGAGCGCTCTTGTTATCCTAGCATTGCGGACGACTGCTGCACCATCGGCGAACAAAGACAGGGATCTACTTTCTGGGAGCGGGGGTATGTCCGAGGGGAACAGGTTAAACAGAAGTGGACCTTATATACTTCCCCGCGGAACACCGGTGGAGATCTCTTGTGCATCGGAAACTGCACCATGCAGCGAAACACGCGTTGAGGATACTGTCCGACAGAGAGTTTTCAGTTATCTTCATCAGGAAGATGAGAAGATTGTATCGTTTTAGCTTGCACACCAGGCCATCATGCCACACGTTATAAAAGGCCTTCTTGATGTCGAGTACTGCCATGGCAGATGATTTTTTAGACAGCACTCTTCAAAGGCGCGCCCCTTTAAGTCAAAACCGGATTCATTACAAACAAACAATGACTCCGATACTGACCATGCATCAGAATCCTAGTCCTAACCACTTCAAACTATAGAAAATCAAATAGAAAATGAGAATTCGCATACATGAAGACTGAACATTTACAGTTACAGAATTGCTCCTGAGAATGTTGATGACTCGGTTCAGTTCGTGAATTGCTGAACGTAAAGGGTGTCCACGATGAAATTGCCACACTATGAAATTGCTCTAACTTTTTAACCGTTGGGTAGAATTTAATGAAAATTTGGGTGGATTTAGTTCATAGTGCATTATTTACATCCTGCAAGTTTTAAAGTCCTGTGATCAAAACTCGCGGAAATGGAGTCGAAAGAACAGCTCGTGCGTGATAAAATCTTGCGCATTCATCACGAGAACAAGGATCTCTCGCATCGTTCCATCGCTAAAACGTTGGGAATCGCGAATTCCACGGTGTCGCGAGTGATTAAGCGGTTCGAGGAACGGTTGACCACCGATCGGAAGCCCAGAAGTGAAGGAAAAGTATTCCGTACAACACCAAAAATCACAACCGCGTAGTTGGGGCCTTCAACCGAAATCCGAACGCCTCCGTTCGGGATGTGGCTAAGAAGCTGCACCTAAGCCGAAGTTTTGTCCAGAAGGCCAAAACTAAGGCTGGGCTTCGAACGTTCAAGGTACAAAAGGCCCCTAATCGCGACGAGAAGCAAGAACAAGTCCGCCAAAACCCGTGCCAGGAAGTTGTACCTCAACATGCTGACGAAAGTTGAATGCTGCATCATGGACGACGAAACATATGTGAAGGCCGACTTCAAACAGATCCCCGGCAACCTGTTTTTCACGGCCAAGGATAAGTTCAGCGTTCCGGAGCATGTCCGCACTCAGAAGATGTCCAAATTTGCGAAGAAATTCCTGGTTTGGCAAGCCATCTGCACGTGCGGGAAGCGGAGTGCACCTTTCGTGACCCAGGACACGATGAACGGACAGGTGTACATAAAAGAGTGCCTCCAGAAGCGGCTGCTTCCTCTCCTGAAGGCCCACAACGTCCCAACAATCTTCTGGCCGGATTTGGCCTCATGCCACTACTCCAAGGACGTGCTGAAGTGGTATGCGGACAATAAGGTCAATTTCGTGCCGAAAATGTTCAACCCTCCCAACACTCCGGAGCTCCGCCCCATCGAGAAGTACTGGGCGATTATGAAGCAGCACCTTCTTAAACGACCTAAGGTAGTGAAGACAGTCGAGGAACTGAAGAAAGTATGGGTTTACATGCAAAAAACGGTTGATTCACAGGTTGTGCAGAATCTTATGGCCGGGGTTAAGGCCAAGGAGCGGGCATTTGCGTATGGACTGTAAATAAAATACGAGTAAAATGGTAAAATGAAGTTTAATAGTTATTTCTCAATCCCTGAAAATTTGATGGCAATCGGATGAAAACTCGAATTTTGCGAATCAATTTTGTGTGTGGCAATTTCATCGTGGACACCCTTTAGGGGCCCACCCCCCCCCCCCCACTTTTAACCCACAATAACCGCCCCACACAAAAAAAAAAAAGACAAGAAAAAACGAGAATTTCGATAAAAAACCCCAAAGAGGTATTTTTCATATTTTCCACCAATCCAAATCAAAAAAAACCCACCATAGTCCCAAAGAAAAAATATACAACACAAGGGGTCTACAAATAAACCATCCAGAATTTGTCGGCAGCCCCCCCCCACCCCACCCAAAAACCAACCAAACCCCCAGGCTTACCATCTTGACCCATTGTTTTTAAAACCCAAAGTTTGGGCACGTTTGGATTCCTTATTCATTGAAAATGAAGCCGAATGAGTTGCGCGCAGGTGTAATTGAACTTTTTCGAAAAGTTTCAGTGATTGCACAGACCCTGAATAAGGCAAAATCTACAGTGAGTGACGCAATAATACGAACAGCTTGGAACGCTAGATGACCGCGTAGGGAGAGGAAAAAGCGCATCGTTCGGACTCCACAAATGCGCGAGATAATCCGGCGACAGATCAAGCGAAATACTTCGATTTCCATCCGAAATTTGGCGAAATCACTGAAAATGTCAAAATCTTCCGTAGGAGCCATAGTTCACGACGATTTGAAGCTTCTGTCATATAAACTATGCAAGAATCACTACTTGAATGACACCATGAAAGCAAACCGATTAAGACAAGCTAAAGGTCTCCTAAACCGCTTATCCGAGGGCCGCTATCGGTCAGTGCGTTTCACCGATGAAAAAGTTTTCACAATTGAGCAGCATCACAACCACCAAAATGGTCGGGAGTTGCTTCCTGCTGCTTCCAAAAATCGAGGAAGTATTTCAAGGAGCCATCATCCCGCTTCTGTCATGGTTTGGGCTGGAATAACTCATTCCGGCTAAACCCCTTTGATCTTCATCGACAAGGGGGTGAAAGTGAATCAAGCGGTATATCAGAAGCTTCTGACTGACACAGTAGACAGTGGCAGACAACTACGTGCTTTTTTCAACAAAATCCTCTCTTTGCAATATCGTGTACTGTGTTTTGACATCAAACATGCGTCGAATGAATCGTCATCTTTTCCAAAACCATCAGTCCCCTCTTAAAGCATGGCGTATTTAATTTTACGATCCATCATTTTCTTTGCAGAATATTCTTACTAGGCTTCATTAGTTTTTCGAGCCTAGACATGTTTGCAACTAAGTTCGACTTCCTAAATCATCATCTATTTAACATAAAAAGAGAATTTTTTTCTCAACGTTGAAATTATGCAAGACAGCTTTTCCTCTTGAGACAACATCTGAAAATATGTATAAGCTAAACGCAAGAATTTCGGATTGCGCTCCCCGCTATCTGGCCATTAAAATTCTGCATCCATCTTATAGCAGGTCTTGTTCATAAGCCGGTCAATGGCTTAATGACAGGTAAGTTTTTTTTTTAGTTGGGGGTTTTTGGCAATAAATTCAATTCAAAGCGGAGTCCGCGAAGGCGAATTTATGGACACAATTCCACTCGAGTGTGCTCGTACCTTATGGTGACTTCTTGAGTTTGGTCCTGTTTGGGATGGGCGTTCACGACGACAAGATCAAGATCAAGTTCAACCGGTGGTTGTTTGTGTGGAGAAGTTTTCGACTGGTGATTTGTCGCTGTCAGGTGCGACGAAAGTTCAATGATCGTTTGCCGGTTTGGTTTGGGGGGGTTGGTTGATTGGTTGGTTTGAGAGACGAAGGGGAGGAAGAAAAAGAAGACCAGCACGTGAAGCGGATCGATCAAAACACGAAAATGTTAATGCACGATGACTGTTTGTAAATTTTCGAATAGTTGTTGTCGGCGAGGGGATGGTTCATGGATGTAGAATTCTTGGGTGATTTTTTAGCGATTTGTGGGGTGAAATGTATGTAAAAGGTATAGTTTTGTATCACAACTAAAGCTAACTAAATTTCCAATTCCTATCTGATAAACATAATGGACAATCGAAACTGACAACGAATGGTGTTTGAACTTTCAAGCTCTGAATTTATCCACCACATTAATTGATGTTTCATGTGTAAGTCTAAGAAAACACATGCTTGTTTGAGTTCTTCACAGTCAACTTGATTGAATTTTTCACAGTTAACTTGATTGTCTAAAGGGTGTCCACGATGAAATTGCCACACTATGGAATTGCTCTAACTTTTTAACCGTTGGGTAGAATTTAATGAAAATTTGAGTGGATTTAGTTCATAGTGCATTATTTACATCCTGCAAGTTTTAAAGTCCTGCGATCAAAACTCGCGGAAATGGAGTCGAAAGAACAGCTCGTGCGTGATAAAATCTTGCGCATTCATCACGAGAACAAGGATCTCTCGCATCGTTCCATCGCTAAAACGTTGGGAATCGCGAATTCCACGGTGTCGCGAGTGATTAAGTGGTTCGAGGAACTGTTGACCACCGATCGGAAGCCCAGAAGTGAAGGAAAAAGTATTCCGTACAACACCAAAAATCACAACCGCGTAGTTGGGGCCTTCAACCGAAATCCGAACGCCTCCTTTCGGGATGTGGCTAAGAAGCTGCACCTAAGCCGAAGTTTTGTCCAGAAGGCCAAAACTAAGGCTGGGCTTCGAACGTTCAAGGTACAAAAGGCCCCTAATCGCGACGAGAAGCAGAACAAGCCCGCCAAAACCCGTGCCAGGAAGTTGTACCTCAACATGCTGACGAAAGTTGAATGCTGCATCATGGACGATGAAACATATGTGAAGGCCGACTTCAAACAGATCCCCGGCAACCTGTTTTTCACGGCCAAGGATAAGCTCAGCGTTCCGGAGCATGTCCGCACTCAGAAGATGTCCAAATTTGCGAAGAAATTCCTGGTTTGGCAAGCCATCTGCACGTGCGGGAAGCGAAGTGCACCTTTCGTGACCCAGGACACGATGAACGGACAGGTGTACATAAAAGAGTGCCTCCAGAAGCGGCTGCTTCCTCTCCTGAAGGTCCACAACGTCCCAACAATCTTTTGGCCGGATTTGGCCTCATGCCACTACTCCAAGGACCTGCTGAAGTGGTATGCGGACAATAAGGTCAATTTCGTGCCGAAAATGTTCAACCCTCCCAACACTCCGGAGCTCCGCCCCATCGAGAAGTACTGGGCGATTATGAAGCAGCACCTTCTTAAACGACCTAAGGTAGTGAAGACAGTCGAGGAACTGAAGAAAGTATGGGTTTACATGCAAAAAACGGTTGATTCACAGGTTGTGCAGAATCTTATGGCCGGGGTTAAAGCCAAGGTGTGGGCATTTGCGTATGGACTGTAAATAAAATACGAGTAAAATGGTAAAATGAAGTTTAATAGTTATTTCTCAATCCCTAAAAATTTGATGGCAATCGGATGAAAACTCGAATTTTGCGAATCAATTTTGTGTGTGGCAATTTCATCGTGGACACCCTTTACTCCCGCCCCCCCAATTTTTTTTTTTTTATTCAACAAAAAAAAAAAATAATAAAAAAAACACCCCCCATAAACAACACCCCTTGGCCAAAATCTCCCAAAAAAACCCCCGAGGTCAATTATTCTTCTCCCTAAATAAAAATAAAAATAAACCCCCCAACCCCCCCCACTTTTTATAAAAAACTCCCCTTTTAATTGAGAGCTTTACACCTTGTCCATTTTGCAAAAGCATGGCTTTGTGGTGAGTATGTTCATACTTTATTTCCATTACAACTAAACCGGGAAATGAACACAGCTACCTTCAGTACGGTATTGTTTAGTATTTGTCCCATTGCCGACTAAGCTAGAGGAGGACACTTATTAAAACTATTGCAAAAATGGTACAGCTATCGAGCTCTCTAGGACAAACAGAAAAAAATTCAAAGATTTTGATTTGCGTTGAAAAATGATTCTCAGCATTACTAAGCAAATAAAAAGTATGCTGTCTTTTAAAGAAATACTTCTTATAGTATAGAAAAGAGACGTATTGAATAAAATAAAACATCGCACGCATACTAAAAAATTGAAATGTTGGCGAGCAAAGTTGTCAAAATCGATAATTTTCGCAACTAGTTTGAAGTATTAAAATGGTTTTGGGATATATAAGAAAACATAATTTAATTTTTTTTACCATCAAAAGATTGAAAATCTAGTTTACTAACTTCAAGTGAAGTCAGTTTTCTAAAAAATTGTTCCATTGTTTTTTTTTAATTCGATATAGAGAAACATTATTAATCGTTCCAATTTCGCCTTAATACAGACAATTTGAGAGTAGCCTCATGACAGCAAACAAATAGCAAAATTTTGGAGGCACACCAGACTAATATTGATATGCCACAACTCCCATTAGCATTTAATTTGAATGATATTCAACATCTTACACAGAAATGATGTGTTGAATAATTCAGCTTCCAACATTAAAACAACCGAGCATTTTTGATCGGGTTTGGATCAAAGGATGAAACAGATTGTTACTATTCACAACACAAGTTTTGCTTTATAAAACGTTTCTCGTGACTCTTAGAGAATCCCGTTTCGGTAGGCTTCTAAGGATTACAATCTGATAAGTCTGATTCGGATCATTGATACCGGACAGAACGTGTTTTTGGTGCGGCTTTTTAGAGTTTAGACAACCTGCTTTTTGTCCGTATTTCCGCTATCGATTTTCTGATCTCGCATTTTGCGAATCAGAAGCCGACTTGATGCTCGGGCCAAGGTGAAACCTGCTTAGGTTTATTGACATTGATTAATTTATTTTTTTGAGTAGGCTGTGTTTTTTTTTCTCCAGCATAGACCACAATGTTTGGAAAATTTAGAAGTTATCGTGATTTCGACCGAAATTGAAAGTGCAACAAACTGATTCGGCACGGGTTTTGCTCACTGGAGTGGAAAAATCTGTGCAATCCCGGACGATTTTCGGTGGAACTGCACTATCAGAAAATGATGGAAGAGTAAATATTGGTGAGTGTGAGCTTTTAAGTGGAATACCTGTAACTAGAAAAATGAGAAGAAAGATAAGTAATATACATTTAATTCCAACTACTTTTATTGCTTATCTAGACAGATACGCGTATTTTGCCTACAATGTGCAGACTTCATCAGTGTCGTGTACTAAGTGGAGTATTAGTACACGACACTGAAGAAGTCTGTAATTTGTAGACGATATACCTATGCGTTATAGTTAATAAGTTAATTAACGAATATAAGTTAATCAACGAATATTTTCGGATCGTAAGAAAGAGAAAAAAGGGACAACCGTCCTTCCGTCTCGTTTTTGTAGGTTTAGGTGAATCGTTGGGAGTGACGTAGCCTAGAAGGTTAATGTCTCTCCATTTGTCCTGATTTCTTTGAGAAAGACAAAGGTATTTCCACCTTAAGTCTTGGCTCACGAGCCTAGATTGAAGCGCCATTGTTCGCTCTCTGAGGAGAGTAGAAAAGAAAAAACTGGGTGGGTGTTATGTCCTGAACAAATCCTAGAGTTAATCCTCTGAAATGAGAAAAGTTAGAAACTGACCCACACTGTGCCATAAAGTATAAAATCATTTTTCTGTGTGATTAAATTTAGAAGTCTAAGAAGAAAAAGTTTATGTTTTGGACGGATAGCTTGCAATCCGACTTTTATCATATTTAATATAGTTTTTTATCTCCTGATTGAGTTCCACTTTGTCCTTTAATATCTGTTAAAAGTTTTCTTGCTTTAATGCCATTGAAATTTCAAATAGTATCATTTTTAAACTCAAACATCGTGCCAGAAAATATTTTTTTTTTAATAGTGCAGAAATGGGAAAAATTACATTAAAGAAACGGTAATTCTAATATTGTTATATACAGATGAATTTGAAATAAATGATAACCAAGTTTGTATTCCAATTGACGCTTAGTATATGGAATAATTAACAAATTCTAGACGGACCCATAAGAATTCCTAGCAAAGTTGAATAACATTTTTTGAAAAGGTATGATAAAGTCAGATATAAAAGATAGTGAAAAAAATAATTGTTTAATGCATTAATTGAAAAAATCTCTAAATTGGAACATAACGCCTCAGATTTAGACACGATTGTAGCAAGATTTGTGCAATGTCTTTTACATAGCAACAAGTTAGGTATACATACTATTTTGTGTATATAGCGTATCAGCGATATAGTTATGTCGAGGAATTCTGAAGGTATACTATCACTCGTTTCTAGTTCTTGGAACGAGCACTTGTTTATTTGTAGTTAGGCATCAACAGACCAAGTTCAGGTCCTAATTATGTTGGTTTAAAAAAAAAAGAACGTTTCATAGAAAAACGATTGCACAATATCTTAGTCAAGTCATGACAAAAAAAATAAAACTATAGACTGATTCCACGCCAAATCGGTCGGTCACCGAACTCAACTATCTTCGATTTTGATGAAACTTGGTACACGTCTTCGGTATGTTGAAAAAAAAAATCCACTGGTGTTAAGATTATTTGGATTCAAGAGTAACTTTTGAGATGGGTGTATGTTTTTTTTCCAACATTTTACTTGAAAAATCGTAGTTCAAAAACCATTACATTTAGAGAAAAACTTTATATGGGGAAGTTGTAGAGAACTAAAAAGGCTTTGTAAAAAAAATGTACACTGAAAAAAAAAATTTTTTTTCATAAAGAAAAATCGAAAATAAATACTAAAAATCAAATATAAAAAAAAACATATTTTTAATATTTTTCAAATTTGTTTTGTGGAAATTTGAGAAAAAAAGACACGTTTTGAAAAAAACTCTAGGATGGACGCTTTTATAATAAAAAAGTTTTCCGAAGAGCAAACTTTGGTGCATATTTCAAATTTTGGTTATTCATTATTATAAATGAAAATTAATTATATAATATGATTTTGGAGATCATTAAAAACAATAATGATAATAATGATAAATCACCTGAACGCAACCGTTTTCGAGATTTTTCGGATTTTATTTCAATAGAATGAAAAAACATAAGAAAATTCGCTCTTTTTTTAAGTTAATCGAGATTTCCACCAGAAATGATAAATTTTCCAAGATCTTCATATTATAACGTTCACATTACTCTAATGTCCTCTTTTCTTTTGATATCAGGATGATAAGAAGACTCATTTGAAAAGAACAAGATAAATAGCACTATTGTTTTATCAATATGCCGTCTTCATCAGTCATCAACAGATTGGACAGAGTCATCAACCGAGACGCACCGTAGAAAGCTTCTTGGAAGCCCCTGATCTCCTCAACTCAGTCCCTCTGTGTGCTGCCGGCGATCATCCCAGTCGTCTCGGTCCTGCAGTTGAGGAACGTGAAGGGGTCTTCCAAACAGCTTGCAAAGGCAAGTACGATTTGAATTTCAAAGTTGAAGAACATACTCTTGGTGATGCTCCTTCCCGTTTCTACAGCGTAACTGATCCATATCGCCATGACGGAATTTCAACCAGTATTATGGAAGCCCCTAGTCCTAGTGATGCTTCTTCCCGCTTCTACAGCTTATCTACTCCGAATCGCCATGATGGAAATCTATTGAGAACCCGATGTCCCCATTCATCACCGGAACGCACCATGTCAACAAGTACTATGGAAGCCCCTAGTCCTCCCATTACAGTCGTGCCACTGCAGTCAACGTCCTCCAGCCGTTCCGGGCCTGTGTGTGGGTTGGATGATGGGGTCTTCCAAGCACCGATTGAAGGCAAGTATGGTCAGCCTCAGACCTCGAATCTTCCTACCCACAACTCTTCTCTGCCTGACGTTCCTTCAAGTTTTAGTACACCTGAACCAGCTATGAACAGTTGCTCTGGAGCCGCTCACACGACTGCTGATCTGCGAATCTACTACCAGAATGTTCGCGGTCTAAGGACAAAAACTGATGATGTGTTCCTCTCTACATCCGAATTGGACTACGATATCTACGTTTTCACCGAAACATGGCTAGACGATCAAATACAATCTCGACAGGTGTTCTGCGGCGATTACAGTGTATTTCGCGTTGATCGTTGCTCTACGCAAAGCTCCCGCCGCCGTGGAGGTGGTGTTTTGATCGCCGTTAACGAAAGATTTGGATCATCACTCGTTCAACATCCTAACAGCACAAATATCGAACATCTGTGGGTAAAAGTTACTGGTCAAGCGACTGATTTGTTTGTCGGCGTCCTGTATATTCCACCGGAAAAAAGTCAGGACATAATACACATGCAGTCTCACCTTGATGCCGTATCTGAAGTCTGTAGTTTGCAGAGGGATACGAGCCCAATGATTCTATTTGGGGATTTCAATCAACCTCGTCTCGTATGGCAATCAAGCATCAGGTACGCTTTCGTTGATCCACTTCAGTCACAGATTTCTACAGCTACTCAAACTCTTCTCGACAACATGGCATTTCACGGACTACGGCAACGCAACCTAATTCGCAACAGCAATGATCGCATATTAGACCTTATCTTCAGCAACGACTCAAACATGACCAATGGATTTGCTACGCTAGCGACAGAACATGTGGTCCCCCTTGATCGCTACCATCCAGCTCTAGAATTCTCTGTGGCATTTCCATCACCAGTTTTGTATCACGAAGAAGTAGATCTCTCGGGCCGTGACTTCCGTCGTGGCGATTTTGAAACGATGAACGCTCTACTTTCGCAGAGTGATTGGTCCACAGTTTATGAGAGCGTGAATGTGGATGCTGCAATTAGTTCATTCAACAGTATCCTTCTTAACTGTATCATCCAAACAGTCCCGTTGAACAGACCGCCAATGAAACCGGCATGGTCCAACCCACATCTCGGTATTCTGCGTCGTCGACGTTTCAGGTTGCTGCAGCAGTACTGTCGCCGAAGGTGTCCGTTCTCAAAACAACAATTTGATGAGGCAAGTCGTATCTACCGTGGATACAACCGTTTTCTATACAAACGCTACGTGAGAAGAAAGCAAGAGGATCTTCGTCGTAACCCAAAGCGATTCTGGAGTTTTGTCAATTCGAAGCGAAAGGAGACCGGACTTCCCTCGTCGATGCACCTTGGTGACGTCAACGCAAGCAGTGCCAGTGGAAAATGTGATCTTTTTGCCCAGCAGTTTTCCAATGTGTTTGTGAGCCATGTGCCAACCGCCGAGGAAATTGATGCTGCCAATCATATTGTACCACGAGATGTGGTTGATCTAGATGTCTTCCAAGTTGATGAGCAAATGGTGGAGTTTGCGTTACAGAAGCTTAAGGCGTCCTATTGTCCTGGACCCGATGGAATCCCTGCCTGCATCTTCAAAAAATGTGGTGCTTCGTTGATGGCACCACTCGTAGCTGTTTTCAACCAATCGCTTCAACAGCAGGAGTTTCCAGTTGTTTGGAAGAGGTCCCATATGCGGCCTGTTTTTAAGAAGGGTGACAAGACGGATGTATCCAACTACCGTGGAATAACTTCCCTTTCAGCGGGTTCAAAATGCTTGGAAACCATCGTATACAAAGTGATGATCGGTTCGTGCAGCGCTTACATTAGTGAAAAACAGCATGGTTTCTTCCCAAAGCGATCGGTGGACAGTAATTTATGCGATTTCACATCGACCTGCATCAGTGCTATGGACAACGGTGCGCAAGTAGATGCTGTATATACCGATATCAAGGCTGACTTCGACACTGTGAACCATGATGTTCTTCTAGCCAAACTACTTCGATTGGGTGTTTCGGAAAGGATGTGCAATTGGCTACATTCGTACCTTGGCAATAGAAGCCTCTGTGTGAAGATAGGATCAGTAGAATCTCTGTCTTTCACTCCTGCATCCGGTGTGCCACAGGGAAGCAATTTAGGTCCACTGCTGTTCTCGTTATTTTTTAATGATGTGACTATTCTGCTTGCAAATGGAGGTTTACTTATCTATGCCGATGATCTGAAGGTTTTCCTCGTAATTCGTAACGAAGTGGATTGCAGAGAACTTCAGGGACTTCTAAACTGCTTTGCGCGGTGGTGTTGCAAGAACTACCTCCGAATAAGCGTCTCCAAGTGCTGTGTCATTTCCTACTGCCGGCGAAAATCCCCAATTCTGTACGACTACAACATAGATGGGCAGCAACTTGAACGTGTGGAAAAGGTTAGAGATCTCGGCGTGCTGTTGGATTGCAAATTGACATTCAAACTCCACTACTCTGCCATCGTGGACAAAGCTAATCGTCAGTTGGGATTTATTTCAAAAATTAGCAAAGATTTCAACGACCCATTGTGTTTGCGCTCTCTCTACTGTTCACTAGTCAGATCCATTCTGGAATTTGCATCGATAGTGTGGTCACCGTATGAGGCAATTTGGAGCACGAGAATCGAAGCTGTTCAACGGAAGTTTGTCAGATATGCTCTTAGGAACCTACCGTGGCGTGACCCGTTAAACTTGCCACCGTACGAGCAACGCTGTGCATTGCTGGGAATTGAACCACTGAATGTTCGTCGCAAAATTAGCCGAGCGGTTTACGGAGCTAAAATAATCAAAGGCGAAGTTGATTGTCCCGCTCTGCTCGAGCGTGTTCGTTTTTACGCCCCGGAACGTCTCTTGCGATCCAGAGAATTGTTACAGGTACCACCAAGGAATACTGACTATGCAGCAAATGATCCCATCAATTCTATATGTAGACTATTTGTAGAAGCATGTAACGTTTTTGATTTTAATTTGACGACTGAGACATTTAGACAACGCTTGTATAGTTCGCGTATTTTTAATTAATTAGTTTAAATTAATTTCATTAAGACCACGATGTCAGATGAAAACAATCATAATAAATAAATAAATAAATAAATAAATAAATATTGCAATCAATATATTTATAATTGTTTTATGGCTGTATCGGTCGGGCCGCTCAGAGAATGAAGGGAGCGAATTTGCTAAAGCGATGAAAGTAACAGCGAGATAGATGTCGCAGGGGCGACAAGTGTGAAATGGACAGATGATGAAATTATGCGGAGAGTCATATAGAAGAAGCATATTAATCGAACTGCTGACTATTTTGCCAAGCTCCAACGATGTTAGAGGTCGGGTGTAGTGTGTGAAAACTACACTCCGAACAGTTCGGTGATGTAGCGATGAAAGTAACACATATTGTTTAAGGTAGGTAGACAAATAGCAGCTATAACGTATGTCAGGTATATCTTCTCATAAAAAAAACAGCTAATGTACGCTGCCTGTAAACTACCAGAGATGTTTTATACCTGCATTTCCAAAGGTACCACAGCCAATATATATGCTCATACATAGTCGCATTCATCAGTAAAATCTATCTGAGTGAACTGAAAATGGAGTTTAACATGAAGAAGTGTTGTATGCCGTTTCCCACTAAACGGTGCTCAAAAAACCTTCGTAAATTAACCGAACAAAATGTCAAAAAACTCAAGTTTATGGGCAAAACACATTTGGACACTTCTTTGATGATTTGTGATAATTGTCGTTTGCATTTAAATAGAACGGAACAATCCCATGCTGCAATTTCGAAGCCTAGTGAGAAACCATCAATTACTAACATTATGGATCCACAACCATCTACATCACGGCAAGTAGACTTGTATGGTCTCGAGGAAACGCCATCGGCAATATCATTAATGTCAGTGCCATCTGATAGCAGTGTGCAAGATTATTCAAGGCGCCATAATATTGAGCTATTTAACAAGGGCGTAGCTGGAATCAACGTTTCGCCAATATCGGCTAAAAAGTTCCTGAACGTAAATTATGCCCGCAAAAAGTTCAAAGATGTTTCAAACGGCATTCGGACACACATATTTGGGGATCAAGCGGAGGAGGATGACCTGGAACAATTGAAAGTGAAAGCAGCCGAATATGACGAAATAATCGCGCAGCTAAAGGACCGGTATGCTGATCCAGAAACTTCGAGGGACGATCAAGTAAGGATACTTTCGGTTTTACCACAATCTTGGACAAATCAAAGAGTAATGGCAGAATTTGGAATAACAAACAAGTACATCGTATCACAAGCTAAATTCCTTGCAAAGCACGAAGGTGTTTTAGCTGCCCCTAACGAAAAGCTGGGACACGGTCTGAACCCGGAAATAAAAAACCAAATTTTGCAATTTTACGACAGTGATGAGATTACACGAGCAACCCCTGGTATGAACGACTACGTTTCAGTGAGGAGTGAAGGTAAGAGGGTTCATATTCAAAAGCGCCTTTTAGTTTGTTCATTAAGAGAAGCTTTCATTAAATTTCAAGAGATGCATCAAAATGCTGTTGGGTTTAGCTCTTTTGCAGCACTAAGACCAAAGCATTGCAAATTACTTGGCAGCACAGGTTCTCATAACATTTGTGTTTGCACCATTCATGAGAACATTAACTTGATGCTTCATGGTCTTAGAAAATATTCATTCGAGAATGATTATAAATTGTGTTTTGAAGAAATATTATGTAGCTCATCAACTAGAACTAAAAAATGTTACCTCCGTGAATGCGAACGATGTCCAGGCTTTTCAGATTTTGAGAGTAGTTTAACAGACAAATTAGAAAAACGTGGTTTAGTTGAAATATCTTTTGAGCAATGGATTTCAACTGATAGATGTAGTTTAGAGACACTTGTTAAACCAATTGATGAATTTATTGCTTATTTTTGTGAAAAGTTGGAACAATTAGTATCCCACGATTTTGTCAAATCTCAGCAGTCTAGTTTCTTGAGAGATTATAAAAGTTGTCTTAAAGACGGCGCAGTAATAATAATTTGTGATTTTTCTGAAAATTATTCATTTGTTTTTCAAGATGCTGTTCAAAGTAGTTATTGGAGTAATGAGCAAGCCACTATTCACCCTTTTGTCATTTATTACACGGAATCTGGAATACTTAAAAATATCAGTTTCATTGTTATCTCAGAAGTGTTGAAACATGATACGATTGCGGTGCAGGTGTTTATTTCAAAACTAATAAGCTTTTTGCAAACAAAAATTAAAGTAAAGAAAGCTACGTTTATGTCTGACGGGGCAGCATCCCAATATAAAAATAGGAAGAACTTTGCAAGCCTTTGTAAGTTTAAAAAGAAATACAATATTGATGCTGAATGGCATTTTTTCGCAACATCCCACGGTAAGGGACCTTGCGATGCAATTGGTGGTACATTAAAACGAATGGCAAGATATGCAAGCCTTGCTGTACAACATGAACACCCTATAAAAAGTGCATTAGAGTTATTCGAATGGGCGAACCAAAAAAGTGATGATTGTTTAACAAAAATGTCGTTTTGTTATGTATCACATGAAGAGTATGAACAGGGGGTAGCAGAATGGAATGAAATTTACCGACAGACTAAAACGATTGCAGGTACACAAAAGTACCACTCATTCGTTCCAATTTCAGAAAACGAAGTTTTTGTAAAACTGTTTTCGAATGACGAAGAAGGCAGGATTCATAATATATATAAAAGCAATCAATAGTTTATATAATGTTTATGTAATATTATCAATGACCGAGACTAATAAATGGTATATATAAATATAAATCCAACCATAATTCATTATTTTTGTCTTATAACTTTAAGTGAAGCTTTTTCAATCGACGAGCTGTTAAGAGTAAGTAAGAGGCACATACATGTGTTTTAAAAAGGCTAAAAACACAAGAGAAACAATCGTTAGCTATTGTTGTTTTAATATCACGAGTAATTTATGAAAAGGGCGTATTTTTTGAGGTTTTGAAATTTTATTGAAAGAAAATCAGAAATATCTTGAAAACGGTTGCGTTTACGTGGTTTATCATTATTATCATTATTGTTTGTAATGATCTCCAAAACCATATTGTAACATCAAAATTTATTTATAAGAATGAATAACCAAAATTTGAAATATACACCAAAGTTCGCTATTTGAAAAACTTTTTTATTATAAGAGCGTCCATCCTAGAGTTTTTTTTAAAACGTGTCTTTTTTCCTCAAATTTCCATACAACAAATTAAAAAAATATTAAAAATATGTTTTTTTAGATATTTTATTTTTAGTAATTATTTTTGATTTTTCTTGATGAAAAAAAAAATTTTTTTCTGTGTATATTTTTTTAAGAAAGGTTTTTTAGTTCCCTACAATTCCCTTATATAAAGTTTTTCTCTAAATGTAATGGTTTTTGAACTACGATTTTTCAAGTAAAATGTTGGAAAAAACACATACGCCCATCTCAAAAGTTACTCTTGAACCCAAATTATCTTAACACCAGTGGAATTTTTTTTTCCAACGTACCGAACTCATGTGCCAAGTTTCATCCAAATCAATGATGATCGGGTATGATTTTTGGGATTTCCGGCACATTCTGGATGGAATCCCTCGCGCCATTATTATAGTTCGGGCTTCAAACTGCTGAACAGTACTCCAGTGTAGATCACACGAGAGAACAATAGAGCGATTTTAGGCAGTGGATGTTGCCTGAAATTTGTCGCCATCTTGAAAACAAAACCATGGTGCTTGAAGCTTTATCAACAACACAAGCGAATACGTCCGGTTTGAATCCATCTGAACACCTAGGTCTGCAACGCACTGCATTCGTTCGATGGTCGTGCCGAGAAGATTGTTGTTGAAAACGATTGGTTGTATCTGCTGTGAAAAGGTTATGACTGAGCACTTAGCCGGGTTGACCACCAATCGATTTAGAGTACACCAATCAGGAAAGGCATCAATCTGTTCTTGGAGGAAAAGGCTTTAGACTATTGAGCAGATACGCAGGAAACTTTTCAGGTCGTCGGCAAACGACAGACGTGGTCCTCCGATAACAAGATGTACGTCGTTGAAGTAAAGAAGAAATATCAACGGTACCAGATGGCTGCCCTGCGGTATCCCGGACGTGGCGCAAAAACTTGTTGATCGAATGTCGCCTAAAACAACTTTCAGTTGACGCCCTGTAAAATATGAACGAAACCATCTTAAGAGATTACCGCCAACTCCTAGTCTGTCAAGTTTAGCGATCGCGATATCGTGGTTTAGCTTGTCGAAAGCTGCCGTTAAATCTGTGTAGATCACGTCCGTTTGGCATCAGGCAATCATACTATCAGTGAAGTAAGACGTTAGGCATAATAGGTTTGTTGTTGTGGAACGCCCAGTTGAAAACCCGTGCTGATCGGCACTCAAAAACTGCTTACAATGTGCAAAAAGAGAGTTCCTTACGACCAGTTCAAATAGCTTCAATACGGCGCTTAACGATGTGATTCCCTTGTAGTTATTCCCGCTTACTTCCTTTTTTAAATACCGGAAACATGTCTGCCGTTTTCCAGCAAAAAGGAAATATGCCGCTGGAAAGGGACAGCTGGAATATCTGATGAAGTGGATCCAGAAGATAGGCCATATTCTGTTAAAGAAAAACGGACGGAACACCATCAGGTCCGGGCTTAAACGATGTTTTAAGAAGTGATGCAGCGTTCGAGATCGATTCAAAATCCACATCAACGAGGCTGAGTGTTTGATTTGCCAAGGGAACATTGCTGGCGGCAGCGGTAATGGAATGAACGGGAAGTCGCTCGTCTTCAAACACACTAGCAAATTTTGCCGAGAACAGATCGCAAATTTCCTTATCAGTGCCAGCGGTTTCGCTATCAATGACCATGGATGATGGTAAGGCTACTTCCTTGCGTTGTTGATTAACATAGCTCCAAAATGATTTCGGTTGTGATTTAAGTCGCCGTTGAACCACACTCAGATGGCGTTGGCAAAGCCCACGACTTAGTCGTTTGTATTCGTAGTTGTATTCATAGTTCTGCTGTAATGGCGTTTAAGCGACAGTGTGCGGTATTTCGTGAATGTTTTGAGAGCGTAAGAGTCCGTCTAAGCGCACGAAGACCGTTAGTTATCCAAGGGACCCGATATTCCGATAGAGCTCGGCAGGTTATAAAAAGGAATAGAAGTAGTTTGAAATTGAGCGTAGGGCTTTGTTTTGGCAGTATTTCGAAGCAAACACAGACACTTTTGCCTAACATTTCACTGCGGGGTTGGTCAAGGCCGGAACGGATCCGCCACCTTGACTGGCAAAAATGTATGCATTTGATTGCGCTCAAATACCGCCAATGGCACAGAATGGTTCTAGCGATGTGAATCTCTGTTTTTACACTCCCTAAAGACCACAAGTGATGGGAATCAATTTCCAATTGTGTGTGTGTGTGTGTGTGTGTGTGTGTGTGTGTGTGTGTGTGTGTGTGTGTGTGTGTGTGTGTGTGTGTGTGTGTGTGTGTGTGTGTCCAATCTAACACCCATCGGCCGGCAATGGTATTATGGAAGAAATATGTTTACAATAATCATTCAAGTGACCATTGGAAGCAGCTTTAATCCGGGAGCTAGAAAGTGATAGCTCCACTGCAGATCCAGCAACCCATTTCAGAATGTCTGGAGAGTCACGCCCATTCCGAGGTTACTTTCACATACAATAAGCCCCGCATGTAAACATTACCGATATCATTTGGATAAGGGCACTGCAACACACTTCCATACTTGGAAATTTTTAATTTCCAAACCAGGCACGTATGTAGTATTATTTGAAAATAAGATTATTGTTATAAAGTCATAATTAGATAGATCTCACCCATGGCCGCATCCTTCATCACACTATCTTGTTCATTCATAAACATAAAACATTTCGACGTTGATTCGTAATTTCATGCACTCGTGATTAGATAAGCGCAAAAATTAACGTTGCTAAACCGCCCGCTAGATATGCAACCTGCATAACAAGCAAGCTTTTCACCTGCCCATGCGCGTTGTTTTCGCTTGCCGCTTCTGACCAGCAAATGGTCGTTCTCCACATTGCACTAGTCTTCTTTTTCTTCACTCCACACTCTGCTAATAATGCAAATCCCCGCTATGAGGTGACTCTATATCGAGCTTCAAAACTGCTAATAATGATCGGTTTACTCGCGACAAAGTGGAAAAACACTCCAAACTAATAGTTTATGCCCGAGTGTCACAATATTACCACTAATAACCAAAACTAAGCTGGTGTAACTCATCTTCCAGGTGCGGGGGCCATAGGCGTAGCAAGAGGGGGGCAGGGTGGGGCCGTTGCCCCCCCCCTAACTTTTGATTTTATTTTTATTATTTATTTTTAATGTTTGTGAGATTGTCGCTTTACCTCAATGAAAAAGCGCGAAGTCACCTCGATTTTGTAATAACTTTTAGCAAAAAAGCGCAAAAAGCGGACATCCTTGATATTTTTTTTTAAATAGTAAACCTAACCTAGCTAACCTAGCGTATCTAAAAAAATATCTTTAGAAATGTTAACTATGATTCAAGCATTGATTGGTTTTTTCCCGCTAACTGAAAGTGGAAAAAGCTATGCTCAGTTCAATTTTCAGTTCTTGGCAATCAAAACACGTAATATTTTAACCAATGTTATAGCTTTCGGAAGTCAAATAACACCAGATTGAGAAAAATAATTCATAATCCATTGTTAGAAAGTGTATCAACGGAAAATGTATATTTGAACTATTCATGATATGGGCCAAACCGATCAATGTTACCCCGCTGATCAATAATATCCCGTTTTTCGGTACTGTAGTTTCGTATTATTGAGAATATATATTAATCGTATCTTACAGTTTGATTCAGTAATTTGAAATATTGTTTCTGTATCCAAGAGATACTAATGGAGCACATGCTACGATATAATCCAGGTGAAACGAGACGAATCGTATCCGATTTTCAGACCAGTAATTTGATAAGCGTGTGAGAAAGCAAGACAGCATGCTAATCAATGCGAGAAGTTGAAGTGGTCTTATCATATTCAAAGATTTTATCCCTTTCTTTGAGCATGAGCAATATAATGAGCATGATTGACTGCCCAAGGTTGCTACTCCGTTGCTGCCAGATCAGCTGTTATAACACATAGAACCAACAGATGATGGTTGAGACTAGCATACATCCTCAATGTATAAAAACTGGTCATCCCAAATTAAGGCAATACTGGCGCCTGCTTCACCCGAATGCATGTCAAATAAGAAAAGGGTAGGGCCTCTGCACTTTCATTGGGATGTTGGGTAACAGGATTGGGTGGCAGCAGGATTCTTTTTGGTAAACCATAAGCTGAATTCACGCGGCGTTTAGTGAAATATTTAAATATAAGTACCGATTCCTGATTTGAACCTATTTAAACCAACAGTGAGGGTGCTATTGGGGCCACTCACAAAGTGTGGTGGTGGTTTTTCATTGGAAAAACAAAAAGATTCTCTATATTGCTGGAAATCCGATTTGAACCGATTTAAACCATTAGTAAGGATGGTATTGGAGCCACATACAAAAAGGTATAGTGGCTTACTTTATCCAAGTGACACGGCGAGTATGGCAAACCCATATTGTGGATGAAATTAATTGTGATCCTCACAACCGGTCCACCAGCCCGGCAAACCACCACATCTCACCATGAAGCATTTTTGTAGTTTTTTTTCTATGCTCAGTCGATCACTCGCATCGCTGAATTATAGATAACCGAAGCAATACGAAACGCGCCATGCCCGATAGCAAAGTAGTGCGTAATTAAGCATCGACACAACCTTTCACAGCCGATGCTCGAAGCAAACTCTTTTTCATAAACTTTCAATATTTACAACTGTATCAATCAAGTAGAGGCTTCTTAAGAACAATCTATGCTAATCCATTTAAATTTGCGATTGAGGGATTTGGTAAACATAAGAGTGCGTAGATGCATTTCGTGCTTTCTGGCAACTCCGTTTAGCAGGCTCCAGGCTCGTCCGTTTAGCACCAACCGGGGGAGACTGGTTCCTATACCCAATGATTTCATTATCTCCAATCTGCTCAACCAATCCCAATATATTGTGATATAGTGGACGGATTATTATAATTTGAGATAACTCAATGTAGACGTCTTCCAAATTTGACAGATCGACAGGCAGTCCACCATTGGAGACCCATCTGGTTCCTCATAGCAAGATGCTCAGAGGCGGACCGGAAGATTCAAGAGCTACCCCCCTTCAAAGATTTTATCATTTTATCACAGATATGATTACCAAAGCCAACAGACAGCTCGGTTTCATGTTTAAGATCTCCAACGAGTTGCGTGATCCCACCTGTCTGAAAGCATTGTTCTGCTCTCTCGTGCGTTCTATCCGGGAATTTGGAGCCTTGGTGGTGCCCCTATTAAATAATCTGGATTGCGAGGATTGAAGCTGTTCAAAGAAAATTTGTTCGTTATGCTCTCCGTCATCTGCCGTGGAATGATCCTGTCAACCTTCCATCGTTCCAGGATCGTTGCTCACTCTTGGGTATTGAAACGTTGGAACATAGGCGTACAGTCATGCAAGCAATCTTCGCGGCAAAAGTGCTGCTAGGTGAAATCGACTCTCCAGGAATTCTGGCAGAACTATCTATCTACGCTCCTGAATGAGTTCTGCGAACAAGAAATTTTCTGCAGCTCGGAACCCGTGCTGCAAACTACGGCCAACACGATCCAATTCGATTCATGTCATCGCGCTTCAATGAACTCTACGCTCTGTATGACTTCAACTGTTCCACTGAGACCTTCCGTCACCGGATTCAGTGTAGTTGGATGGAAAGCCGCTAGTTCGGAAATGCTGACAAATACTACTTACTGGATACCAGACGACTGATTTCACGAAAGATTATTTTTAATTTTACTGACAAGTTTTGTGTGTGTACTAGAATTAATTCTGTTTACTTGCTTTGTAGGTATTCCTTCTATTTTGTTGATTAATGTAGTGTGCGGTATAGAGATAGGGGTTTTTTACGCCACATGGCTTTTCCCCATTACATTTCAATAAGATGTTTAATCAGTTGGAATTATATAAATAAATAAATAAATAAATTCTTATTGATAACAAAATATTTGTACCATTTTGTATTATTTTCGTACAATGAAAAAGTGTGTGTTTCTGTGTCAACTAATGCTTCGTGCTTTCAACAGTTATGTAACAGCATTGTGGCATTGAATACGAAGGTAGTTTCTTGAAAAGTACAAATCAATTTCGGTGTAGAAAACAACGAATAGATTTGTTAGTTCTACATTCGATTTTGTAATCAAAACGAAATTTAATTTTCAGTGTGGGCGAGTGGGTCGCGAGGAAAAGTAAATTTTCAGTAAAACCTGTTAACAAACTCCGTGGTTGTCGTATGCAAAAATCCAACATGACTGTAAAATGAATATTTTGACACACTACAGTACCCGTAAGATTTCAGCATGGTTCCTATTTAATGGGATTCGATTTTGAAACTTGGGGAAAATCGAGAGTTTTTAAAATCTTTTTTTTTTTCATTCCATATCAAGTCTAGAATAGTTTAATCTTGTTGCCAAAATCGGACGGGTATTGTAAAATCTTTGGGTGAGAGCAGAAAAGTTAATCCACCCGTCGTTCAGGTGGATTGTCACAAAGTGAGGGCTCGATTCCCGCTCCATCCGACGGAACTCGATAATGTCCCTACTATATGGGTCCACCGGGCATTGTGTTGTCCGTTGTATAATGTTAAGTGTTCAGTCTGTGCAGCAACTGGTTGAAGACGGTGTAATTCTCTCTCTCTCTTTCTCTTTTGAGTAAATGTAACTGGTATTGTCAAGTCGACAAATCAAAAACATCGACTCAAATCAGATGGATGTTTTTGATTTGTCGGCTTGTCAATCCCAGCTACATTTACTCAAATTTGAGTGACTCCACTAATGACGAAAGTGAGTCAAAAACGACTCAAAATTGAGTCGACATGGCTGGCCGTGCAGGGAGGGGTTCTTTTGCGTCAGAACACGAACAGATATAGAAAAGGAACAACTCCTCTTCTACGTACTCATATTTTTAACTCACCTTTCTGACTGCTGCCGCTAGTGGTGCTGGTTGAAAACTTTGGATTAGTTTTCAAAATGTCCAAGCACTCCAAAAATTTGAAGTCCTCCTTTTGCTCATGTTTATACACGGTCAGCGCTTTGTCCAACTTGTCCTCTGGGGTTGTACCACTTTGATTCAGCAGACATACTCCGTGGTGACAGCCATCAAATTTGGCAACTGTACGGCTTATTATGCCCCATCGTTAACGTAACCCATCGGTTTGACGCGATTCAAACCTGCCATGCTCCTTTACAGAACCTCAGAAAACAGATAGACTTTGGTTTGTCCCTTTTATAGGGTCTTCCGAGACAGCTGCCCACGACAAGCACAGTTGTCGGTCCTCGGCCGCAGACAAGTTTTTCCCCCGTTTCGTGGTAGACATCTGTAAAGGGTGTCCACGATGAAATTGCCACACTATGAAATTGCTCTAACATTTAATAGAATTTAATGAAAATTTGGGTGGATTTAGTTAATAGTGCATTATTTACATCCTGCAAGTTTTAAAGTCCTGTGATCAAAACTCGCGGAAATGGAGTCGAAAGAACAGCTCGTGCGTGATAAAATCTTGCGCATTCATCACGAGAACAAGGATCTCTCGCATCGTTCCATCGCTAAAACGTTGGGAATCGCGAATTCCACGGTGTCGCGAGTGATTAAGCGGTCGAGGAACGGTTGACCACCGATCGGAAGCCCAGAAGTGAAGGAAAAAGTATTCCGTACATTACCAAAAATCACAACCGCGTAGTTGTCAACCGAAATCCGATCGCCTCAGTTCGGGATGTGGCTAAGAAGCTGCACCTAAGCCGAAGTTTTGTCCAGAAGGCCAAAACTAAGGCTGGGCTTCGAACGTTCAAGGTACAAAAGGCCCCTAATCGCGACGAGAAGCAGAACAAGTCCGCCAAAACCCGTGCCAGGAAGTTGTACCTCAAAATGCTGACGAAAGTTGAATGCTGCATCATGGACGACGAAACATATGTGAAGGCCGACTTCAAACAGATCCCCGGCAACCTGTTTTTCACGGCCAAGGATAAGTTCAGCGTTTCGGAGCATGTCCGCACTCAGAAGATGTCCAAATTTGCGAAGAAATTCCTGGTTTGGCAAGCCATCTGCACGTGCGGGAAGCGGAGTGCACCTTTCGTGACCCAGGACACCATGAACGGACAGGTGTACATAAAAGAGTGCCTCCAGAAGCGGCTGCTTCCTCTCCTGAAGGCCCACAACGTCCCAACAATCTTCTGGTCGGATTTGGCCTCATGCCACTACTCCAAGGACGTGCTGAAGTGGTATGCGGACAATAAGGTCAATTTCGTGCCGAAAATGTTCAACCCTCCCAACACTCCGGAGCTCCGCCCCATCGAGAAGTACTGGGCGATTATGAAGCAGCACCTTCTTAAACGACCTAAGGTAGTGAAGACAGTCGAGGAACTGAAGAAAGTATGGGTTTACATGCAAAAAACGGTTGATTTACAGGTTGTGCAGAATCTTATGGCCGGGGTTAAAGCCAAGGAGCGGGCATTTGCGTATGGACTGTAAACAAAATACGAGTAAAATGGTAAAATGAAGTTTAATAGTTATTTCTCAATCCCTGAAAATTTGATGGCAATCGGATGAAAACTCGAATTTTGCGAATAAATTTTGTGTGTGGCAATTTCATCGTGGACACCCTTTAATAAAATAGATCAAAAAGAACAATAAACAATGAATAACACTCTTCTTTTCATAATCTGAAACATTGTTGTCAATTTAACTTAACTTACCATGATTTACAGGCAGGTTTTCATGGTTTTATTTTTTCAAGATTTCACCTTGAATTTACAAAAAACACTTGCAAAACAAACTAAAAAACGCTAATTTGACAGTCATCAGTCATAACAGCTGGCACAACTACAAAGAAACCCAATTTAAAACAATGTTGCATCCGTGTCTCAAATCGCGTTGAAAATAAAACAGAGCTGTAGAGCAGTTGTAAATCTGTTTAAAAAATTTGCTCGAATAGAAGAACTGCAACATAGCATTGGGAATGGCTTGTTTCAGTTCTAGTTGTAAACTATAACAGAAAAGAAGAACAACGTTGCGATCGGCCTAAGCATTTTCAAATCCACAGTTTATTCACTCTATTCTGGCTTCCACAGTTTGAATGTTCCAAGTTTGAAAACTTTCCACATAATTTATTCGAACATTCACACATGGACCTGAGCGATGGAAGTGTTTGATGGGTGATTTATTTGGCACAATGGATAAGAGAATAAATGCTTCGTATGCAGAGAATAGTTCTTCAGAGAATCAGAATTCCCAATTTGGAAAATATTCCATCCATTCACTCGTTTGTGGTCAGGTGGTGCTCAGGTTGGAGCCACACAGATCCGCAGGCAGTGCTGATGAATTCGAAAACTTTTGTTTTCACGTGTTTTTATAATCACCTCGGAAATATTGACAAACAAACAGCTGGCTTAGATTTCCGATAACGTGTGTCTACGAACTCTATCATCGAGGCTACCGGTTTTTGTCAAGTGCTTGTCAGCCGTCATTTGTATTTACATGTTCGGATGTGCTATGCAGATAGAATCGCTGAGCTGAGTAGTTCTGGGATCTTTTTTTTTTTTTCAATGGACTTTAAACAAATTATCAATCGACAATTTCTCGGGGTATTTGTAAAATGGTCTTCCGGTCCATCTTTCGGTCCATTGTTCCTGGTTTTCGACCACATTTCGGTGCGTCCTCGAAGCTACAATCTTCATCAAACTTCCGGATTGCATTTCGAACCGCTTCGATACTTTCACTTTCCAGTTTCGCCAGTTGACTTAGTGAAATATTGGCAATAGAGCACTTTTTGTGCACAATCTGGTTACGATTTTCGGTAGAAATGCCTCGCATTTGTATGACTTCGTAAACAAAGATATACAGTGAAAATCAACAAAGATACAAAAGTGAAAACCAAATATAATTTGGATTCGTTCAGTTTCGTGTAGAAATCATGCAGATATGAAGAGGCCTTTTAAAAAAAAATCCTTAATTAATCTACATCAATTTGTCCAGTTATAATTTAATACGGTAGGTAAATTTGAATTCCATCACTCAAAAACTGAAGAAAAAAAAAATATTGCAGTACAATTAATTTAAAGGGTACAGAACGCCACGCCATTCGCTGATTCGGCGGAGTCATCATCGTAATTTGTAAATATTTATGTATCCTAGCACGTTACTACTAATTGAGCGGGTGATCTCGAAGAAACAGCGCTTCCTACATCCACCGGCACCATAGGAGGCTTGGCTAATTTTGTTTTGTTTGTTTATTTTCATTCCAGCCAAAAGCAGCCCAGTTAGAATCTTGAAGCGTGCTGTTAACAGCAACGGTCAACACTCTGACGAAAGAAAACCAGATTCAAGAGAAGCGTTCATCCATCCGACACACACTCGAGGCGAACGAAGATACCGGTTTTCTGGAGTATCTGAACAAAACGAATCATGTCACCCAACCCGTCCTGCTCCGGACCGTGCATCGCAAATCTCCTTCTCCACCGGCGGCGCCGGTAAGTGCTCAAAATCTCGTTATTCAAATATTGTACCCCCGCACCCCCCGCACGATCGCTTGCTTACAAACATTGATGGTGGTCAGGATTTTTGCATAAATCATTCTGATTCTTCCCAAACGTTGTCTTAGAAAAAAAAATCCACTTTTTCGTTTTCTCCCAAGGAACTGCACATTTTTCACCCGAACTAGAATCACACATGTTTGCCATCGTCTTACGTTGACCACCGCGCTGACGGTAGCTACTGTGTTTGGAGTGCTTCTGGTGGTACTGGGACCAGTAGCGGCGGAACCTACCGGCCAAGGAATCCTTAGCATAACGGTGAGTAAGGTGATGGGTCTTGCTATTCTGCTGTTCCACAGCTGCTATTAGCTTCTAACTTCGTATGGCTCCGTGACTACCGAGCATGCAAGTATATTTCGGGACGTGTGTCGTGTCGACAGGTAAATTGAGTTTTGATGTCAAAGAAGGTGCATTTCTGACTGGAAAACCGGTTGAAAGGTGTTGCTGCGAGGATGCAACAGCTTGTCTGTTAGTTGTTCTGCATTCTGAAATCGTTGGACGCAGCCACAGTTGGGTAGTTGAGAACGGTACATTTCTTTAAGAATGCAAAACGAGAAACAAGTTTCCAATTTCAGATTCCCTGACACGGGTGATTTGCATTTCTCTACATAGCTTGGAAGAGGGCGTGTGTTATCGGAAGGCTTCGTCAAACAAAATGGGGATTGTTTTAGTGGCATAGAAAGTATGGATTTAGCATTTTTTTTAGGGCAAACGGTTACTCTTGGGTAGCACGTTCGCATTCCATCATTGAAGCGTGACGGTGTCACTTGGTGGCTTTCTAACTCTAGAAAATATGCAACAGTGGGTATAAACCAGATTACGGAAAAACGATCGCCTTATCTTGATAAATGCTTAGCAATTTATTTTCATTTGTTCGAATAGCGGCTCGCTAAGGGAGAGAGGAGCTCTGAATATGAAAAGGATATTTCTCAACCTTCGCCGCAAGAAGCTTTTCATTTCGACTTATCTTTTGAACCAATGAAAATGCAATTGATCTAAACCCGTATCAAGTACCAGAAATATTTTGTCAATATTATTATAAAGTATAATTAATTAGTATTACTGTATCCTGGGATCCCTTTAACTACGTTGCACTGGGTGGCAGAGATGCCAGATAGTCTTTCAAAATGTCTGTAGGGAACATTGAAAATGTCTGTATTTGTCTGTATTAAGGATTTTGACAAAAACAGGCTTAAACACGAAATATACCTTCAATTTTTGACATCTAGCATTCCATATATGTCCAGTATATAACGTAGAAAATTACATCTGAGGTAGGCTTTTGAAAATTATGGAATCTGTGGTAGGCTTTTGCACTTATTGCTGAATGTATTTTTCATTTCCGGTTTGCAAAGGAACTTTTTACCAATTCTGAACAGATCTGATTCATGCAGCGGAGTGTGCCATTTGGCTAGTGCTTGATTTTACATTTCAATCTACATCATAACTTACAATATCATTATATTTGGTAATATTGTTTTATTGATTTTACTTCATACAGGGTGCGGCAAAAAATAATGCGATAATGTTCAAACTTGAGTATTGGGTTAATTCGTGTAACTAGTGACTAATTTCTGTCGAAAGTGTATTTGTTTATGTTTACTTTCAAGTGCTGCATCCAAACATTCTATTTGTTTTATTGCAAGTTCGTCAAAATGTTCGCGAAAGAAGTGATCACCAGTTTGTTGCTCGCCCAGAAGAAGCCGAAAGAGATTGCCAAAGCGGTAGGGTGCCATTTGGCAACAGTTTACCGTATAAAAAAGTCCCTGCACGATGGTCCTAAGCAGCGGAAGCCGGCAAGTGGACGTCCGCGCTTTGCACGCACGCCGAACGTGATCAAACGGTCCGTGCAAAAATTACTCGCAACCCGGTGCGTTCCATAAGAAAACTTGCAAAAAAAAGCCAATATTTCGGAGAAATCCATGCGGTGAATCATCAAAGAAGACCTGCATGCATCTTCCAGAGCCAGAGTGAAACGCCACTTGATTACGGACCGGGTTAAGGAACTACGAGTGACTCGTTCCAAGAGATTGCTTTCCTTGTTGAAGAAGGAAAAAATGATAATCCTGTTCTCCGACGAAAAGCTTTTCAGCATCGATGCTGTGGCCAACAGCCGCACGGACCGGTTCATTTCACCGCAGAAAATGGAGAACGTTCCGGAAAAAGTGAAATTCAAATTTCAAACCAAACATCCGGCTGGTGTCATGATGTTTGGCTTGGTGGCGTTCAACAGTTTGAAAATGCCGCCTGTTTTCATTGATGCTGAAGTTAAAATCAATACCGAAGTGTATATCGGTATTTTAAAGGACCAAGTGCTTCCCTGGGTGAAGGCCAACTTCTCCGGGGACCAAAACGTTGTCCTACAGCAGGATGGAGCGCCGTGTCGCACGCCCAATCGAACCCAACAATGGTTGAACGATAACATGAAGTTTTGGACGAAGGATTTGTGGCCCCCTAACAGTTCAGATCTTTATCGGTTGGATTATTCGATTTGGGCATATGTTGAAGCACGAGCCTGCAAAACATCACACCCTAGTGTGAAACCATGAAGTCAACCATAACACGCACATGGCAGTCAATGTCGGAGGACTACGTCCGAAAGGCATGCTCTGGATTCCGGCGTCGGCTCGAGGATGTTATTAATAAAAATGGAGGACACATTGAATAAATTTATTTAAAAGGACTTTATAAAGATAACTGCACTCGAAAGTGTTGATATTATTGCTTGAATTAGTTTAAAATGGGATTTTAAAGAAATAGAACAAATTTTCGCATTATTTTCTGCCGCACCCTGTAGATGATTTAAACATTACTTTTTGTTTTTGTTTTGCCCGTTTATCTTTAGCTCCCTTCCAGTTAAATCTTCGCTTTCCTTACTCGGTAGCAATAACTTTTAGGTCAGCAAAAAAAGCGGATTGCTGTTATAAAATCAGCATCAAGTAGCAAGCAGTGACCATGGCAACAGTAAATTAAAATGTACAAATGTAAGTTTTGTTAAATTTCAAAAGATTTAATAATTTTTTTCAGGATACCTCAAATCAAGATTTTGGTGAAATGCTGCTAACGAACGAAAACGTGCTTAAGCGCGGAACCACAGAACTGTACACTTTAACATATTACATCATTTCATGCATTTCAGGATCAACCGAATGAAGATCATATATAATAGATTCGAATGCTTGTAGTATTTTTAATTTATATAAATATATACACCATTATATAAATATTTCATAGGAATGGGAAGGACCATCATGGCACCCGATTGAAGCACTCTGGATGGGGAGAGTGGGAATGCCAACTCCCCATTGCTAACAGTTTGTGAATAGAGGGCGGTCTCTTCTTCCCGCCCATTGGGGCATCCTCATGTTAGATAGCTTGCACTTTTGACCAATTGTTCAGTCTTGTTGTTGGAAGGAGATTCTTTATATCCCTGTGGATACGTATAAGTGATGTTGCATATCGATCCACCCAACCCTCTTTTGGCCCTTTATACAACGGCATGATTAGCATAATCAGTGGTTATTAAAGCTTGATCAAGTCTAACAGAGGGGAGAGCCCATTGCTTTCGGACTTAGTTTCCGTGCTACAATGGGTGGTAGTACATATCATACATTCATTAAGGATATTAACACAAACTTACGTAAAGAATATGGGTGAGGAAAGTATTTTATTTTACAGCAAGGTAAGGAATGGTAATAAGGTAAACTCATACTCTCAAATATATTGATTTCGGAAGCCCTAAGGCCCAAATGTTATATGGAAGGAAACGGAACGGAAAAAGGAAAGTTTTTTTTTTTTTTTTTTTTTTCTTTTATTTTACGTCGGCCTATTTCCTCACATGGTGACAATCACCGACGCCAGGAAGACGACTCCACCACCTGGACCCTACCTAACGACTCATGAATATGAGCCGGGACCAACGGCTTTACTTCCCTTCCGAAGGAAGACGTGACCAGATTTTTTCGCCTCAGAAAAACCACCGACGTCGACTGGGATTGAACCCAGACCCACTGGGGTGTCAAGTAGCAGTCACGCTTACCACTACACCACCGACGCCGGCAAAAAGGAAAGTTTGACAGTTGTCGCAAATGACGTCGATATGTCCAATTGGAATCCACTTAGATCTAACTAGTTTTCTATTCGACAAGCAGGTATAGTCAGATTGGGATTTTCCGCTTCCGTTATCACTGCTTTTGAGGCTTCATTTATTTACCTCTCCCGTTTTTCAACTGTCAATAAGTTTCTGGAGAATCTCTTATATTTTAAAGATTCTTGGCCTTTTCAAATTTACACGTATTTATGAGGTCCTTCTAGTTTTGTAGCAATTAACGAAAGCATTAAAAAAAATGGATTGATTTTAGCGATTCTGCATGCGATTCTCCTGCTACCAGATAGTGAGTCGACCTGTGTATCGCCGATCGTAGCAACCCTGTTGGGTACCGAAAAAAATGGCAGCGTTATCAATCACCCAAATGGAGCGGCTGGTGAAATACATCTCTTCAGCAAAGCGTGACCGATATAAAAAAATTCGAACCTCAAATTGAGGATCTACTCCAATAATTTCTTGGCCAAAACGGAGAAGCCAAGACCAAGAAAGAGCTGTCGAGATCCATCTTTTTATCGGCCATGGATACATTTTCGGTCCACTGCTGTACGGCCGCTCAGCAGAAGCATTTTGGAAGAAAGTTCAATGAATGTATTCTGTTACGAAACTTTGTGCAATTGAATTACCTCTTGTAGTTTTGCTTTGCCATTCGAAATTAATCCATTTTATTAATGCATACGAAAATGTTGAACAGTACTGTAGTTCGTTAAAATTATGTAACAAACTTAAATCTTGAAACCCTTTTTGTTTTAATTCTCAGAACGGTATCGAAGACTTCTTAAATGATTTTGAAAATATAAGACCATTCGATGCTTAACGTAAGCTTATTAACAAAACTTTCCGTAACTTTGCTTTGTATTTAATTTTCCTTTTGAAATCTTACATAATTATCTGAAGTTTTCTCAAGTTTGACTTTAATTTAGTTAAAGATTTTTTGCATTCCTTGGAGTTTATTTAAGTTACATATCAAATAGTTTGTTCAATAAATTCCCAAAACTGCAGGACAAACTTGTCACCAGATATCTACAGGTACTTAGTATCATTGAAAACCCTGATTTACAAGAAAATAGTCGTTGAATATCAGTTAAAATTCTACAGATTTTGAAGAAAAATTGCTAACGTACTCTAAAAAATTTAATCTTTTTTTTAAATAATAAATATTATTGAACTTCTAATAAATTCCGCAACACTAAAAGTTTATAAATAAGTTTTTTTTAATTTCTCGATATTAAAGTTAGTAGAAATCATTAAAACTTCTTTTTAAATATATTGGATCCCCTTCATTCCAAACAATCTTTACCTCTTGATTATCTGATAAGTTTCCTGAATTTCTATGGGATTTTCCAGTAGGATAAATAGATTTGAAGTGCGTTGGCAACTTTAAAACGAATAAACTGTAAATGTAATTTCGCGAACAATATTCTCTGCGTAACTGAATAACTCTCAAGTTATCTGTACGCTTTCAACGGAAGGTATGGCAAAGCTCAAAAATGTCTGTAATCTGTATGAGGTCTGTATGCATGATCAAATGTCTGTATAAATACAGACATGTCTGTATATTTGGCATCACTGCTGGGTGGGTATCCTTTGTTTCATTAATTTTTGTTTCAATGGTCATCACTTGTTACTCACACCATTCAAGTTTGTGTTTTTATGTTGTTTTTGTTCATGGGGCCAATTATAGAAGTCGACGAAATTTTGTCGAGTTGGTCGACCCAGCAACACTAATGTTAAGCAGAATTGGTAGGAAATTGATTAGGAGCTAGATTCATTAGGACTACAAATTAGGTCAAATTTATTTTCTCGTTGAAATACTATTACTTTTGTAATTCTAATTTTGGCTCTCAAACCCAATTGTTGGCCGCACGGAAACTCAGAACAACCGTAAAACTGATGAGCTTTTGAAATTAATCTTACAACTCTGATTCTTTTTTCTAAAGTACTTCTGAACGCCTCTTTTTCGGTACATTGATACTTGCGATTTGGAAGTTTACCTTAAATTTAAGTGGTTTATGAAAATGTGTGTGTATATACAATCCAACGCCCACCTTCCGGCAGTGTTTTTATGGAAGAAAAATGTTTGCAGTTAAACGAACTGTTTTCGAATCGACAAACACTTTTAGCCCGGGAGTTGGAAGGTGATAGCTCTGTTGGGTTCCAGTGACCCATTTCAGAATGCCTGGTTACTCACGTCCATTCCGAGGTCACTTTCACTTACAACAAGCCCCGCATAGACACAGTACAAACATCAAATGGATATAGGTACCGTGCATACACTTCCATCATCAAATCTTACTGTTTTGAGGATGGCACGTATGTAGCAGTATCGTTCAAATTTAGTTATAATTAGATAGACCTCACCGGAAATTTTTGCTGATATACAGTCTTCACTTGGACGGCTTCCCTGTGATGCTAAAGGATGCTTTTATGTCTCTACACCCCGCTATTCGGCAAATATTTTCACATCATCCTTTTCGAATGGAACAGCCCGAATTCAATTAGTACTTCGCGCACAAATGCAATACAATGAAAATCACAGGTAAAAAAGCACTTCTGAGAAGAAATTTCACTTCAAAATCATAATCATTGTGCAACGAAAGAAAAAAAAACTTCATAGCTCTCCATCTGTACATCTGAAATTATATGCCAGTCACTCACACACGCATGCGCGTTAGCTTCGTTCGTTGCTTCTGACCAGCAAATGGCCGTTTTCTACGTTGCACTGGTTTTCTTTTTTCTCTCTCCACACTCTGTCAATAATCAAAATCCCCCGCTATGAGGCGACTCTATATCGCCTTCTAAACTGCTTATAATCATCAATTCACTCGCGACAAACCGGAAAAACGCTCTAATTTAATTATTTATGTCCGCGTGGCACAATACAAACAGCACAAACAAACACAATTAAGCTGATATCAACTCTTCCTCCGGATGCGGGGGCGAAGCACAAAAAATAAAAACAAAGAATGGGGAAAAACTACCGACCATCACAAATTTCGGGAGCGAATCGATTATATTCACTACATCTTACACAAAACACGTGGAGATTTTATGATTTCACTGTTCGTTTAGGTTGAATTACGAATATATTTTTGATTTTATTTTTCGCGAAAAGGATGCGGCAAAAACAAAACACGCTAGTTTCCAAGTACGGCTTGCTGCGATCCGATAATATAAGTGGTTTATGAAAATAGTCCTAAGAATTTCTAAGAAGTATAGATATAAACATCCTGGAAAGTTAGGAAGTAGATTCCCCAGAGACCCAGGAAGATAATTTATAGAAGTTCAGGAAGAGACTTCCTCGAATCAAAAAACTTCTCCGATGGCCAGGCAGAAACCTCTCAGAAGTAAAAGGAGCACTTCTTCATAGTTCAAGCAAGAAAAACCTCAAAAAATTCAGGACGAAACATACGCAGAGTTCAAGATCATAATTCACAGAACTTCCCCGAAAATCAGGAGAGGACATCTCACAGCTTCAGGAAGAAGTTGACTGAAGAGGACTTCTTGGAAGTTTGGAACTTTCCAGAGGTTTTGGAATTCTTCCCAGAAATTTCAAGTAGTTCAAGAAAAAAGTTCCCGGAATTTCAGCCGGAAGCTACCCAGGAAGAGCACTACCTATACATTCTCAAAAAAATCAGGAACAAACTTCCTCGGGACGAAACGTTATAGAAGTTCAGGAGAGCACTTCTAAAGTTTTAGGAAAAGACTTCCCAGAAGTTTCGACTGAAACTTCTCAAAAGATTAGTTGGAACTTTCCAAAAGTGCTAGACAGCTTTTGCAAAGCTCAGAAGAGAGCATTTCAGGATTTCAAAATTTTGCCAACACAAATTAATGGAATTCACTATACTGTCATAGTTGGATGACCCTCAATAATGGTAAAATTGACAATCAAATTTTTCTCAGAGTACGAAAATAAATTTTGAGTGAGTACATAGTGTACAGTAGATTCGATGAGCTACCTCCACCCGAATTTCAATTTAAAACATATTACTACTGATAAACTCAAATTTACCAACGACAACACTATGTTTCGTTTTCCATATTAAGTGTAAACACTCCAGCCATAATCCGATCAAATTAAATTAAATTAAATTCAACTTACCTTTTTTTTCCATCGTTCGCTGTTTAGAAATACGTCAACGGTGACAGAATCAGCTATAAAAGTAAATTCGTCGCTGAACCGAACAAAGCCCACCTACCGGCCAGGATAATGCAGGTGGCGAAGCGGAAAACTGGTCGACAGGAAGCAATACTGGAGTACTTTCGTAAGTAGATGTTTCTTTCTTTACCCTGTGAAGATTTACGTCCATCGGCCGTGTCTCAATTTATTTTTATTACACTCCCAGCTCATTTGTATTTAATAAATCAGAAATATGATCCGGTCTGTTGGAAAGATTAACTGGATTCGTGCGTTGCTTCAGCTGTTGTTGTTTGATATATCGGATCTTCATTCGTAAGGTGGTTCCTTCCGAAGGCAGATCACGTAGGTTCTGGCAGTAAATAATCTCCCCTCCACCTCTCGTGAGATGATGATTTGCTGCTACTTTCGAGCAGCAACAACGATTGAGATCAGACAAACTTCAATTCCAACTAGGAATGCAGATCTTGTTGCTTCATAATTGGTATAAATTACTCTCTACTGTTCCCTGGAGCATCGGTGGGTAGTTTCACTCCCAGCTCATTATTCATAATCTAGCGAGCTAACTATGTTTGCAATTGTAGTAAACTTTAGCACTTGATTCCGAGGAGCGGAGATACTATAGCTACATCGTTCCATAGAGGAACCCGGTCTACCAACTACCAGGCGAATGAAGTTGGTGCAATCCGTTTCGATTATGGTTGGTGGAAACTGCAGATTGCAGTTCAGTTGGGTTTCCTTTTACACGGTGGATGAGGTCGTCCACCAGCCCTGATATGTCATGCATCCAATGGAGCTGATGGTTTTTCGAAGACCACCGAGAAATTAGGGTGGGTGCATGATTCCAACCATCTTGTAATAGGAGGCCTCACTGTAGTAGATTTTAGGGGAAAGTGCAGAGTTTCATCACCATTACCATTGTCGTACGTGAATGTGTGGGACGGATGGTTGCTTCAATTTGGAAACTTTGGCCCTGCATGTCTAGACGCAGTAATGGCTCTCTAGGGGAGATGCGTTGAATGAATTCGATTTGGGACGATTACGAAATGGTTTGTCCCAGTATTGAAATAGTTTTTTCTTCAAGAAATCAGGCCAATCACAGAGAGTTTCAATTTTGGTTCTCGGATTTTCTTCGAATTTATTGTTCGAATATGATTTAGGAACCGATGTGACAGTTTTTGTTTTAATCGTGATTTTGCTAAAAAAAAAAGTTTATCCACCCCCAATGAAAAATTAGATTTTTCCCAAAAAAAAAACACCAGAAAATTAAAAAACGGTTAGTTATTGTTCAGTTGATTATTATTTATGTAAAAAAAGCCAATACATGCAAGTTCACAAAAAAAAAACAAATTCTCTTGCATTTGAGACATGATATTAAAAAAAAGTTAAAAAATAACTCAAACAAAATATATCAACTTCCCTGGCTCACAGAGTTTTAGTACTTCGTGTGACCACCTTTGGCTTCAATAACTGCTCGGCATCGTCATGGCATTGACTCAACAAGCTTAGCAGCTGTTTTGGGGTGATTTTGTCCCATTCTGTTGAGATTACCTGCTGCAATTGCTGGATGCTTGTGGGTTTTTGCTACTGGACCTTAATTTTCAAAATTGGCCAGAGATGCACGACCGGATTAAGGTCGGGAGACTGTGCTGGCCGCTCCATATCCTTGATACGGTTTTCCTTGAACCACTGCGAAACTAGCTTTGAGGTGTGCTTCGGATCTCCGTCTTGTTGGAACGTATATCGGCGCCCCAACTTTAGCTTTTGTGCAGACGCTGGTATACCTATAGTATAACTATAATTTCTATAGTATAACTATAGTTTTCGCTTCAAAATGTCCAAATAAACCTCCTTGCTCATGATTCCATCAATGAACTCAAGTTCTCCAACGCCAGCTGTAGTCATAGATCCCTACACCATTACTCTATCTGCACAGAAATAAATCAAAGTCATGCTCAGTTGGTTGAAAAATCAACGTAGATAAAGTAATTCACCACCGCCATGCTTGACTGTAGGCAGCAAACACTCCTCTTTCAAACTTTCACCGGTTCACCACCATTTTCTTGTGATACATTTTTTTTAAACTATTCACTAATAACTAATTCACATTTACAATTTACATATAGTTTCATTTACAAATTAAAGGTTCCATTTGGCTTTTACATTTTCTTTCTTTTATTTCTTCCCTTCTTATTCCTCCCCCCCCTGCCACACAACAAGCAAAGGACCACTCTTTCCTCTCTTTTTGTTCATGCAGGAGCGCTGCACGCAGCAGCATACTCACCACACTCTTCCTTTATCTGTAAGGAGTGTATCGAATATAAGCTATCCACATACATTTGCGTTGTACGCATGTATTTGTGATGGTTTTTTATGCTCTGAACACTGCATGCTGTGCGTTTGACTGTCAGCTTTCTTTTGTTTACTGGTTAGTGCGGTTCAAATTCTGCGTTTTCAAAATGTCGCGTATTGAAAAGGAAGTGAAAATTAAGGTTCTGGACACATGGCTAACTGAGAAGGGTACTACTATGCGAAAATTGGCGAAGCGGTTTGGAATTCATCATGCGAGTGTTAAAACCATCATTAATAAGTTTGGGGAACACTATTCTTTGGAAGAGCTACCAGGAAGAGGCAGAAAACCCGGTTCTTCCAACCCGAAACTGGAGCAGAAAGTGGTATCTCTAATCATGAAGAACAAATCAATGTCAATACGTGATTTGGCCAAAAAAGTAGGAACGAGTGTCGGAATGATCCAGCGTATCAAGAGGCGAAACCACCTGAAGACCTACAAGAAGCAGAAAATCTCGAAACAAAGTGCAGAACAGAAGAAGCGAGCAGCAACAAGGGCCCGTTAATTGTATTCGCGTCTTTTGCAGCGTCCGGATGCATGCGTTTTGATGGACGATGAGACCTATGTAAAGGAGGACTCAAAAACCCTTCCAGATCCACAATACTTTACTGCCGTCGTTGGGGAAGATGTGAGCGATGCGGACAGGTCGATTCAAGTGGAGAAATTCGGTCGAAAGGTACTGGTATGGCAAGCAATATGTTCCTGTGGTTTGAAGTCAACCATTTTTTACACTACCGGAACTATAAATGCGGAAATCTACCGATCTGAGTGTCTCCAGAAGAGATTGTTGCCTTTATATAAGAAGCATAGTACATCTCCACTGTTTTGGCCGGATTTAGCGTCGGCTCACTATGCCAAAACCACTCTCAATTGGCTTGCGGAAAAGGGTATAGATTTCGTTGAGAAAAATATCAATCCACCAAATTGCCCTCAGCTTCGACCTATCGAACGTTACTGGGCAATCGTGAAGAGGGTTCTTCAAGAAGACTGGTAAGGCAGCTGGGAACATGCAGGAGTTCAAAAAAATTTGGGCTCAAGCGTCCAAAAAATGCGATGCAACACTTGTCCGGAACTTGATGAAGAGCATTCGATCCAAAGTTCGTGAAAATTCGTGAAGGAATAACTTAAATTTCATCCGGTCTTCATTATGTTCAAGTTTAACCTCGTACAATAAAGGATCAATTTTTTGTATGAATAAAATATCGGTTTTCAACATAATTTGAAAGAAAGTTTGTGGATAGCTTATTTTCGATACACTCCTTACACTCAGCAAAGCAAACAAGCCAAATACACAAACTAAAAGGAGAAACTTAACCTTTAACTTAACCTATTTGGAATTTTTACAATTTTTACAATTTACAACATATATATCGAACGCTTCAAATTTAACATTTGAATGTTTCTATTATTCCACCTTCTTTCACGAATCATTTTATGAATATATCAAGATTGTTGTTCTTTGATTTCATGTTAAAGCTTATTACTAACGTTGTCAACCACAAAGCAACTTTGCTTTGATGTTGTTCCTTTTCTATGTTTCTAAAAAGTAATTCTTCAGGATCGCTAACTAGAATATTCAACTTTTGCTGAATGTTGATAGTTATCCAATCCCAAATGATTTGACTGTTTTTACAAAACTCAATTCTGCATTCTATTGTATCAATTTTTTCACAATCTTCGCATAAATTATTCAAAGTTCCAGATATGTTTTTAACATACAGTTTAGATTTTGTAGCAATTATTTCATTGAGCACAAAAAACAAAAAGTGTTTTTTCCTCTGAACTCAAGAAGTTAGAATCAAGATTCTGCCAATATAAATATTCCAGGCTTTTAGTGGATATTTGGTTTCCATTTTTTCGTGACATGTTTTGCTTACTCAATAAATAATTATAAATCATTTTACTTGTAAAATCATTGATAATCTTTTCAATGTTCATGGCTTCCCGGATCCATTCTTTTGCATTTCGACTGATAGAACACCTAAGGTCTGTATCCACATTAATCCGGACACCTTCAAATCATTGTAACTTTTGAAATATTGCACGTAGGAATGAAAAATTTCACTGTGGTATTGCTGAGAGTCTATGATGAAAAAGACTATGATTGATGTTTACATTTCATGTTTAGTATTCAAGATGGCGACGAAAGAAAAACAAGTGCGCGAGCAAATTTTGTACGGGCGTACGGCAAATCCTGACTTGTCAATACGGGACCTTGCAAAAACATTGGATTTGCCTAAATCCACTGTTCACGATGTGCTCAAATCATTTTCGGAACGTTTGACGGTGGAGAGGAAACCGAGAAGTGACAAAAACATTGGACGCGCTCTGATCCTGTCATGGACCGAAAGGTGAAAAGGATATTAACGAAAAACCCAAATCTCTCCATTCGAACGGTGGCTCGTAAAATAGGGATGTCGCCTGGTTTTGTCCAAAAATCAAAACAACGTTTGGGACTTAAGTCGTATAAAGTAAAAACAGTTCCAAATCGCAACGGCAAACAGAACTTGGCAGCAAAATCACGGGCTCGACGTTTGTATTGCGAATATTTGACGAAGTTTTCATGCGTTGTTATGGACGATGAAACTTATGTCCTGGAGGATTTCAAGCAGCTTCCAGGGCTGGCTTTTTATTCTGCTATGGCTAGAAATGCTACAGCTGAGCATTTCAGAACGAAGAAGGCATCGAAATTTCCCAAAAAATACCTTGTGTGGCAAGCAATTTGCACGTGTGGCAAAAAGAGTAAATCTTTCGTCACTACAGGCACAATCAACAAGGAGATCTATCAGAAAGAGTGTCTGCAGAAGCGATTGCTACCCTTTATCAAAAGTCACAAAGAAAAACCTTTGTTCTGGCCCGATTTGGCATCATGCCACTATGCTAAAACTGTGATGGAGTGGTACCAAGCAAATCAAGTGAACATTGTACCAAAAACCTCAAACCCGCCAAATTGCCCAAAGCTACGACCAATCGAGAGATATTGGGCTCTGATGAAGCGGAAGCTTTCTGGAAAAAGCAAGGAATCAAAGATTTCAAACACTTCCAGCAAATTTGGACAAAGACGGCTTCTACGATTTCTGAAGAGTCTTTACAAACCCTAATGGACGGAGTTAAGGGCAAAGTTCAAAAACTTTATGCAAATACCGAATAACTATGTTTTGTCTTCACGAATTGTTAAAACACATCCCATGAATCTGAAAAAAACAACTACGACGGAAATGTAATGCGAAATTTATGTTTTATTCATGTTTTGAGGTGTCCGGGTTATTGCGGATACAGACCTTATGAGCTTGCGCTATGATAAAATCGCCTTTTCTACCATTTATGTCACGGTGAAGAATGTTCTTAATGAATAAGGATTTCATCTTATTTTCAGCATCAAAGAACGCAAGACCTCCTTTAGCAGTATCAAGAGTTAACTGGTTTAAACAAACTCTAAAAATTCCTACGCCTTTGAAAATGAAGTTTCTACGCAAAGTTTTAATCTATGGCTATATGCGAGTTGTTTGGAGGGTAAATTTGAAATAAATACCAGAGGTTAGAAAGAATGAGGTTGTTCAGTATCCAAGATTTCTGAAAGATATTTAAGTGATGTTTTCGCTGTACTGCAATCAATAAATTTATTGATTTTATAATTTTTAAATAGTTGACGTCAACAGTATCATAAAATTTTTTTTAGCAATTTCTACTCGAAGTATTTGCAAAGAATCAGTTTCTTGCAAAAGATGAGGACCTGTGCAGCAAATATTTAGTCTAAGGGAAAATGATTTCTTAGCATTCAGTTTAAATTTGACCATATCGGCTAGAATTATCGATTATTTCTAAAACTTTTTCGAACTCTTCATCGTAACGAATAAAGATGACTGTATCGTCTGCATAGGTGATAACTTTATAAAAGTTATTGTCTATGAAACAATCTTTTATACTGTTACTTATTTTTCTAATTAAAGGTTCTCTATACAAAATAAACAGCGCCATGCTTCAGGGGCAACCTTGACGAACTGATGATTTGATAGGAATTGCATTTGTTAACAGACCGTTAAATAACACTTTGAATGTAGCTTTACTATAGACGAATTTCACGTCAACTCATCCAGTGATTGGCAGCACCCTCTTAGTATCCAATGAAACTTTGTGGGTGTGTAGACTATGTCTTTTCAAGCAACTTTGCAAACCTTGTTTTTTTTTTAAATTTATCTAGACTGCCATTTGAAAAGGGCTCAAGTTTTTTGATAGTTTTTTTTTTAAATCAACAAACTCAAAAAGGACAAGCCTTACAAAAAAGTTATGTATAAGTGACTATTAGAAAATCGTCTTAACTTTTATGAAAAAATTGTAAAAATTGTAAAATCTATTCTTACACGCTAAAAAAATATATTTTAAAATTTAAAGTTAATTTACAAAAATGGCTATCTTAGAATTGGACGAAATTTTTTCTTAAAAAAGGCAATATAATTGTCTGAAAGTTTGCCATACAGTGCAAGATGGGCACTTTTAAGGAAAAAAAGTTTTTCTAACATCTAATTTTTCATGTCCTATTTTTGTCGCACCCATTCGTCTTATAATATGATGATGATGATGATATAAAACTACCATCTATTGTAGCAAGGTAACTTCCCATAGCAGTGGAATAATCTGAAAAACGATTTGATCAGGATTCTATTATTGTTTGTGATCTTCAAGCTCCTGTATGAAGGACCAAAAACGTTTGGGCGGGCCCGTAAGCAGAGACACTTACGCGAAACCCGCGAATATAGGGAAAAGAATCTCCTTCCAAAAGCAAGTTCACACTCACAGCATTAGAATCGAGCCCTCGATTGAGAGAATAAACCCAATAGATGGGGTCGAAGAGCCCACCCTCGATCCGCGAAATGTTAACAATAGGGAGGAGGCAGTCCCATGCTCCCTATCCAAATTGTTTTACTTGGGTGCCCTGATGGTCCCTCCCTTTCCCCGTTATATGTTATTTAATATTTAGTATATTTTGTACACACAATATTAGGATATCATTATAGACAAACATGCCAATTTATTCAAATTTCAAACTTGAATGATACTACCAATGGATTGTTACTGAAAAATAAATAAAAATTAGATATGAATTAATATCCTTCTTGTCCTGAAAAAGCTGAAAACAGAATAGATCATTCCAAATATCAAAGATAAAATTTCAGTAAAAGATATTGTTTTAAAAGACATGTAGTAATATTTTTTCTTTATACTGTTCTAGTTACATTTCAAAGATAGCAATTGGAGTGAACGAAGAGTCCGGTTTGATGATTCCTGAAATAAATGGCTTATCTACCATAATGCCACTAAACACAATATTAAAATATAATCTTACATTGCTTATAAGCTCATGCCAGTCTTCTAGTAGTTGAAATTCAGAAGTGCAATTTTAAATTAAGTGTAATGCTGAAATGCTGAAAAACAAATTGAGCCTTTGATGCCCGTCGTGTTTCTCCCGGCTCTTACATGGTTTTGGAATGCAAAAATGATTCCAAAGCGTGCTGAAATTATTGATAAAATGAGAATGGGAAATATACAATATGATTTAAAGGTACACGATCTTCAGTCGCACCCCCTCACTTCGCTATTGTCAGATTGACAACATTGCCCAGGCTACGCCAACCAGCGTCTCCATGTTTCAGCTGGCAGTCTTTTGTGATCATATGACTCGTGGAGGCGTGAGGTAGGAACTTGTGAGGACGAGAGGTCGGCCGCATCCTCCTTCGAAGTTGTCAACTCACAATTTGAAGCCCCGCACCCACTCGTCTTATAATATGGTCCTAAAACCTCACAGAAGCCAATCAAATTCAATTATAATGACAATTTAAATTTTTTAAGGGTCTTTCAATGTTTGAAAAATCGAGGCTACCATTTGGCATTTTGGCTTATTCATAAATTATTATTTTTTTCTTAATTTTTAGTGATAATACAATTAAATCAGGTGAATGATCCTATTTATTACCAAGACTTTCAATATTACAAAAAGAAAGATTGATTGGAAAACAAAAGCTTTATCGTAATATCTGAAGTATTGACCCATGACTCAATAGCAGTTCAGTTGTTTGTTACAAAATTGCTAGATTTCATCAAACAAAATTCAACATATATCTCAAAAAACTTTGTCAGCTTGTGCATTTTCAAGTCAAAGTATGGATTGAGAGCAGAATGGCACTTCTCTGCAACGTCTCATGTGAAAGTTCCATGTGATGCTATTGGTGGTACTCTCAAGCGAATGGCAAAGAAAGCAAGCCTTGCTCAAGATTATGGAAACACTAACAAAACTCTTCGGGAACTGTATGACTGGGCAGTTGATCAGACAAATAAAAGTATCACAAAACTGAATTTTTGCTGCATATCAGCTGAACAGTATGAAAAAATGTCAGAAGAACTTGGGGAGTTCTATGGCCACGTAATGACAAAACCAGCTACCCAAGTTCATTGCTTTGTACCTATTTCAGCTAGAAGGTTTTCTGATTCAAAGAATAATGCAAAGAAATTTACTTTGTTTGTGAAAGATTTTTAAACTAAATAGATGAAGCTATGTTAATAACTAATACGTAAATATGTACATATAAAAAATAAAAAAAATAAAACCCTTACCAAGCAAAAACCATAATTCATATAACTTCATATTTGAATAGTCTTTAAATCGATATGCATTAAGTCTTATCACATTAGAATTTTCTGATTTGATAAGATTTGATGCATATCCATTTAAAGACGATTCAAATATGACGTCCATTATTTTTTTAGGTTTATCAGCCCCCCTCTATCACAATTTTTCCCATACATTTTACACGAACTGTAACAAATCTTCCCCTTCCCTCCTCCCTTCCTCTTCTCCCCTCAAAGATAAACGACTCCATATTGGAACAAGCAGTGATGAATTACTTTTACTTAAAAGTACATTTTTGGTTCTGTTTTACTGATGTAAAGGGAAATTGAACGTTTTTGACCCTGTTCAAATGTTAGTCTAGATGATTATTGTTTTTTGCAAAGATGTTCAATACTTTCATTCTTTATGACTGGTAAATTTTATTGGATTCTATAGGGGTGTTGAATACCATAACTAGACGAGTTTGAGTGATACACGCAAAAATAGGACATGAAAATGTATTTGTTAGAAAAACTTGTTTTCCTTAGAAGTGCCCATCTTGCAATGTATGGCGAACTTTTATATAATTATATTGCTTTTATTAAGAAAAAATTTCGTCCATTTCTAAGATTTTTTGAAAGATTTTTTTTGAAAATTGACTTTAAATTCTAAAATATTTTTTTAAGCGTGTAAGAATCGATTTTAATTTTTTTCATTAAAGTTGAAACAATTTGCTAGAAGCCATTTTTTTGTAAGTCTTTTCCTCTTTGAGTTATGTTGATTTGAAAAAAAAATCGATCAAAAAACTTAAGCCCTTTTCAAGTGGCAGTCTAGATAAATTTTGAGAAAACAAAGTATACAAAGTTGCTTGAAAAGCCATATGTCGTTTTCGGTTTTAAACCTGGGTCAGGTCTGACTCTGACTCGCAATTACCGAACGAAAACGGATCCAGAGTCGAGTCAGTATGATAGTTTTAGTGCAAAACATAAACATAAACAAACATAAACATTTTATTTGGACAGTTCATGTTTATGAGTGTTGGTGAACCCAGGTTGGACCCCGAAAAAACTTGAGAGCGAACCTCATCGATGTTGGGTCGGATCCAGAGCGGATCCAGGTCCGACCCGATTGAATAAAAAAACGTTTTGACAGCTGTTAGGGCGGACCTAGGGCGAACCCAGTTCCGCACTGGCAATAACCGAAAACGACAAAAGTCTTCACTCCCACAAAGATTTATTGGATTTTGAGAGGGTGCTGCCAATCACGAAGACGAGTTGGCGTGAAATTCGTCTAGGGTACGGGACGGGTTTTAAGCAGTTTAGTCAGCACCTGAGACATTTGATGAAGCTGTATGTAATCTATAATTAGAACTGCCAATATTTTGACGTTAATCCTCCTGCTTATTTCTGATTTATCGGAACATACATTCAGCAACGAGGATTAGACTCTGAAAATTTCATAGCCATGGAATAAAGTTCCCAATTGCAGGGACTTCTTAAACGCATGCGGATTGATTTCCGATCAAGAAAATGTTTTCTTCAGCTCCGCAATCTGTACATAAACTAACAATATTGTTTGAGTGCGATTCCGTGCATGAGTGCGAAGGCAAAATGAAATAGGCCAGTTGACGATTTGCTACGAACGTAAATTTCCTCAACCCGCTCCTTCGTTTTACCCATCCGCTCTCGAAAACAATCAACCAAAACATGTCGATTGCTATGATCACAAACTCGTCTACTAGTAGGTTATGAGACAGACGCAGGGATGCCAGATTTATTTTTTCAATGTCTGCGATAAACATTTGAAATGTCTGGGAATGTCTAAAAAAGTCTGTAAATATTTTTTTACAAAATTGGACTTCTTTCAACGAAAAGACGTTGCGAGTTATGTCATTTTCAGTATATGTGTGATTATGTAAACATGTCTGCATCTATTTCTTAGATTATATGCAACCTTACACTATTGTTTCATGTTTTTAAAGTGACACTTAAGCTTGAAACATTCGCATAGATGACACAATTTACTCAAGTTTTATTTTCCCCTGTAACGTTCTTTTCGGTTTTGGATTTTAAAATCAAAATTTAGTTTCATTTGATAAATTCAACATTCATTTTTCTTTTGTCCAAAAATAACCATTGAATTACAATAAATTACAGAGTCAATTTTCCGTGACAAAAATAAAAAAGTTTAATTCAAATTTTTATTTGTATTTCATTAATAAAAAAAAACACTACACTGAAACTTATTGTTATGAAATAAAATGTTTAAAAATTGTTTTGTAGTTAAACTCAAGGGGCTGTCAACTTTCGTATCTTCGATTTATCCATTGGTAGGGTATGTGTCGCTTGACTCAGCCTAATATGCAAGAACGATTACATTTTTACTATAACTCATAAAGCATTTTTGCTGTAAGTGATATTTAGCTTGGTATTCACTTGCTTAGATACGTTTAATAAGATGTTTTGTAGTATGTAACATCGAATGCTATACAACTCGTTTCAAAAAGTCAAAAACTTTCGAGGGATATGAATTTAAAGTCGGTCTATAAGCATCAAATTGCGTCTATTCATGGATGCAACTTCGTCTCATTCGATCGATTTATTATTAAATGAAGTCTACGTACGATTTTTTTTTCGAATGATTTTATGATTGAAAGCATTGCCAGCTGTATTAGCTTTATCCAACAATTTCACAAAACAAACGAAACTAAAGCTGCTTTGCAACACTTAAGAGATTTTCACATATGATTTATTGGCCGTTCGATAATGAAAACATAATAATTCACTCTGCACTAGTCGAGACCTTTGGTTTGTGTTTAAATGAGCTATTTGTAAAATATTCAACCGAAACTCATCGATTTCCATTGAAATTTTAGCCAACAACATTATTTTTACTAAGTTATCAAACCAATAGGCCATAAAAGGGAACAAAGAAAAAAATATGTCCCTAACATTATGTCCACGGGTTTCTTGATAAATCATTGTTATTTTATCTATGTGAACAGTTAGATAATAACGTGTGATTATTTTCTGTACATCTAGGCTGCATTATTGGGTTCATCGGTTCCATTTAGCCAAATTTAGATCATTCGAAGATTATACAGATGATCTTTTCAACTTGAAATCATGATGTCTAAAAAGTTAAGAAAATCGAAATTAACACGGAAGTAAACAACAGCAAATTATCGCTAAACTAATGACATATTTGGTACATAGGCCGAATGAAGGAGCTAGGCTAACATTACATCCCCTTACCCTATTAAAAAGGTGCATTTTATCTTTTTTTGTTTAAATATTTTTGTTATATCGTGTACGTTTATATAATGGAGTATTTAGTGTTATTTTGCGTATTTTGTATGTTACGCAGTATTTCAGTCTAGTATTAAAAATAAGAATTTTTTTAAACCCCCCTTTTTGGGCTTATCTTACTGTTCCTTATTAGTGAGTTTATTCGTATTTTGATACGGAGGTATATATTTTTTAAAGCTTGGATTTATGGTTTATTTGATGGATAGAGTTGATTGCTTCTTGGTTGAAATACTCAGCAACCCTTTTTTTACGGTAAATTTTTCAAATATGATTTGTATTGTTGTGAAAATTTATTTTTGTTGTGACTTAATGGCAATGGACCAATATTACCAACTCTTTGCCAGTAATTTTCATGGTGCCAATAGCAATGAAGATTATTGTATTTGTTTGTGGTAGATGGATGGATAAGAAAATTCTATTCATAACCCCCATCCCTTACGCATGGTTCGAACACGACCATAAGTAGCGACTCCATGTTACCCTTGGAAAGGGCCTATACGCTGCGTATCTCCGGGCCCTTTGTTTCTCCAAGTGGCCCACCGCTTTTGTTTCCTCAAGGATTGCAACTTTAAAAATAAATTATACCTACACAGGAAACAATCTTGTAGTAAAAACTAACATTTTACCCGACTATGCCTATCTTCAAAACTAGCATGAAATTTCAGTCAAATTTACTACGTTTATGGTAAAACTTTCAACATTTATGGTATATTTGACAGACCTCATATTGATATCAATCGCACCATGGTTGATCTAATCGCAGGTATGGTAAAATTAAACGCATTTTTAGTCAGGTGAAAATTGTTGGTGTTTGCGCTTAATTTAACCCTCGAAATGGTAGTTTCTACTGTGGTTTTTTTTTGCGTGTACGCTATTTTAAAATATTTCAACTAAGCTTCTAACCGTATCTACTATACTGTTCAGATCCTGGTACGTTTCATATCCGAACTTCAGAGAATACATTTATTTGAAATTTAAAATATATTTCAAATGTCTGTAAAAGTCTGCAACATAAACAAAATGTCTGCTAAATGTCTGCATCGTTGAAAAAGTCTGCAACAAAAGTGAAAAGTCTGTAAATTTACAGACATGTCTGTAAATATGGCATCCCTGGACAGACGTACACAGCCAGGTTGTCATTGATCTTTAGATTGGCAATGTGTATTTCTTATTTCATTTACTCTCACGCAAATGTTAGCCAAAGCGAATGTGACGACAAACGGGATGCTTCGTTTAAAAACAAAGAAATGCAAGAGACAGCAGGCTTCACGTTACATTACCGGTGCGCCATATCCATGGTTAACAAAGAAGAGAGGAAACATGGGCTCTCTCAAAAGCAACAGTGATGCCATAGCTGCCGCTCAACAGCGAAGCATTATTTATCGGTGGGTACTATTGGACAGTTCCAAAACATATTTTTCATAGCAAATAATAATGCCAGATGATAGACAATATAATCAATAGCATAGATCAATCTCCAATGACTGGAAGAATCATAAAATAAATAGCGATTTCAGATTATCTAAATATGTAATAAATTTAACTCAATGTTCAACATCACATTCTGGCAACAAGCCTAGTTGTAAGAGAGAGAGAGAGAGAGAGAGAGAGAGAGAGAGAGAGAGAGAGAGAGAGAGAGAGAGACTGATGAAGACACCCAACTAACATTTTTCATTAGGTAAACGCTTCATTGGCAATACGTATACAGCTTTAAACTGAGTAATGGTTAAATAGTGGTTGCACATGCGCCCAGCCAATATTTTCACAGGCAAATCTGGCGAATCTACACAGCTTCATGAAAATGCGAAAAGATAGCATGAAGCGTGTATACTGTTTTTAAAAAGTTAGTATTATCACCAATTTGCAGCTTCTATGCTTGATAATCATTCTCTCAACTTTATCTCAACTTGTATACAGCTGATAGTCTGCTATAGATACGCTTTAGTCCAACTAACTAAACAATGATCTTATAGTGTGCAAATGATAGCTTTTGTACAGCCTTTCGATAAACCGTCATGCAGAATAGGTAATCGGCTTATACATAGCCTAGGAAGCTTTTATCCAAAAATTATACAACTTATTACTTTACTGTTCTCAAAGACAGTACTTTTGAAGCGCATATTCAGCATATTTATTCGTTCAAAGCAATTTCTATTTTTAGAACTGTGGCAAGCAGCGTTTTATTGCTAGTCTTAACACGTTGATAGAAACGCTTAAACATAGTTACTATACAGCAATCGAAAAAAATATGTATGTCAAACACAGTTTACAATATTCGTGACGAAATTACGGCAATGTTGCTTTTTACCGTTGTAGAGTGCAATTTACATCTAACTATATGAATTATATATTATAATGTTTTTATCAATATATTTATATATCACTTACCAGCGTACTTAACCAGATTCGAACTCTGCACCTTCGCCATAAGATCCGTGACTGTATCCTCTGATCCATATCAGCGGTGAGGAATTCCAGTACCCGTGTTCTAAGTGTTCAAACCAGATTTTAGTTCTAATAATGCTGAACAACAATGATTGCTGAAGCTCTTTATCAACTGGCTCATACTGTTTTGAAAATCAGTGTTACCAAAATTATTTTAATCTATACATGATCACCATCCACTTTTCGATGTTATCTGTGCCGTTCTCGGACCATTTGTTATTATTTTTTTAGATACTTTATTACTTCTTATAGTAATAAAAATTGTACAGTCAAAAAGAAAATTTTATTAAAATTGGGTACAAGAATTTCCTGTGATGAACAAAAAATTCCACTAAGACCGGGGAATGAACACCTGATTTACTGCTCAGTGGCCCGATAGAATAACCGCTAAGCCACCGATACATATTCAACAATCTTTTCACTAATTGTGTATAAGAAGTAAACGAATCTTATTTTGAATTTATGTGACTTAATATTATCAAAGCAATGAAACACAATAAACTTCAACAGAAATTGTTCGCTTAAATCCAACCATATTTTATTTAATCCTATACACACAAATTTGTATCCGTTTATTATTTAACCGTTTTACGGTGCACAAAATCCTCATCAACTGAAACTTTTTGCTTAGATGTGCCAGACAGTTTCAAAGGCAACTTTCTAAGCCTTGGTGTCAATATAGTCCACCTGGAATATCGACAACCGGAGTACTCGAAGGAGTTCTCAACAATGTTCCAGGATCTGATGGTAGATGAATGTCATTGTATTGATTTTTACGTATTGCTAAGAGATCCTTCAATGTGAGGTGGGATGTGTTATGCTTCATTGCCCATTCCTGAAGATCATCACGAGAGGTATCATCAGTTTTTCGGTAGTAAGTACCGCTTTTCTTATATGTCTTCAAAATCCTTCGAAACATTATGAAATCTAAATACTCTGCTTGATAAAATGGACGGTATTCCTTTCATTTCGTTTGACAACTCAGACGAATGGTTGTAAGGTGGTTGACATAACATGAAATGAATGCGCTTACTTAGCTACACTCAGGAAATTATCCGTACGGTTTTCATACGATCGGAACTATGAACCACAAAGCAAGGGTCCAAGACTCATTCCATACGAAATCGTATGAAATGATTTGATGCATTGGTCGACTAAAACATGTCTTTTATATACTTTCATTTGACATCACTTATCATGCGTATATAGTCTCGTCTCTGGATCCCGAGGTTCATGGTTCGAATCCCACTTGCAACTTTTTTTTCTGAACTTCCCATTAGATATTCGTATGAAATTTGAAACAATATTTTCTGGCAAATTTCCATACGATATTTCTATGAATTCCTCGCGATTCGTTCGCTCGCTGTATGAATTGCAAATCAATATAATTCAATAACTGCAAAGATGCTGCATACTCTGTGCTGCAACTGCTTTCACAACATTCTATACAGCTATAATCTCTTAGCTGTATAGCGGCTAAGGTATTTTTAATATAAAGGCTATTGAAAAGCTGTAACAAAGCTAACAAATAAAACTGTGTATAAGAAAACAAAATGATAATTCAAAAGCTTAACCAATTAATTTCTTAGCTACATAAACAAGCTGTGTAAACGCAGACAAACATTGTTCGTATAAGAGCTTTCTTTTCAAAGTATGCAACCGAGAGCTAAATGTTGTGTTACATTTCTGTACTGTATCGGTTTTTTAATTCTGCTTATAGCTTATTTCGCTTCATTTGCATTTATACAATTATAAAACAGCTTATAAGTTATAAACTTCGGCTTAGGCAACTAAAAATGTTAGTTGGGCATGCTCTCCGGTACACGCGATTAAATGCAAAATACACAAAGGCAACATTTGAGTGAACTTCTTCAGCAGATAAGAAACGGATGGTTTCTAGATGATGTATTTTAAATCTTCAAAATGACAGTAATAACTTGGTTATTGATCATGATTCATATATCGAATCATGGGCCCAATAGATAAAGCTTATGATCATATCATTATAAGTGAAATAATTTGGAAAATGTAGGAGTTATGGACCTATTTCTTAACAACTGATTAAAATAGTGACCCCTGCTTAAGCCGTTCCCTACCCTAGTTACTGAGGACTATTATTCTCAATATACTTTGGGAGCGAAACGAAATGTACGACTGTATCGATCACGCACTTGTCCGAGAATGACCATTTGACCTAAATAGCATTTTTTTTCGTTTGACCAAATCGTTGACCAAATCACATTATTCCAGTCATCACTGGTCCACTATGTGATCCTGGACCCTCTTCAATCTTTTTTTTTTTATATGTTTGCGGAGAACCATGGCTTCTAAAGTACAACTCTGCCCTTAAGACTTTTCTTATAAAGACGATTTCGTACGGATTGTGATGTCAGTTGGAATGGAATGGAAAACTCGCTTTCAATCTTTTCGCAATTTTCGGAGCTGATAGTCTCTGGTCCAGCTCCGCCTTCTTCACGATAGTTCTGTCAATTCGGTTAGTTGTCTTTGAAGGACGCCCCGATCGCTTAGCTGGTGAGCTAGAATCACACTTTTTTTTACATCTGCACAATCCTAGCGACCGTATCTTTGTAAAGCCGGACAATATCGGCAATATCATGGTAGCTTTTGCCAGTTTTGTGTTGTTCAATAACACTAGTCGGCAGCGTTTCACTCCTTTCAAGTATATATGATGAATTTTATAGATTTTGCCACGCTGAATTCAAATATGGGCTCAAGAATACTGTAACACGTCCAGTTTTTGAGAAAAATGTAATTAAAATTCACAAAAACACGTATTTCCGTAGTAATATGATCTACCTCATCAACAACCAGAATATTGGCTCTGCTCTTTGCTAGGTGGACTTGGATTTTATGGAATGGACCTCCCTGAATCCATTCGTGAACACAGATTTTTCGTAACACATAAGATCAATGAAATAAACCGGGATTTCATTCACAAAATTACGAATTTTTATAAAAATCAAGATTTTCTATTTTGAAAACATGAATTTCAGCTCCGCCCTTTGAATGCTGGGCTTGGATTTTATGGAATGGACCTCCCTGAATCCATTCGTTATCACAGATTTTTCGTAACACGTAAGATTAATGAAATAAACCGGGATTTCATTCACAAAATTACGAATTTTCATAAAAATCAAGATTTTCTATTTTGAAAACATGAATTTCAGTTCCGCCCTTTAAATGCTGGGCTTGGATTTTATGAAATGAACCTCTCTGAATCCATTCGTGTTGAAAAAAATGAGTTTTTATTCACAAAATTGCGAATTTTCATGAAAAGCAAGATTTCCTATCAGTCAGGCAGTCAGTCAGTCAGTCAGTCAGTCAGTCAGTCAGTCAGTCATATAGTTGAAATTTTCTCTATATTTTTCAACTTAAATTCACTTTGTTTTCTTTTTCCTTTTATAGTTCTCCAAAGGTGTTTGTCTCTGTAGCATCCAGCAGTAGTCCGCTAGCATCGCTGGGCTCCATTTGCCAGCAATGTTCTTTTCAGTATGTGCGATATCTTGATGAAATCGTTCTCCATGTTCATCTGAGACGGCTCTCATATTCTCTGGGAAGAAGTCCAGATGAGAATGCAAAAAGTGCAATTTAAGTGACATATTACATCCCAGTGCAGCATACGAATCAACCAGCTCTTGAACGATGAGTACATAATCCGGAGACTTTTCATTTCCCAAGAAGTGACCACAAACCTTTTGGAACGCATTCCATGCTCGTAACTCTGTCGCGTTAAGAGTTTGCTGAAAATTGTCGTCTTTAAGGAGTTTCCTAATTTGAGGGCCAACAAATACTCCTTCTTTCACCTTGGCTTCGCTCAATCTCGGAAACTTTTTCCTCAAAAAACAATATGGTTCTCCTTGAATATCCAGCTTTTTGACAAATTTTTTGATCAACCCAAGCTTAATATGTAGCGGAGGTAGTAAAATTTTGTCCCTGTCGACAAGAGGCAGATTTGACACATTTTTCTTCCCAGGTACCATCTCGGTACGTGCTGGCCAATGCTGCTGGTGGTAATGTTTATCCCTCGCACGACTGTCCCATTCGCAGAGAAAACAACAATGCTTTATGTAGCCTCCTTGAAGCCCAGTGAGCAATGCCACTAGCTTAAGGTCTGCACAGAGATTCCACTGGTGTTTCGAATATTTGATCTTCTCCAAAAGTGTTTTTATGTTCTCATAAGTTTCCTTCATGTGAGCTGCAAATGCAACTGGCACTGAAGAATAAATACTTATTTCCATTGTGCAGTAACACTGCCTTCAAGCTTTTGCTTGAAGCGTCGATGAAGAGCCTCCAGTCAGTTGCGTGATACTCTAACTGTAGCTCTTCCATTAAACCTTCGATGTTGTTGCAAAAGACAAGATCACCGTCCATCGAAAAATATTTAATGTTATCTGAATGTCTCTTCCTATAAGATGACACCTTTACATCTTTTTCCAGGACATTCCACTGCTTTAGCCTTGAAGCTAGCAGCTGCGCTTCGGTCTTGGGTAGCTCCAAATCTCGAATCAAATCGTTCAGCTCCTCTTGGGTTATAACATGCGGTTCCTCAGACTCCGAAGGTAAAAAATCTGGATCATCCTGAAAGCTTTTCTCAGATTCGCCTGGTTCCGAATCCAACTCATCAGCACGTCCAGCAATATTTGGAGATATTGGAACTGGCATTGCTTCGGAGTGCAATGTTGGCCTTGATGGTTATTCGATTGTATGCTTCAAAGCTTTGGAAAATCCATGAATTTTTGTCAAACAAAAGTAACAATCGCTCATGTGATTGGTTGGATTAGTCCACACCATAGGTTTGGCAAAAGGTAAGCCTTTGTGCGTACCTTTCATCCAACCAAGCAATGTTCGGTAGCATGAGCAACAGGAGTATGTTGGAACCCATGGAAACTCACGATTTGGAAGCTCCTTGTCAAAATACAGCTGATATGCTGTCTCCAACAAAGGTGTAAACCCCTTTCTCTGTTCCTTCAATATCACGTCTCCACAGCGCCGCCGCGCCACGCCGCCGCCGCTGACGATTTTACTATGCCGCCGCCGCCACTATTTTCGACCGGCGCGCCGTTGCATTTTTTCCCCGCGCCGCCGGGCAATTTGAGGCACGCCGATGAAATTTTTCACCGCGTTTGCATCCCTTCAGTTATGTTCATTAGCCCTTTTAAAATCTGCTTTTATTACAAATGATGACATCTCGATGCGATGTGCCATCCAGAGGGGTGCGTATGAGACGGTGATCAGCTTTGTCGTTTCGTTCTAGCAACTGCAGTGTACATTTTCGTGTTTCGACTTTCAGCAATTTCGCGAGTGCGTTTCAATTCAAATATAATAAAATGTCCGCCTTAAAGGTCCAGAAAATTTCCATCGAGAGTGTACATTTTGATACCACAAATAATGGTAATCGAACTGGTGATGTGTGGAAAAAATTAATGCACTAAAATATGTCAAAAATGGTTTTACACATCATCTGCTTCCTGACAAAGTGTTTTGCAATGCATGTCTAATCGAAGCAAAACAAAAGGCTGGTTTTAATTTGCACGAAGACAGGGATCGAGTTATTGAGAACGATCCTGCTATCGATCGGCAAGTAAGTTTTATTGATAATGAAATTGACGGCAATGGTCCTGTAATTGAAAATGGCCTACCCCCTCCGGAATCATGTCCAAGGATTTTGTTCTAATGTAATTTTAAAGGGGTGAGATTGACGGAATTTCGTGACGGAAAATAAAAAATTCGGCCACATTTAACATGCACTGGGATTAACGAAACGAAAAAACATCCCGTGGTATGAGACTACCATTAATTGAGAAAAAAAAATTGTAGTCAATAATGGCAAATAAAACACAATTATCTATACATGCTTAAGAAATATATTAAATATGGTAGGGCAAAGTTTAGAAATCTGAAAAAATAAACTTTCATATTTTCTTCATGTTTAACGGATCGGTAAATTTGTTGAATGATATTTCAAAATTTTGTCAACAATAATAGGAAATGTAATGTGCCGTCCACACTACGAGCTATATCACTTGATATAAATTAGTTTGATATCAATGTTCGTACATCTAGTTTTCACTGGAAATAATGCATCTGACGTCACATATCAAGATTCGTTTTATCAAGTAATATAGCTCGGAGTCTGAACTGGAGCTTATTTCCGCAACTTGATAGCATTTTGTCAGGCGTGAAAAAGTTCAAAAACCATCTATAACGATCAGTGTAAGTTAATAGTAATTGGACATACCAAATTTTTGCATTGAATAGTCAAGACTGTATAAATAAGGGGTATCCATTAGATTTAATATATATCGACATAACTATCACCGAAAGACCATATTAGCAAAACATTTGCCGAATAAAACCAACGTCAGGAAGACATTGTTTTTATTTTAACGTGACAAATCTGGAATCAAATAACTTGGCTAACCACTGAATTGACCGGTAAATCAGTGCACAGTGGATTCTTTTTTATACGTGATTGTAGTAATGTTGTAAAAATATTGATAGTTCGGTCTATTTCACTGCTCTTAATTTGAACTTTATTATAATTGATTTAACTTTCTTTAACTTGGCTAACTTGGCTAACCACTGAATTAACCGGTAAATCAGTGCACAGTGGATTCTTTTTTATACGTGATTGTAGTAATGTTGTAAAAATATTGATAGTTCGGTCTATTTCACTGCTCTTAATTTGAACTTTATTATAATTGATTTAACTTTCTTTAAGCTCCTATATATATGAAATTTAAAGCAATTTGGATTTTTTAAATATTTTGTTTGTAAGGTTTTGATAGTTTAAGATTCTTAAATTTTTTAATCCCAACATTTTTAAATATTTGTTTTTATTTTTTTATTGTCTGATTTTAAGATAAAAGAAATCATGGCTTTGGCGGGTTTTCTTCTGTTATTATCAGGAGGTTTTCTAAAACTGTTTGCGCTTATATTTTGCCAGCAGATTCTTTCTTCTTTCCTAGCGTTTCAAGCTTATTGCTTTCACCATTAACTTATTGCTTGCTCTCAACTTAGTGTTCTTAATGCACTTCCACAGTTATTAATTAAGAGCTTTCTATGACGAAACCAGCCACCTCCAGCATGGTGTTGCTTTGTAGCCGCGCCTTTACCGACTGAGCTAAGGAAGGACCCGCCAAAATATTCACTGAGTGTAAATAGAAGAATGTTGTGGCCATGTTTCAAAATTTTTCTTTAAGTCTCAGGATTTTGAATTTAAAAATAACTAAACTTCTATATTTTTTTTATTTATCAAATTCTGAGATTTTTTCCAGATATGAAGATATTTTGATTTAAGAACTTTTAAATTCTATAAATTTTTGGATCTACATGTTCTAAAATTTTTAAATATTTCAATTTTTCGATTTTTCGATATTAAGATTTTGAGATTTAAATGTTTAAACCAATATTAAGATTTTTAATTTTAAGATTTTTTGATTTTTTGATTTTTAGACTTTTGGATGTTCAGATTTTGAGATTTTTCGATTTTTGATTTTAAGAAATTAAGATTCATAGATTTAAAGATTTTTAGATTTTTAGATATTTAGATTTTCAGATTTTTTGATTTTTCGATTTTTCGATTTTTAGACCTTATGATTTTAAGACTTTTAGACTTTTAGATTACTGGAACTGGATTGAACTGGATATTCAGATGTTTAGATTAGTTATTTAATTTTTTTTTTGAATACATTAGATTAGAATTTTTAGATATTCAGAATAAATGAATTATTGCAGTTTTAAGTTTTATTGCAATTGAAAGATGTTTCGTTAGCTCCATCTATTGCGTTTTTTTTATATTACAAGAGTTTTCTATTCTACGGTACATTAAAAAGCAGGGTACAAAATTAATAAAATGTCTTATCAGAGCCTTATAATCTACTTTTCTGTTGTAATATGTCTTCAGTAAAATATTATTTATTGCATACATCATCATTCGTTAATTTATTATAAATAGATTCCCCGTGAAATCGTATTCCATTTCTGCCAGCGCTGAAAATTTGACTCGCCAACTTTGTCAATTCTTCGACCTGAGTCATATAACTCTATGGATATCCGGGCCTTCTATCAAAATATAAGACTTGTAGTGATCCTATAGTCTTTACAGCGCATGAGATAGCCAAACAGTTAAAAGGGATAAGCTTAAGGAAATGTTGAGGGGATAATTTATGCCCGCGCCGATCCACGCTGCCGCCGCCGCCGCCGAGGACGACTGCGGCGTGACGCCGGCTACGCCGCCGCCGCCGTTTAAAAATACCATACACGCCGCCGCCGATTCAAAACTGATCGGCGCACAGGTCTACTCCACAAATGCAACAATTTTTTTGCGGATCGTTCAGACAAATTCGCGACATTTTTACAAAAATAAAAAAACGCGTCCGTAACACTCAAATAGCTAGCTTTGAATGAATAAAAAATGATTGTGCAAGGCTGAAGAGAGTCATCATGAGCATTAATTGACGCCAAAGCATACAGCAATAATGACACAAATTTTGTGCCGCAAATACGCCAATAGACCTTTTCGACATTTAATCGTCTTTCTTTGTCTAACATGCGGGGATTAATGCACGGTTTGGTTTCCCACAACTTCGTTGACTTCTCACTCGCACTGTTTCGATTCAAATCTTGCAGTAGTGGCGCAAATTAAACGTCAAAAAGCTCTATAAAATGCCGCATTAAGCTATGTGCTTGAGGATTCTTGCTTTCTTCTTTAACATATCTTTTCCTTATTCTCTCGAGCAATAGTGACTAACACAGAGTCTTTTGCCTCTGTCTATTCTTTTGTTTTTTGAGTGTTTGCGTGTTTTAATTCTGTCTTGCTTACTCCTATCCTAACTTAAAAATACGGCACTGCTGAATAGAGTATTTAATGAGGCGTTTCTGAAGGGCGCTGTGCAGCTGACTTTTGAATTAATGAATGAACTTTGAAGGTCTTCAGTTCCCAAACTGCTGTAAGAAGCAACATCAATATACTCAATATAATCAAAGAGGCACAGCTAAAGGGATCGTTCATAAATTACGTTATGCTTTGAGAGGGAGGTGGGGGGGGGGAGGGGTGGTTAAAAAGTTACGATGCATACAATTTTTTTCAAAAATCCATACAAAAAATGTGAAAGGAGGGGGTTAAAAATCTGTATTTTTGAGCGACATAGTTAATGGACGGGTCTTGATTTTCATGAAAACTCGTAATTTTGTGAATGTAAACCCGGTTTTTACATCAACCTTACGTGTTACGAAAAATCCGTGTTCACGAATGAATTCAGGGAGGTCCTTTTCATAAAATCCAAGCCCAACATTCAAAGGGCGGAGCGAAAATTCGTGTTTTCAAAATAGGAAATCTTGATTTTCATGAAAATTTGTAATTTTGTTGTCCTGGTTTATTTCATCAATCTTACGTGTTGCGATAAATCTGTGTTCACGAATGGATTCAGGGAGGTCCATTCCATAAAATCCAAGTCCAACTTGCAAAAGGCAGAGCCAATATTCTGGTTGTTGCTTAGGTAGATCATATTACTACGGTAGTACGTGTTTTTGTGAGTTTAAATCACATTTTTCTCAAAAACTGGACATGTTACATGTCAGTTCCCAAACTGCTGTAAGAAGCAACATCAATATACTCAAAGAGGCACAGCTAAAGGGATCGTTCGTAAATTACGTTATGCTTTGAGAGGGTGGGTGGGTGGCGGGGGGGTTTGTTTGTTTTAAAAAGTGACGATGCATACAATTTTTTTCAAAAATCCATACAAAAAATGCGATAAAGAAAGGAGGGGGTTGAAAATCTGTATTTTTGAGCGACGTAGTTATTGGACGGGTCTTGATTTTCATGAAAACTCGTAATTTTGTGAATGTAAACCCGGTTTTTACATCAACCTTACGTGTTACGAAAAATCCGTGTTCACGAATGAATTCAGGGAGGTCCTTTTCATAAAATCCAAGCCCAACATTCAAAGGGCGGAGCGAAAATTCGTGTTTTCAAAATAGGAAATCTTGATTTTCATGAAAATTTGTAATTTTGTTGTCCTGGTTTATTTCATCAATCTTACGTGTTGCGATAAATCTGTGTTCACGAATGGATTCAGGGAGGTCCATTCCATAAAATCCAAGTCCAACTTGCAAAAGGCAGAGCCAATATTCTGGTTGTTGCTTAGGTAGATCATATTACTACGGTAGTACGTGTTTTTGTGAGTTTAAATCACATTTTTCTCAAAAACTGGACATGTTACAGCATTTCTGAGCCCATATTTGGATTCAGCGTAGCAAAATCTATAAAATCCAACCAGAAATGCCGACGGGAGCGAAAAAAGTTCCGATTTTGCCGACTAGTGTAATCAAATTTCGGATGCTGATCGAAATTTGTGATTTTGTGGGCATTTTGCAATAAATAACTTCGAATTTTGAACACGAAACTGAAAGTTTGAGCACGAAAACTTCAAAAGCACTAAATGATAACTAGACACAATGTTATGTTTGAAAAAGTTGCAGAACACACACTAAAACTCTGTAAAACACACTTAAATCGTAATATCCGGTTGGGGGTGGATAAACTTTTTTTGCATACTGTACGCCGTAATTTGACTTGTTATCGTCTCCAGAAACATCAGTTTTAATCATAGCTTCTTCGAAGCTTTTCATTGATTCATTCCTCATCGATCATTGTGATTCCCCGCTTATGTCAAAGATTCGAATTACGCAAACAAGCATTTCTTCGAGTAATTTTGAAACACCCAATTAGTCGACTGACCTTGGACAGGGTAAAAAGTAGCAAGCATTATTTCGATTATCGATTAGCTCCGTGAATCGTTTCCGTTGTTCGCTTTCGTACATTTGTTAAGAAAAGTAGCAGCAGTAGCAACAACAGAATCATTCATCGAAGTGTTTATCAACAGTCCGCTGTAACAACATCAAACAAAGCAGCATTAATGCTAGGATGATAATTACTACTGAACGATGATTGGTTCGCTCCAACGCGTGTTTATCCAGAGAGTGAAAAATCTTGTTCTAAGTGGCATCTCTCGCTTTAGAATTGCCAGATATAAAGAATTGCGATGACGAAGGCGTTTCAAGGCTTTTTGTCTAGGTGGCTTGATTTGAGAATTGGAAGGTCACGCTTCGTTAGAATTTTATTCCTATCATCAAACAGATCCTTACATGCCGGAAGTATGTACAATACTGATCCGTTGATTTGATTCCCACCGTTGTTGTCCGGTTGTTCCTGGTCGTATTACATTTTCAACTGCTATCGTCCGGCCGTCCGTACGCACATGCCAACGGAGCTGCGAATGAACCGAACTCAGCGGAACAAGCGATTACCGTCCGTCCGTCAAGCTCGGCAGCCCAGCGGAGAGCTTTGTTTAGTCAATTTTTACGGAACAATTAAATTCAATTACGCAGCCTGAGCCGTCGGAAGTGAGGTCAAATCAAACACGATATCGTGTCGCCGTCTGTCGCGTCTTTTTTCCGAATGTGCACAAATTGACATCATGTTCCTGGTTGACGTTCGCCTGGGTGGTAGCTTCAAACATGTCATGTAGGTTGTCTACCTCGAAGGCGCTGCAGCGTAGCTGTTTTTGGATTTCTGCATTGCAATGGTTGCACATAAGCTACTAGTGGCTCGTCACTTTTTTACGACTTTGTCAAGTGCCATAGTTGCAGTCTGGAACTGTCATATCATTAAATGGGAGAGCCGTTTCCATGTTATTGCATCGCGTTCTGTTCCGAGCAGCTGGTCTGGGAGAAAAATAAGATATTCATTTCGTTTCTCGTCAAACATCTCATCTTGAGACCGGAGCCATCGTTTTTCCTGCTGCGGCCGGTTGGTTGCTGGTAACAACTTATTTCCATTTCATTTTTACATTTCTTCCACGATTCCATGGCAGCCAGTCAGTCAGTGCTATCTTTGGCAGCCCATTCAAGATGCGGTCGGGTGGAAGAATTTAACAAGAACTAGTTATAGACCAGAGCAGGGCAGAGCGGCAATTTCCTCGCGTATTAACTGGGTTGCGAAATGAAAAATGCCATCACTCCTAGATGCAGCTGTCTATCTTATGTCCTTCCACATCGTTGGAAAAAGTGGGCGAATGGATCCCTTTCATAGTTTGGCTTTTTTGACACTGACATAATTTGAAAATTGCTTAAATATGTATGGTTATGAAAATTTAAACTGGAAAGAACTGTCCAGCTTCCAACAGTAATTTCGTGGTAAAAAGTTCGAAAGTAGTTGAGCACTGCAAAGCTTTTTCAAGAGCCTCCATCAAAAGCATGAATCGATGATTGAAGAGTCGACTCGAACGGTGGAGTGCCGGGAAAATATGAGCTCTTGTGAGTACGTTTTTACGTCCATTGGATGGAATGAAAACAGAAATATTGCTTTTCTATGGCGGCCAGCCCTAGTTCCGGCTCTCTTAGTAGATTTCCGGTCGCGTTGTTCCTTTGGACATCAGATGCAGCGCAGAATGAGGAGTGTTCCAACACCAATCTATTGCGGAGCGAGGAAAAATATGAATAGGAAAATGGGATGAGATGGTGGGCTCGTTGATGATGAACCGCTGCGGATGATCAGCGGCATTTTGTAGTTAGGGTGGACTGTAGGCAAAATGTTATTTATATCAATTTAAAAATTAAAAATATTGATTAATTAAATAAAATATAAAAACACACATTTACATACCAACACCTCTATCAATACAAGATCTACTGCAATGTACTCTTCAAGTCGAGCACGCGATACTGAAGAAGTATGTACAGGGTGTCTCACAATAGGTGTCACTAAAACAAAATGGGATTACAGCAAAACAATCAACCAAATCAAAGCATTAATTTTCCTTTGGAAGATAGATGTTATAGAAATAACCCAAATTAATTCAATTCGAATCTCTCACCCTTTTCCTTGATAACTTTGCGCAAACGCTTTGTTAACCCATCGCAGCTGGCACGCACGATTTCCTGAGGAATTTGGTCCCAAATATCAACCAAATGTTTCTTGAATCGCTCTTAAGTAAGCCCTTTAGTAGGGCCTATGTGTTGAAGCATATAACCTCAAACAAAGTAGTCACGTGGGTTGAGATCCGGTGAAGATGCAGGCCATTCTTCGCTTGTGATGAAATCGGGAAAATTTTCCGCGCACCACGCTTGTGTCTTCTTTGCCTTGTGAGGTGGAGCTGAGTCCTGTTGGAAAGAATATGGTGTATTCCCATACAGCGTTGAACCTTGAGGAAGCAGATGGTTCTTCAAAACCTGCTCGTTGTTAAATTCAGTGTTGATTTTTACGTTAGGTTCTATGAAAAGAAGAGGAAATTTTGCTTTTCGTGAAACGGCGCTCCATACCATGAATCTCGATACATTCTGATAGCGTTCTACAGCTAGTTTATCTCTTGGAATATTGGCAAGACTTTTGCCATGCACACGATCATTTTTTTTATTATGACTGTCCTGAAGGAGGAGGAGCTTTTCATTCGAAAATAAAATCTCGCAGTCACCGTGCCAACCCAAAAGATTTCTGCTTCTTTGGACCCTGGCTAGCTTTTGACGCTCCGTCAACCCGTGAACCCGTTATTTTTTGTACGGCTTGCATTCCAGATCATGTCTGAGAAGCCTGTTCATTGAAGCAGGGGACAATTGAAATGGTTTGCTCAATTTACGGCCAGATACGTCTGGATTACGTCTTATTCGCTGCCTCACACATTTGATTTTTTTATTCGTTCTGGCAGTTCGTCTGGCACCTCCTTTGTGTTGAATATGGACATTTCCAGTTCCCTTGAATCGTTTCCAAGTTCCCAGGCTAGACCTCCGTATCTCATTGTCGATGATGATACACTAGCCATTAGACGCCGCTTACTACTTCTGGGTCCGTAGCTGTTCGGCATGATTCTGGCTACCGCATTGATGGCCTTCGCAGCCTTCCTACAGGCATAATCTACGTGATTGTTGAAGTTTAACCGGTCGTCGACCATCACACCCAGATACTGCAGCACGCTCTTCAAGGGTATGGCATGCCCTCCGTTGACGGTTTCTGGCTTTGCAATTGCTGACCATCAGCAACTCCGTTTTGTGGTGAGCTATCTGCAGCTTGGACGCCTGCATCCAGTTTCCAATTATTCATTAAATTAGTCATCCGCCAACGATCACTACGCCTTTGGGCAGTTTCAGTGTCAGCACTCCTTTGAACATCCCGTTCCAAAGTGTTGGGCCAAGGATGGAACCTTGCGGAACTCCCACCGTGGTGTTCACCGATTTTCGCCCCACGGAGGTCTCATAGATCAGCACCCGGTTTTGAAAGTAACTCTTCTGAATTCTGCACAGGTAATCAGGGACCCTCATTCTGTGCACCGACTCGGCTTCCCAGCTAGCCCTATTGAAGTCGTTCTTAGCGTCGATCATTACAACAGCGCAATATCGATCGCCTCTTCGCTTTTGTTCGGACGCCTTTACGGCTGTCTCAACCACTGTCCGAATGGCATCCACCGTAGACATCCGTCTCCGGAAACCGAATTGTATCCTCGATAACCCGTGCTCGCTCTCGTTAAATTTCGCCAGTCTATTGAGGATGATCCTCTACAGGAATTTCCCGAGCGTATCCAAAAGGCCTATACGTTGCTGGATCTCCTGGAGGCTTTCCTGGCTTCGACAGCAACACTAGCTTCATGTCCGGGAAATGGCCTTCCTCTAGAAATTCCTGGAGCACATCCCTGAACATTTCGGGAAATACACGAATTACTGCTTTCAGAGCCACGTTAGAGATTTCATCCGGTCCGGGTGCCTTCTTCACCCTAAGCCCTCTCGCCACTGCCAAGAGCTCCTCGTTCGAGACTTGCGTGCCCTCAGCGTAACTTCGTGGCCACGTCGTTGGATTGTGCGTTGGGAAAAGTCCATCTACGATAACCTTCAGTTTTGCTGGACATAGATCTGCAGCCATTGCTGGGCCTTCGATCATTACCATGACAATAAGGTACGCATCACTCCAAGGGTTCGCATCAGCGGCTTGGCACAGCTTGTAGTAGTTCGTCTTATCTCTTGGTTTAATTCGGCCCTGGCCATTCAGAACACTACCCTACGCAACTCGCTGTCTGCTGTGGTCCTTCGTCCTTCGTCTTCCACTTCCGCTCGCAACTATTTGTCCTTCGTATTGCGACAGGATTTCGCTGGCAATGCTATACCGGATCGCCAGATGGTCGCTATGGGTATACTCCACACACCCTCCCGTTCATATTTGTCATCAGCGACGGACTACAGAAGGTAACGTCGATGACGGAATCACGGCCGTCCTTGCGAAAAGTGCTGGCGGAACCTTCGTTCGATAGCGTAACTTTCAACTTTATCAGAGCTTCTAGCAGGCTGCACCCTCTAGTGTAGGCATTCAAGTCTCCTCCGATGATGACCGGTCTTCTTCCCATGAGTTTTTCGGTGAGTGCATCAAGCATTTGATGAAACTGGTTCATGGGCCACCTTTGGGGTGCATAGCAGCTGCATACAAAGAACCCGTTGATTTTGGCAATCACGAACCCTTCGTATGAACTGGACACTACTTCCGGAATAGGAAATCTGCCCATAACTTGTATCGTAGCCATCGCCGCTCTATCTGCCACCTAGTTTCCGTTATTGGGAGGAACACGATACGGATCCACAATGATGCGACGTCTCATTTTGTTACTGTTTGTGACTGCCACAACAGTTGCTATGCTATGTCACAATGGTTGAGGTGAATTTGTTACCTCCAGTACTGTTAACCTGTTGTCGTTTTTTTATATACTGGGCATCTGATACCCCACGTAATGTGGTGATTTCCGTACTCCTTTCTGATAAGCATGCATCTCGGTTGCTTTGTGCAGTCTCTTGCAAAATGACCTTTCTTCCCGCATTTCCTGCACAGATCAGTTCTGGCTGGACGTTCGGAGTTCCTCGCCTGGTGACTAAAACCCATGCACTTAAAGCATCTCTCCAATTCCTTTGGAACTCGAGGGACGACTCCCAGTGAGAACACCCTACTTTTAGTCGAAACGACTCCAACAGCTTGTTGGTTGCAGCTGTCGGATGACGTATCGCCGCCGTCTGTGTGCCACTGTACGCCTTCCTTAACCGAATTGTCATTGGTGCATCTCCAAGATCACCGTGTTCCTTCAGTGCCCTTCTCAGCTTGTTTTCGGTTGTGATCTCGTAAATATTCTTGCACTCGATCACCGTCTCCTGGGAGAGCGCTCTAACTATCGCCTGCTCACCAAGAGACTTTTCAACGAGCGTTTTGAAGGCTGTGTTCATCATGGCAGGATCCTTCTTCAGCTCGAAGAGCATCTCACCTTTCTGGGTGCGTCTGGTTTTCACCACATTTTCCCCTAGTTCCTTCAACTCCGGATCAGCTCTCACTTTTTGGAAGCGTTCAGCGTACGTCGTTTCACTTTTTACCTCGACAATTAGAGCGTCGCCCTTACTTTGCTCCCAAAGAGGCCTAGGCATCTGCTTCTTCTTCTCTCCTGATATTTTCACTTGCTGCTGATTTTGGCTGCCGACAGTGTGCCATTCACTGCCTTCACTTTTCTCTTCATAGTTTTTGAGCTTTTTCAGCTCCTCCTTTTCTCCTGGTGTGTCCCTTTTCCTTTTCTCCGAGCGTGGATTCTGGGGTTTCTTCGGCGGCTCCAGTGCTTTAGCCGTTGCCTTCTCCGTTGCCTTTTGGGTGTCCTCAGGATCCTTTTCAGCAGTCTCTGCTCTCATCCTCAGTGCGTCCTGCTCGCGTTTGGCAATCACGGCCTCCTTGATTTCTTTGTGGACGTTGTGCCTGTCCTTTGCATAATCAGAAAGTTTGTCTATCTGGTTTCTGACTACCTCCATAGCGTTTTTCTTCCCAATACTGTCCCCTCGAGTTGGGCTACTGCTGCGTTGCGCGGTGAACATCTGAGTCAGGAACTCCTGTGACTTGCTACTGCTGGTACTTGCAGTGGCCTCCGAATTAGGTACTGGTGAAATCTGTAGCTTTCCGCTTCTATCGAACACTATCGCACCTCCGACTGCGTTGTCTGGCATTTTGTTATCGCCTTTTAATTTTTTCGTTGTCCTCCATTTTGTTAAGCCCCTCCTCCGGATCGGTATTTCCACACGTTGTGAATAGTCACTTATCGTAATCCTATGGTTATTTTTGAATCAGGGAGGCCATGCTAGGGTTGACACGGCCTTTCATGGGGACCGTTTTCAGAAGCGGATCAGCGTAAGTCAGGAAAGTTACATCTGAGCCTACTACCCACCACTTAAGGTGACAAGCTTTGAACGTATCTGGAGGCCTGCCAAGGTTTTACCGGGACGAGTACAGCCGCGTTATAAGCCCACTTGCCATTTCTGGAAGGTGTCACTCTTCCATACTGCGGAAGCAGAATAGCCCAACTACCAGCCCTGCGCACGAGGTCCAATCCATTGATTCATATCGTATCCTTATTTGATCTTACGACCAGTATGCAGTGAATTCTAGGTTTTTTTTTCATTAGGGCGAATCTACAATTGAGAAATTCTCTCCGGGCTCGCTCTCTTTCATTCATTACAGCGCCATTATAAAACTTTCGAGGGATTCTTTAGTACAGATCGAAACACAACAGTGCTGGCTAGCATACTCTACAAATATTAGAATGAAAAACGTAAAGGTGATTGGTTTATGAATGAAAGAGAGCGAGCTCTGAGAAAATCTCTCAATTGTAGATTCGCGCTAATGAAAAAAAAAAACCCGAGAATTAGAATCTCACTGGCTTTGATCCTAATGTACCGGTAGACACTCCTGTTAGGGGTGGGCGCTGGGGAATCTGAGCTCCCACTCCGTGAACTCGCAGAGGGTGGGATCGTTAAGCCCCTGGAGCCGTCCTCGCAAACCCTGCTGCCCTCCTCCCCGGGGTTGCGTGTGTGTGTGTGTATTTGTGTTGGTGAGTGTGTGTATTAACTGCAGCACACACTAAATGCTACACTCAAAAAAATCGAAACGTTGTGACATTTTACGTAACTTTCACCTGAACACGTAACCAAATCTTCTTCAGTAAAATCAGGTGAACATTACGTGTTAGTGAATTGTACGTGAAAAATCACGTAACATTTTTGTTATTTTCACGTAGGATGAAGATTTACGTGGAAATCACGTAGCTCTTACGTGAATTCCACGTGTTTAATAAAGGTTGTACTGAATCAAATTGCACCACTTTTAAATGGCTGTAACTTTTTCCCGTTGAGTATTTTCTATTGAAATTTTGGGTGGAAATAGTTGAATGTGTATTTGTTTACGTTGTGGAAGTTTCACTAGCAGATGTGCAATCGTTTCGAAGATGGAGTCGGAAGAACAGCAGCGGCACAAAGAAATTTTGCGCACGTACCTCGAAAATCCGGATCTTTCTCATCGTGCAATCAGCAGGAAGTTGGGAATGGTACATTCTACAGTGCCTCGTGTTTTAAATCGGTACCTTGAACGTTTGAACATCGATCGGAAAGAAAAAAGTGGCAAAAATGGATCTCCGTATAGTGTTAAGGATCACAAGCGGGTAGTTCAAGCTTTCAAGAGGAATCCCAACAGTTCAGTTCGAGACGAGATGTGGCGAAGAAACTGAATCTAACCAAAACTTTCGTGCAAGATGCGAAAAAACGTGAAGGACTACTCACGTACAAAGTCCAAAAGGCGCATAATCGCGAAGAACGGCAGAATACGGTAGGTGAAACACGTGCACGGAAGCTCTACACCCAGATGTTGACGAAACCACATTGCCTCGTTATGGATGATGAGACGTATGTAAAAGCAGACTTCCGACAGCTTCCGGGGGTCCAGTTTTTCACTGTTCGTCGCTAATTCGATGTCCCTGAGGACGTTAGAAAACAGAAGATGTCAAAGTTTGCCAAAAAAATATATGATTTGGCAAGCAATTTGCTCGTGTGTAAAGCGGAGCACCCCATTCGTGACAACTGGAACGGTCAATGGGTAGGTGTACCTAAAGTAATGCCTCCAAGAGCGTCTACTTCCTCTTCTGAGGTCACACGATGGTGTTTCGATTTTCTGGCCGGATTTGGCCTCGTGCCATTACTCGAAAGAGGTTTTGGAGTGGTACAAGGCCAAGGAGGTCAATTTCGTGCCGAAGCATCTCAACCCCCTGAACGCACCGGAACTGTGGCCAATTGAAAAGTACTGGGCCAACATGAAGCAGGCACTTCGGAAGCATCCAAAAGATGTGAAATCGGAAGAAGATATGAAGAAAAAATGGATTGCCACGCAAAAAAAAAGTTGTTTCAAATGTTGTACAGGACCTTATGAGTAGTGTAAAGAAGAAGGTTCGTGCATTTAGATATGGAATTGAAATTGAATAAAACAAATATGGGAAAATATTTATAACATGTTTTATTTTACTCCCTGAAAGTTTCAAGATGAAGCGAATTTTGCCGAATATTTATGTATGTCGCAATTTGATTCCATACACCCTTTACTGGTTTTGACAGTGGACGAAAATTACGTCCGTTTCACGTGGAAACAACGTGTCGATTTTTTTGAGTGTATGACTATTTTGTCGTTGAGGTTCAATATAGGGTGTCCCGGTAAGTCAAAGTCGGTTTTTAAGTTGAGATTTTATTAAATTTTTGTGTTCTCTACAATATTCTTCTACAGTTCAACGTGACATTTCCGGGATCCATTTAATCGTACGCCAAAGAGCGGATCTAACACTGCTCATCAGCTTCAGCACAGACTGTTTGCCAATGATTTAAGGTAGTCTGCTGCCTTAACATGTTTGCGCAAATATGCCTTTGTCAGAGCCCAACAAGTTTCAATTGGTTTTGCCTGAGGAAAGTTTGGAGGTTTCACCTCCTTGGGTACGAATTCGTCTCCGTTGGCTTTGTACCTGCTACCGTGTCCTTGGCGTAATGATGGGGATCATGGGGAGCCGGCGCCGCTCCAAGTATTCCCGAACGTGAACATCAGCAGTAATCGTATCGGTTGTTACAAACGGATTTGAAAGCATTTCACACTCATAACTTGTTTGCAAAACCATTGTTTTTTTACCGATTTTTTCAGTAAAAATTGATACATCGGCATCGTCAATAGTTTGACCAAAACAGACCGTGTAGAACAGGTCACCCGGAAGCGTCTTATAATCAAATTTCACGTAGGATTCATCATCCATAATTACACAGAAAAATTGAATGAATATGAATTTTGACAAGCGCGAAAATTTTTCCCTAGTTTAATTTCCAAGCCAAAGGAGGCGTAAACAACGAAATTGTTTGCAATCTTTCATGCGCCATACAACAATGTTTGCAATCTTTCATGCAATAGGTTCGATTCGACGTTATCTGTCTTAACTTAACATGAAATATCCCATTATTTTCTGACAAATCTAGCATTCCCTTTATGTGCACTAGATAACGGAGAAAATGTTTCTTCTTATCTCTGTACGCATGCCGAATTTCCTCACAGCAGTTTATCGTATAATTTACAGGCCCTTGGTTTGACAGATGCTGCTTGTTTTTTCACTTGTTTTTGGCTTCTTCTGCTTCTTGATAGTCCTTAGTTCATTTCGTGTCTCTGCTCGTTCGGCGTTACTTTTCAAAGTTCCCAGCTTTTTGGCCACGTCTCGAGCGGGAGTACCCTTTGTACGGGCAAAAGCTTGCGTGATTTTCCGGTTATGGTTTTGGTCCACATTTCTGGGTGTATTTGTATGTGTTTGTTTGGATTTATATGCATTTGTATAAACTGGTGTATATTTATGTATTATCATCCTGTAGATTTGATTGAAAATTGCGGAAAAGTTTTCGATAGCAAAGGATTCATGATGAAATTTTGGAAGCGCCTTTCGAAAATCCAAATCTTTCGCATCACACCATAGGAAAAATGTTGGGAACCGTGATCTCTATTGCTTCCCGTATCATTGGCGATAGTGTCATCTGCATAATATCAGCAGTATTAAATAAATTTCCAGTATATAGGCCACGTCAATTCAGCAAACCGTTCAACATCATTCCCTAGAGAGTGTCCCACATCAAATTGCATCACGGAAAAAAAGGCTGAAGAAAATTACCCATTGGGTATTTTCTCTTAAAAATTTGGGTAGAAGTAGTTTAGAGTGTTTTTTTTCGTATTTTATCGCTGTCAGTTTTACAAAAATTGGAAAAAATGGCCTCATCCGAAACGCAACGTCGCGAATTGATTTTGCGCAAACACTTGGAAAATCCTCAACTCTCTCATCGGGACATCGGTGATGTTATATTCTTTCATTTGATTACTTTTATTTACCGTTTTACTGTGACATACATACTTACTTATCTGATGTTTAAAACTTCTTTGGCCAGTGAATAAATAGAAGTCAGATGTATAAGACGTAATTTTATTTCGGTTGGTAAACTAGTATTTATTTTGGAAGGATTCAATTCCGGTAACCGAATACATCATTGGTGACGAGGAGGTAACAACCCACGGAACCTATAAAAGGAAGATTTGGTTCGATCCGATAAGAAAACGGTGGAAATCGGAATAATTTTGAAGGCGTGCAAGTCGGAGTAAAAACAAAATGGACGGTGCGATGAATCATCCAAATTTACAGCCGTTCATCCCGGGAGATACATCCACGGTACCAGCGCGATGGAAAAAATGGAAAAGGTCTTTCGAGATTTTCTTGGACGTCAATAATGTTGCACTTGCTGCCAGGGAGAAATCATACCTTCTCCACTATGCCGGTTCACTAGTTCAAGACATCTACTTTAGCCTACGGGGAGAAGCTGACGTTCCCCCACAGGAGGGTGTTGATGTTTACCAACAAGCACTGCAGATGCTTGAAGAGTATTTTTTACCGATGAAATGCCTGCCGCTCGAACGTCAACGATTCAGGACTATCGAACAGGAAGAACACGAAACAATCGAAAACTTTGTTCTAAGACTCCGCGAACAAGGCAACTTGTGTGAGTACGGCGACCATCTCGAGGACCATCAAGGAGCCGGTGCCAGAAGTGAGTGCTTTCGATGCGGCAGAACAGGTCACTACGCCAACGATGGTGAATGCCCTGCTAGAGATCGAAAATGTGATAGATGTGGATTGATCGGACACTTTAAAAAGCGATGCAAGACAAAATCGCAGTGCGGAAAGAAACAACGAGAACGTGATTACGTCCGACAGCTGAAAGCAGACTCAGACAGCGAACAATCCGACAAAGAGTGTGTGCAGTACCTATTTCAAACCGGACCTGACTACGGAAAAAAGTCACTTGTGCTCTTGGTGGAGTGAAGGTCGTATGGTGGTCACCGAATCAAGAAAGGTATGTTCACAGCAGATGTAGCCACGAAAGAAAAGTCAGTGGAAGCGGAGATTTACGTAGTGGAAGAAGAAGGAGCGTGCTTGCTCTGACGAAATACCGCGAATGCTTTGGGCATTCTGAAGATCGAAACCAATGTCTGGTCGGTGAGTCAAATCGAAGGAAGAATCGGAAAGCTAATCGGTGTAGAAGCTAAAATCCAAATTGACGAAACAGTAAAACCGGTTCAACACACCCAGTGCAATGTTCCCATTCCCCTTCGCGAGAAAGTGGAGTTAATCGAACAGGACATTATCGAACCTGCGCCGAAAGATTCACGATGGATTTCGCGGCTGGTTGTCAGACCGAAGCCGGGTGATCCAATGGAGGTAAGGCTATGTGGTGGACATGAGGGACGCAAATTGGGCTATTGTTCCACAACATTATCCGTTGCCAACGTTCGATAACATTGTTCCCCACTTAAACAATTGCAAATGGTTCTCGAAAATAGACCTCAACAAGGCTTTACATCAGGTCGTCTTATCGGAAGCATCTCGGGAGATGCTTCGCGACACCTGGTGGCTACTTCCGATATAAAAGATTAATGTTCGGACTTAATTGTTCCTCCGAGAGTTTTCAGAACATAATGGAGCGCTTACTAACAGGAATACCGGGAGTTAAGTCGTTCATTGACGACGTTCTGATTTCTGCTGAAACAAAGAAGGAGCACGATAAGATTTTACAGGCTGTCCTGGAGCGACTAACATCACACGGCGTTACAATCAACATGCGGAAATGCGAATTTGGTAAGACGGAAGTCGTTTTCATGGGACATCACCTTTCAGGAACAGGGATAAGCCCAGCCGAGGACAAGGTGGAAGCTGTGATGTCCATTCGAGTGCCACGATCTATCGAGGAGCTTCGTAGTTTTCTGGGCCTCGTCAACTATCTAAGGAAGTTTATCCCAGATTTGGCCACGTTAACAACACCACTACGTGTGCTGCTTCGTAAGGATACTCGATTTCATTGGAATAAAGGACAGCAGCAGGCCTTCAGCAAGATTAAAACAGTTTTGGCGAATCCATCCAATTTGGGATACTACTCACCGTTGGACAAAACGATTCTTATCGCTGATGCAAGCCCCACAGGACTAGGTGCAGTCCTAATTCAGGAAAAGAATGACCGGAAACGAGTAATTTTTACATCAGTAAAGGACTGTCCGAAACAGAGAAGGCTTACGCTCACAACGAAAAAGAAGCTTTGGCGCTCGTGTGGGCCACGGAAAGGTTGGAGATGTACCTTCGTGGTTTAGAATTCTTATTGCTGACTGATCACCAGCCACTGAAGGTGATTTTCGAAGTCGTGCCCGTGAATTGAACGTTGGGCTCTCCGCCTGCAATCTTTTCGTTTCAAAGTCGTGCATATTCCTGGCAAAGTAAACATTGCTAACTTGTTGTCACGCCTTCCGCAGTTCCAACATGGCAAGACGTACGACTAGGAAGGAGAATCCATGTTGATGGCAGTTGTGGAATCAAAGAAACCGGACGCCGTATCATTGGATGAAATTTCCAAACACAACAGGACGATGAACTGACGTCGTTGAAGGGGGCATTGTTATCTGGTATCTGGAAGGAGCAATTCAGACGGTACGTACCATTCAAGGACGAATTGCTGGTGGAGAATGGAATAGTATTGAGAGGATAGGATTGTAATCCCAATAAGTTTGCGGAAGCGTATCTTGTCATTGGCACACATTGCACATCCCGGCATCGAACGATCGAAACAGAGATTGCGTTCGAAAGTTTGGTGGCCAAACATGGATAAGGAGATCGAGAGGAAAGTGAGATCATGCATGGACTGCCAAATTGTTGGTCAACCAGCTCGTCCGGAACCAATGGCCATACGCGAGCTTCCTCAATCGCCCTAGAGTTTTATCAGTATGGACTCTCTAGGACCGCTTCCGTCAGGAGATTCGCTTCTCGTGATCATCGATTCATACAGCGGGTATAGAATCGTAGAAGTACTCCGCCGTACCACTACAGCCGACATTTTGGAGCGAATTCGACCAATTTTCATGAGAATGGGCCTACCGGACACGATCATGACGGCTAACGCTAGTAATTTTGCGAGTAGCGAAATGAAGGAATTATGTCTGTACTACGGAATACAGCTCAAACATACCACTCCCTATTGGCCCCAAGCTAATGGGGAGGTAGAGAGACAGAACAGGAGCATCTTGAAGATTCTGCGAATCGCAGCTCTCAATCAAACAAATTGGAGAAAGGATCTCGAAGCGCTGAATTATGTGTATTCCCTGTCACCGCACCCAGCTACTGGAAGATCTCCGGCGGAGTTAGCATATGGAAGAGAGTTCAGGGATTGGATTCCTTACTTCAACGCATTATCCTGGACGGATGATGAAGAAGTTCGAGAGAGAGAGATTTGTCGTATAAACTTGCGGCAAAAGCTCGGTACGATCGCACCAAACAAGTCCAAGAATCGACCATCACAGAAGGGGATCAAGTGTGGATGCGGAATCCTGCAAAACAGCACATTGAGATATGAAGATTACGATATGAGTGCCGACAATGATGGACAGTTAGAAGACAAGAAGATAAGGAGATAATGTTATAAAGGGTGTCCACGATGAAATTGCCACACACAAAATTGATTCGCAAAATTCGAGTTTTCATCCGATTGCCATCAAATTTTCAGGGATTGAGAAATAACTATTAAACTTCATTTTACCATTTTACTCGTATTTAATTTACAGTCCATACGCAAATGCCCGCACCTTGGCCTTAACCCCGGCCATAAGATTCTGCACAACCTGTGAATCAACCGTTTTATGCATGTAAACCCATACTTTCTTCAGTTCCTCGACTGTCTTCACTACCTTAGGTCGTTTAAGAAGGTGCTGCTTCATAATCGCCCAGTACTTCTCGATGGGGCGGAGCTCCGGAGTGTTGGGAGGGTTGAACATTTTCGGCACGAAATTGACCTTATTGTCCGCATACCACTTCAGCACGTCCTTGGAGTAGTGGCATGAGGCCAAATCCGGCCAGAAGATTGTTGGGACGTTGTGGGCCTTCAGGAGAGGAAGCAGCCGCTTCTGGAGGCACTCTTTTATGTACACCTGTCCGTTCATCGTGTCCTGGGTCACGAAAGGTGCACTCCGCTTCCCGCACGTGCAGATGGCTTGCCAAACCAGGAATTTCTTCGCAAATTTGGACATCTTCTGAGTGCGGACATGCTCCGGAACGCTGAACTTATCCTTGGCCGTGAAAAACAGGTTGCCGGGGATCTGTTTGAAGTCGGCCTTCACATATGTTTCGTCGTCCATGATGCAGCATTCAACTTTCGTCAGCATGTTGAGGTACAACTTCCTGGCACGGGTTTTGGCGGACTTGTTCTGCTTCTCGTCGCGATTAGGGGCCTTTTGTACCTTGAACGTTCGAAGCCCAGCCTTAGTTTTGGCCTTCTGGACAAAACTTCGGCTTAGGTGCAGCTTCTTAGTCACATCCCGAACGGAGGCGTTCGGATTTCGGTTGAAGGCCCCAACTACGCGGTTGTGATTTTTGGTGTTGTACGGAATACTTTTTCCTTCACTTCTGGGCTTCCGATCGGTGGTCAACCGTTCCTCGAACCGCTTAATCACTCGCGACACCGTGGAATTCGCGATTCCCAACGTTTTAGCGATGGCACGATGCGAGAGATCCTTGTTCTCGTGATTGTTGCTTACAATGACATTATTATTCTGCAGAACAATCGTTTTGCAGATTCAACAATTCATTCGTTTCAAGAAATAACGAGCAGTTAAGAAAAGAAGGAAACATAATCATAACGGAATCTTAATAGTTTTGATACCTATTTAGAACTTTTTAAGGCATCAAAATATCTGCCAATCAAATACGCATATCGCACTGCAGTCTAACCGATTTCCAATCTCCCGTTAGCATTGCAGCACCACCCTCGTGTGGCATCGAATTCTCCAAACATCTCCATTTGTTTGACCATTTTCCAGCTATAAATCATGAGTTTAATTTACACTCTATTTACATATCGTATTGTGTCGTCAATTGGGTGTAGATGGAGGGAGAAAGAGAGAGAGCCTAGACTAGTCACAGTGCCGAAGTCGGTGGCCGGGTGGAAGTAGCCAGTCAGCATGGGGTTGTAGTTTTCAGCATCAGCAATCGGGCGCGGGAGTTTGTCGAGGATGCTTACCATCGGACGGCTCACATGGAGCCAATTCAATATCATTTCGATTTTTAGCTCTATCATTCAGTTTTTGCCTTTGCCTAGAACTGTGGACCAACCGGACGGTACCTGCTCGATTCCCAATGGAGACATAGACCGGACCAGCTTTGAATGGATGCCTGGTTCACAGTTGAACAATATTTGAATGGGGGGAGGGAGCATTAATCCTCTTTCGCTTGTTCCTACGTTTTGTGTGTGAGCATGATGCCATCGACATGGTCATAGACGTATGATGTATCGATAGAGGGCCACCAAGTGGGACGTTGGTTCGATTTTTTTTGCGTCGATGTATAACAGGATTAATCTCATGCCATTTTTTGTACCGTTGTGCATTCGTTTCAGCTGCTGCCCCGCAAGTGCTGGATGAGGATGAATTGCTAGTTAATCGACTGGGAACGGTGGTCGGAGCGTTTGGAAACACCATATCACAGATCTTCTTCGGCACTAATAACCTCCGCTCGGAGGTTACGTTTTGGTGTGCGAATCGGTGAGATATCTTATGTTGGTTTGTAAGGATTGGGCTGATAATAAGAATGGATTATTTGCAGGGATCATGGTGAATACATGCAAGTGGTGATAAATGATCCGGAATTGCATTACAAGCTGGACGTTTCGAAACCGATCATGTTCTTGACGCATGGTTGGACTGACAACGTGAACAAAACCTGGGTCAAGGACACCGTTAAGGATTACATCGAACACATCGGTGGAAACGTTTGTGCCGTGGATTGGAGCAGGTTGGCTTTGGTGGAGTACAATCTGGCCGCAAAGAATACACCGAAAGTTGGCAAATATCTGGCCAAATTTGTCAAGTTCCTGATGAAGGAAGGCCTTACAGTGGACCAGGTGACTCTGGTGGGTCACAGTATGGGTGCGCACATATCCGGAATTGCTGGGTATGCGCTGGAAGGGACGGTACCGATGATCGTGGGCTTAGATCCGGCGGGACCGGCATTTACGAAACCGTTTCTGGTACCGGCGAGTAAGAGACTAGACAAGAGTGATGCGTTGTTCGTGCAGGCCATTCACACCGACAAGAACATCATTGGGTCCTCGACGAATATGGGTCATCAGGATTTCTATACCAATAACGGAGGAAGCCCGCAGCCGGGATGCGAGTTCCCACTAGTCAACAATGATACCACCAAGTCGTATCGTAAGTATTTGACGTAAATGGTGGAGAAGCGATGATAAATTTGCAATTGCTGTATTTGTTTAGAATTCTGTGCTGTATTTAAATTCAAATTTTTTTTTTATAAGTTCTGTGTTGGCTAGAACACATCACATCGTCACAAAGAAATTATCCTCTAATCATTAAAAGGTTTTGTCGGGTGTTGATTTTTTTCCCTACATTTGAATGACTTCATTTAAAATAATTTTTTTATAAAATCTCTGTCCGACCCAACACAGTTATGGTGTATTGAACACCGCAAAGAGTAAAACAGAATAAAAACGATCATCTGGATATGAAGTGCAAACATAAATGTTTTGAGCGCGGCTGCGAGCGCCGCACAAAACATGAGCAGGAAGCTTACGCTCGTGTTCATGTTCATTTTGATGAGTGTATGTTTGCACTTCAAGAGAGTGTTCATTTGAGAGTGTATACTTCCTTAAACATCTGCGCTAGGCTGCACCTTGAAGACTGGCTGTGGGACATTTTGTTTGATTGCAAAATATTCAAAACAAATAGTGTTTTCTACAGCGTATTTTGCTCCAAATTATATTTTTTACGATGAATATTGGCACGATAAGAGATGCGGATTATAAATGCGGATTTATAACAACATAAATCAAATTAAAACAAATATATACGATAAATTTATCATGAATTTCCTGAAAATTGCTAGGAATTGGATGAGATTATCTAAAAGAATGCCAAAATAAGTTTCCGATCTGCAGTTTATTTGCATACCATGGAAAATTTGATGCATTTATTTTTCCACATTTCAATTACACTAGTCGGCAAAATCGGAACTTTTTTCGCTCCCGTCGGCATTTCTGGTTGGATTTTATAGATTTTGCTACGCTGAATCCAAATATGGGCTCAGAAATGCTGTAACATGTCCAGTTTTTGAGAAAAATGTGATTTAAACTCACAAAAACACGTACTACCGTAGTAATATGATCTACCTAAGCAACAACCAGAATATTGGCTCTACCCTTTGCAAGTTTGACTTGGATTTTATGGAATGGACCTCGCTGAATTCATTCGTGAACACAGATTTTTCGCAACACGTAAGATTGATGAAATAAACCGGGTTAACATCCACAAAATAACGAATTTACATGAAAATCAAGATTTCCTATTTTGAAAACATGAATTTTCGCTCCGCTCTTTGAATGTTGGGCTTGGATTTTATGAATTGAACCTCCCTGAATTCATTCGTGAACACGGATTTTTCGTAACACGTAAGGTTGATGTAAAAACCGGGTTTACATTCACAAAATTGCGAGTTTTCATGAAAATCAAGACCCGTCCATTAATTACGTCGCTCAAAAATACAGATTTTTAACCCCCTCCTTTTTTTATCACATTTTTTGCAAAGATTTTTGAAAATTTTTGTATGCATCGTCACTTTATAAAGCCCCCCCCCCCACCTCCCTCTCAAAGCATAACGCAATTTATGAACGATCCCTTTAGCTGTGCCTCATTGAGTATATTGAGTATATTGATGTTGCTTCTTACAGCAGTTTGGGAACTGAAGACCTTCAAAGTTCATTCATTAATTCAAAAGTCAGCTGCACAGAGCCCTTCAGAAACGCCTCATTAAATACTCTATTCAGCAGTGCCGTATTTTTAAGTTAGGATAGGAGTGAGCAAGACAGCATTAAAACACGCAAACACTCAAAAAAAACAAAAGAATAGACAGAGACAAAAGACTCTGTGTTAGTCACTATTGCTCGAGAGAATAAGGAAAAGATATGTTAAAGAAGAAAGCAAGAATCCTCAAGCACGTAGCTTAATGCGGCATTTTATAGAGCTTTTTGACGTTTAATTTGCGCACACTACTGCAAGATTTGAATCGAAGCAGTGCGAGTGAGAAGTCAACGAAGTTGTGGGAAACCAAACCGTGCATTAATCCCCGCATGTTAGACAAAGAAAGACGATTAAATGTCGAAAAGGTCTATTGGCGTATTTGCGGCACAAAATTTGTGTCATTATTGCTGTCTTGCTTTGGCGTCAATTAATGCTCATGTTGACTCTCTTCAGCCTTGCACAATCATTTTTTATTCATTCAAAGCTAGCTATTTGAGTGTTACGGACGCGTTTTTTTATTTTTGTAAAAATGTCGCGAATTAGTCTGAACGATCCGCAAAAATTTTGTTACATTTTCGGAGACGTGATATTGAAGGAACAGAGAAAGGGGTTTACACCTTTGTTGGAGATAGCATATCAGCTGTATTTTGACAATATACTCCTGTTGCTCATGCTACCGAACATTGCTTGGTTGGATGAAAGGGACGCACAAAGGCTTACCTTTTGCCAAACCTATGGTGTGGACTAATCCAACCAACCAAATGAGCGATTGTTACTTTTGTTTGACAAAAATTCATGGATTTTCCAAAGCTTTGAAGCATAAATTCGAATACTCATCTAGGCCAACGTTGCACTCCGAAGCAATGCCAGTTCCAATATCTCCAAATATTGCTGGACGTGCTGATGAGTTGGATTCGGAACCAGGCGAATCTGAGAAAAGCTTTCAGGATGATCCAGATTTATTACCTTCGGAGTCTGAGGAACCGCATGTTAGAACCCAAGAGGAGCTGAACGATTTGATTCGAGATTTGGAGCTACCCAAGACCAAAGCGCAGCTGCTAGCTTCAAGGCTAAAGCAGTGGAATGTCCTGGAAAAAGATGTAAAGGTATCATCTTATAGGAAAAGACATTCAGATAACATTAAATATTTTTCGATGGACGGAGATGTTGTCTTTTGCAACAACATCGAAGGTTTAATGGAAGAGCTACAGTTAGAGTATCACGCAACTGGCTGGAGGCTCTTCATTGACGCTTCAAGCAAAAGCTTGAAGGCAGTGTTACTGCACAATGGAAATAAGTATTCTTCAGTGCCAGTTGCATTTGCAGCTCACATGAAGGAAACTTATGAGAACATAAAAACACTTTTGGAAAAGATCAAATATTTGGAACACCAGTGGAATCTCTGTGCAGACCTTAAGGTAGTGGCATTGCTCACTGGGATTCAAGGAGGCTACACAAAGCATTGTTGTTTCCTCTGCGAATGGGACAGTCGTGCAAGGGATAAACATTACCACCAGTAGCATTGGCCAGCACGTACCGAGATGGTACCTTTTTACTACCTCCGCTACATATTTAGCTTGGGTTGATCAAAAATTTTGTTAAAAAGCTGGATATTCAAGGAGAACCAAATTGTTTTTTGAGGAAAAAGTTTCCGAGATTGAGCGAAACCAAGGTGAAAGAAGGAGTATTTGTTGGCCCCGACTGACTGACTGACTGACTGACTGACTGACTGACTGACTGACTGACTGACTGACTGACTGACTGACTCACTGACTGACTGACTGATATCTTGATTTTCATGAAAATTCGCAATTTTTTGAATAAAAACTCATTTTTTTCAACACGAATGAATTCAGAGAGGTTCATTTCATAAAATCCAAACCCAACATTCAAAGGGCGGAACGAAAATTCATGTTTTCAAAATAGGAAATCTTGATTTTCATGAAAATTCGTAATTTTGTGGATGAAAACCTGGTTTATTTTATTAATCTTACGTGTTACGAAAAATCTGTGTTCACGAATGGATTCAGGGAGGTCCATTCCGTAAAATACAAGTCCAACTTGCAAAGGGCAGAGCCAATATTCTGGTTGTTGATGAGGTAGATCATATTACTACGGAAATACGTGTTTTTGGGAATTTTAATCACTTTTTTTTCAAAAACTGGACGTGTTACAGCATTTCTGAGCCCATTTTTGAATTCAGCGTGGCAAAATCTATAAAATTCAACATATATACTTGAAGGGAGTGAAACACTGCCGACTAGTGTTATTTCTTATATATCAATATGGCGATTGGAAAAAAATCACAGTTTTGCCATAAAGCCAATTTTTCTTTGCAATGACTATTATGAAACTATTTGGTCTTATGGTGATTATGGTGATGCCAATTTGCCGTTCAATGCATTTACTGGAGGCAAAATGGTTTTAAAATGCTTTTTCAACTGACCATAATAAGATAATATGAATGAGTCCTTAAACGGCATTTCAATACAGAATTTTACGAGTTCATAAAGTCGAAATAAAACTTTTGATAGGAGTAAACGGAATTCAAGAAACAAGGTTTTGAGATCGTTGTAAACAAGCTGTGTAGGTTCACATAAACCTGACTTAAATATGAGACCTATTGGCACCTCTTGGTGTCATAATAAAACCAAATTGATTTCAAGTGGCTTTCAAAAAACCTTAATAAAATTTAATTAAGCAGGATGGTGTCAGCAATGTTACTTGGGAGTATGAGTTAACCTTATTTTTGAGAAACCATTCCTTACTTTTTCTCGAATAGCATACTCTCCTCACACATATTCTTAACGTACAATTTTGTCAAAATCCTTAATATACCTAGATATATACAGACATTTTTCAATGTTCCCTACAGACATGTTGAAAAACTATCTGGCATCCCTGAGTTGATGCAGTGGAGCCAGTAGGAGCGGCTGCTGAACATTGGGCTGGTAAACTTTCTGCCAGGGACCTCTTCGAGAAGCGGCTGACTGAAACGAGTTCTATGCAAGCTGCATCAAATCTCAAATCAAATTTTTCAACGGGTGGTCCATTGACGAAGACCATCTAATCAGAGTTTGCTTACTGTGAAGCCGAAGGGGATAGAGGAAAATATCTTAGTTTGCTATCTTGACAAGTAATTAAACCAATATCCGTTGGTTCTGAGCGAGCATTTTTGCTATCAGGAAGTTTCGGGAGCAAAATTCGATCCAAGCTCAATGACGATACAAGGGGGTCTGCGTCACTGTCAACCACATATAGATGCACCATAGTTCACATGATTTTGACAATTTTGGACCTATGACAATTTTGAACATCTGACAACTGAAATCGACATATATTTTTCATTGAGGCCTAACTCACAAATGTACACCATTGCTTCTTCCTTGAATTTGTCGACCTTGAAAACTTGCCTCATTAATCTACCTTAGCCATTTCTAAGAACAAGAGTCCTTCTATGCGATAGTTTTAAAGCTATCATGGGTAGATTTTGTATTACGAGAAATCTACGGAAGAAGCCATTGTTCACGTTTTCAGTTAGGCCCTATTTAAAAATCTTATGACCCATCCAAACAAATCGATCAATACCAAGGCATGACAGAACAAATCAACTATCTCTTTCATACCTCGCTTCGTATCCTCTAATGACGTGACGATGCGTACACAAGAAAGTGTTGGAATGTTAGACGGAACAAGTTGAGGCATTCATCCTGACCATATATTCATCACATTGGTACTGAAATCCATATGAGCTACAGCGAAATCCTCAATGATTGCCCCACTGATAAATTTCAATGTTATATTCCCTATTATGATAAATGGTTGACTGATTTTTCCGCAATCAAGGCTTGTCACTCCATTTTCTGTTCTATAAACTTGGCCTATTTGTTTTCTTTTATTTCCTGTGGTGTAGAATTTCCTCCCAGGAATTTTTTAAAACAACTTGTTGGTTACATTTGGATACTGTTTTCTGAGACTCCACTGACCAAATTCGTGATACTTTCTTGAGAAGGATTTGGATTTTCTAGCCACTTGTCTGAAATTAAGATGTCGTGACGCCATTTTGAAGACTGTAAGTTCAAGGTAAACAACATTTGCGCCACTTCGAAGATGAAACCACCCACAGCTAAACTATACACTGCCCAGATAAAATGAAACATTTAATTTTCTGCGCCATCTAATGCACATGAAGAAAATGCTAGATTTGGCAGAACATAATGGGATATTTCATGTAAATTTAAGCCAGATAACGCCTGAATCTAGCCTGTTGTATGAAAGATTGAAAACATTTTTGTATGGCGTATGAAAGATTGCAAACAATTTCGTTGTTTACGCCTACTTTGGCTTGCCCTCCTCCCCCCCCCTTTCCCCCCCTTTCTTCCTTGAATTAGCGAGGAGTAATTTTACGCGCCTGTTGATTTTCATTATTTTTTTCGGTGTGGTAAAAAATATTGCGTTAACTCTGAATAGTGATTTGCAGTGTTAGAAAAAATGAATACGGACACGCTTTAATACCATCTTTCACCGATATTATTTTGTCTTTGTGGTTTACACAAAAAAGTCTGTAATCGATGTTCAATAACTGCAAATATAAAAAAAAAAAATGTTTGCGTTGATCATTTTTTTTTTAGATTTAATTAATCTCAATCCTCTAGACCATTCTCGGATTTTATGCCCCAACGAATCGTTTCAGGTTGATCTGATAGTCTGCTTTGGGATTATTCGGGATGATTAAAAATATATCATGGAGTCCTGTTTTACATTGAAAAAAAAAAGAGAAAAGCAAAAAAGAAACATTCACACAATCCATTCAAAATGAAAAGTTAATCCTCTCACCCGTAATGCCCCCCTCGGCATGCCACAATTCCGGACACCACCTAAAATCCACTTGAAGCACTCATGCTGACACTCGTTATTTTTGTGATGATGTTACGCCGGCCGGGGAGACTTCGATCGAACAAACGAATATTCGATGGCGGGTGCAGCTGGGCGGGGGCGGTACGATGAAAACCTTCCCATCGGAATCCAACATCAAACGCCGTCCCAGAATGAGTCGCAACAAAAAAGCCGGAATGAAAATATGTACCGACGCCAAACTCCCGAGCGCGTAAAACCCAGCATGTTCGGCATCATTTAAATCGTAAACATTATACAGAATGTTAATAAATCATATTTCTGCTCGGTGGCTCACCTCATTCTGCTGCTTAGAGATCCAAAGGGAGCTAGATAAACCCCGCTAGCTATGAATAGGAGTCGGATGAATGGATGGGCTCGCCACCAGTTTCTGAAGTCTGGTGACGAACATCTAATTTAGAGCCACTTCCTTGCAAATCGCACTCGCAAGATCGCTCCGGCCGCCGTTCGTTTGGTTTGCAGGTCGATTGCCATCTGTAGAACTTGGCAGGCAGGATGAAGCTGGCAATAGTCATAAAGTAGACGAAATGCGGACGCGAGTGAACGACCAAACAAACGGACGAACGCACGAGTCCATCATTTGATGAGCTTGGAGTGGGGAGAGGAAAAAGGAATGGAGCAAATAGAACCCCATCACAGAAATAGACACGGGAACGCAGGTCGAAATAATAAAACTGACATTCAGATGAATTTTTATAGTTAATAAATCAATCAATTTTATAAATTATTCAAAAGGGACTGACTGAAGTGCTTTTCAGAGGGTTCCAATGGATGGAAACGTATGTTTTTGCTCGTGCTATTTGGCAAATGGGGTTTCGCGATATGATATGTGAATTTTCGTTGGCTAATGAAGTGGTTCCCTCCCCGCTGCGGCGGGGAAAGGACTGGTTATGGGAAAAGATATGTTTGTGAGTGATGAATTGGGTTGTTTGGCAAGTACCTGGAATCGGATGGTAAGGACCCATCGAAAGCATGTATCGTCTGCTCGTTGAAAGCACTCATAAACTTTTAAGAGTATCTTATGCGATAAAGAATTTTATTCGGGTGTACTCAAAGTAATACACTTTCTACTACTACTGTATGATAACATCCAGAGGACTATAATTTTCCATTTTCAATTACAGCGCTCATTTATATCTAGCAATTACACTCGTTCCTGCTTCGGAACGGATCCCACAGGACGTCACCCAGCCCCAGTTTGGCATTGTAAATTAACTTTCCCAGTTTCAATGAACACTAAATTACCACATCTGCTTGCTTTTGCTACTTCCCATTAAGCCCAAGTTATGTTACAACATAAAGCTTTCATTCCGTAGTCTCATAAATAAGTATACACAGGTCCTGCAGGCCGAACGGAAGCATCGAGAGGGAATCAAATTCCTGTTGGCCTGACCTGGCCGTCGTTGCGACCCGGTGCCAGAGAGGGAGGTAGGCCTCAATAGTAAAATTCTTGAGGTAGCAGCAAATGAAAAAAAAATCCCTCGAAGTTAAAGGCTCCATTCACCCGAGGCAAGAGCGCACAACTTCTGCAGTGGGGCAGAGCACGAAGAGGTTCGTATGCGGTGAAAAATGAGTCTCTCATTCGGTCGTTATTCTTCTGCCATAAAGATACCAGCACTGTTGCGGAGAGTACACATAACCCTTCGGGGTAAAGGGTGGTAAAAATCGATTACAGCTACCACCCCAAAACGACCGACTCTGGTCTGCGACACACAAAAGAGCTGACTGCTCTGTAACGAAACTGCAGTACTTCAATAAATTAAAACAGGAAAAATCTCATCTCGTACCGCACCGTTCCCTGCTATTCTGCCCAACCCAGAACGACACTTTAACAGGCACCATACAGTCTCTACGGGTGAAAATTAAAGCTCTCCTCGGGCTCACCATTTTTCAATCCAACAAATATGAGCTCTTCTCCGATGGAAAACATCCCAAATCTCAGAGCCTATAAATAGAATCCAAGGGCAATGCCACCCCCGCCCAAAAAAATGTCAACCGTGTGTATTCAGGCCATCAAAGAGAACTCAACGACAAAGGCTCAACACGGCACCATAAATGTGGATATATAGAAGCGTCCTTGAGCTACCGGTTGTACCTTCAAGGGATCGCTGGAATTTTTCCGGAGCCGTTTTGTTTTTCATTCACGACGAAAATATATCTCATATATCAGGATCTGCGCGCTGACTGGCGCTGCTGCTGTTGTGACCCGTTTCCCGATTTTTGTGACATGAACGTCATAAGAAATCCCGGCAATGTAGAACAAAGCCTCGTTGATGGCTGGAAGGTGAAAGAATCGCTCAAAAGCCAGAGGGTTTAGCCAAGCTTTAAAGTTGACTCGTTCTGTTAATCACACGGGTTAAGCTATGTAACTTCGTGGAAGGACCCAGAGGCATCCCGAATGTTTTAGATGTTTTCAGTGGGTGGGTGGCTCGAAATTACTTTGCTTGGTGGAATTTTCGGTTAATAATGGGGCAATTACTGCTTGCACGAAATTTGAAGTCAATGGATGGCAATTATCAAGTTTTAACAGGATGATAATCATCGATAATTAATTATGCTGAGAGCAAGATCGATTAACATTTGAGCCACGAAAATTGCATACCGTTTTTCAAAAATTTACTTTAAAGGTAACTAAGGTCCGTCCACGTTAAATTTCGGACACAAAGAAAACATTGTTGTTTCTGACCAGCAAAGGGCTGTTTCTACATTGCACTGGTTTTCTTCTCTTTTTTTCGACTTCAAAACTGCTAATAATCATCAATTCACTCGCGACAAAGCGGAAATGTACTCTAATTTAATAATTTATGTCCGGTGGCACAATACTAATAGCACTAACAAACACAACTAAGTTAATAGAACTCTTCTTCCGGGTGCGAGGGCGAAGCATAAACAACTTTACGAAATATTATTTAATATTTTTTTTTTCGCAAAAACGACGCAGCAAAAAAAGACACGTCAGTTTCAGAGCACGGCTTGCTGCGATCATGTTCTCAGAAGATATAGTTTGGCAAAATCATGAAGTTCGGTATGTCGCAAGCCAGGTTTGAATATCAGTATTGTCAGTATTGTCAGCTACTCTCAAAATGTCCTCCGAAGACAAAATTATGCAAAATCATGAAGTTTGATATGTCGCAAGCCAGGTTTTGGAAAAAATTTGAAGATGACCACTTTTCCGGAGGAACTTGGATGCTATAGGGCCTTTTTTAGTGGCCAGTATAGTCAGAAATCCTCAAAATGTCTTCTGATGGCCTAGTTTTGCTAAATCATGATGTTTCATATGCCGGCTGCCATGTTTCGCATCTAAAAATATTTTGTCCACCATCCCTGGACAGGTACTTACCGCAGTACTCCCACTTTGGAATCCAAAACTACGTATATTTTCGGAATAACCTGTACAGATCTACAAACTAGGATAATTTTGTGGTCTATTGTTAAAAAAAAAATCAAAATCCGTTGGCTAACGATGGAGTATCATCAATTTAAAATTTTAAATTTTCAGTCATAGGGAAGTACGTGTTAATCTTCTTCATTAGGGAAGGTCCATTAATTATGTCACGCAGTAAGGAGGGAGGAGGGGTTTGGGAAAACGTGACAATCCATACAAAAAATTACGATGGTCCATACGAAAAACGTAACGAGGGGGGGGGGGGTATTACATTAATGGACGTTCCCTTAGGTTTTGAACAACTGGTCCATCCGCATGCTTCTGCTCACATTCACCCAATCCTTTTTGAATTTATCGACATCAGCGGCTGTGTACCTTTCTTCCAAAGTTTTGCTTTCATCAAAGCCCAAAACGTTGCAATGGGCTTTATTTGCGGACAATTTGGAGAATTCATCGCCTTCTCTGCAAACTCGACTCCGTTTTCGCGATACCAGTCCATTATGGAACGCACATAATGGCATGACACCAAATCAGATCAAAACAGTGTCTGACCTTTGTGCTTTCAGATAAGAGTTTTTGAAGACATTCCTTCAAGTAAATTTCGGCATTCATGTTCGCTGAGTTTTCTGAGTTTGGCACATCGGTTCCTTGCTTCACAGTGCAAAATTGAGACCATGGAAGCGTTTTGTAGTCGAGCATAACATGCGTTTCATAATCCATAATAATGCACGTCTTCTTTTTGCTCAAAACCTCATCGTTCAACTAACAAACTCTTATTTTCACGGAAGTCGCTTGTAATTTGCTACGTTTGGGACATTTTTGCTTCTTGGAAGTCTTGAGAGAGCAACGTTGCTCAGCGCGCTGAACCATTCCGATCGATGTTCTACAATTTTTTGCACAATCTCTAACTGACAACTCCGGGAGATCGCAGCAAGCCGTGATTTGAAAATGACGTGTTTTGCTTTTGCTGCGTCGTTCTCGCGGAAATAAAATTAAAAAATATTCCTTCATTCAACTAAAATAAATGGTGAAATTATAGTTTTTCCGAGTGCTTTGCGTAGGACGTTGTGAATGGAATCCCTCTCATAGTGTGTTATGGTCGTGTTTCTTGAGATGGATTGTTTTTTTTTCCAAATTTTTGTGTTTTTAGTGACCCGCTCCCGTATCCGGACGAGCTTTCCAGCATCATATAAGGAACATTGGTGAGGTCGTTTTATATTATCAAAAATATACCTTAACTATATACACGCCAGGATCAAGAATTTCCATTTTTGATTCTGGAAGTGTGAAAACTCTTCACATATCCATTTGATGTGTGAAGATTTTCATGCGGGGCTTATTGTATATGAAGATGACCTCAGAATGTACGTGTATGAACAGGCATTCTTGAAATGGGTCGTTGGATTTTCAATAGAGCTGTCACCTTCAATCTCCAGGACTAAAAATGTTTGCACATAGTGATCACATATGAATTATTGAAGAAATGCAGACAAGTTTCTTCCAAACACATTATCTTCCACATTCCCATATCTATTTTAAAATTATACCGAATATTTCCAGTTCTTATCCATAAAAAAAACGATTCGGTCTTTGCGATCGACTGTAGTACGGAGCGAAAATAAACCAGACTGACCTGTTTCAAAATGTTAGCAGTTGTCCAATGATTGCGATAAAACTGAAATTCCTGATACCAATATTTAAAGATTTCCATGATTGCAATGGTTTAGATAACAAACACTTTTTGAACTGTTCAAATAACCTTTAATCAGTTCAAAAATGGCTTAAGAATCATTTGCTTATCTAATAATGTTATTAAAGCGTTTTGCTAGGACAGAATGCAATAAAAATTGCGTACTTGAATGCAATTTTTCTATCAAATAACCCAAACATCACACCAACCATGTTTGCCTAAGTCAAGTTCCCTACAAATTGCAGCGAATTTTAATGCACTTGCCGACGAGGAACAGACGCTGATGCTGTCAAATAGCACTATTCTATCCGGGAGACTGGTACCACTTTTACCGACATCATCTTCTCCATTATAGGCGAGAAGTGAATGTTTGTATGAAAGACCCTCCATCCTCTCTCCTCCAATCTCACTCACTCTCAATGTGTACAAACATTTCATCTTGGGCTGTTATTATTGTTAGTCAGCATGTTTTCCCACAGCAACCGCCTCCGTCATGATAGCAAACTGGAAATTCAGAGGTGGACCGGATCCGAGGGATGAGGAAAACTTCATTCGTTTTCCCAATCTCCGCCAGCCTTACCTTCCTCCATCAACACACAAATGCCAGCAACTATCATTTCGAGCCACAGATTCCTGTTTGCTAGGGTTGCTTCTGATAAGCGCCAGACAGGCAGAATCTGCCACTGCAAAAGTGGTTGTGTGTGTGTGCTGGTGAGGGGGGAAGTAGACGAATACACGGAAGAAGCCTTTTCAAAAGTCATAAAGTTTCCCTCGGGTGAAGCAAAAGTCGAACAGTTCCGCTCCCGGTAGCAAGACAACGACAACGACGACGACGAAAACACCCACATGTGTCATGAAGCGTTTCACTCAATTTCACCCACCGCTATGAACTTTATAGAATTATAAAGTTGCCAAAAATTATTATTGTTATTATTATTGGTCTTTATTTGGTCTTGGCTTCGAAGCAGCATCTCGCATCATTTCGTGTGACACAGAATTTGCCAATTTCTAGGACGTGCGGAAAACCAGACGATCTCCGCTTCAGATAAGAAAACTCATAACCAAGAACGCCGGAGAAAAAAGTTTCCCTTCGTCGTCTCCTCCTTTCGGTTGTCAAAACAGAGAAGTTCATTTTCAGAAACCAGAAACTTGTCGGCGGGAAAGCTTGAAAAAAAATTAGACACCAGCAGCAAGAATAAAAAATCATCTTGGCTGACCTCCCATCCACTACCGGTCGAACAAGATGTCAACCCCTGTCGGCTAAAGGACAGCATCTGGAACGAAAAAAAAATCAATATCAAAATGAAAATACATTGCTGTGATAAAACTTTCATCGTCTACAGCCCCAAAGTCCCCAATTTGCGATAAATTTTGCGTCTGATTCTCACTCTGCTAAGCTGCTGCTGACGGTAGGAACACAAGCAAACAAATCCTGCCTAACGATCTGGACAGCTGACAACTTAATGGCACTCCGGTTGCCAAATCGAACTCGACTCTATCACTCCGTTTGTCTGTTTGTGTGGGTGTGTGTGTGTGTGTGTGCGTGTGCTTAAATACGTAGTGAGGAGGTATCGGTGCATCCCCACCCCCCTCCATTTTGATTCCGGATGTGAGTCAAAAAAAAAAAAGAGACAACAACAAACTAGCGAAAAACCACGTCCACAGCGAGTGATGAATGGGCCTAAGGATCTCTGCTAAAATCGATCGATTGCGATTATGAAGTGGATTTGAGAATCTTCCTCCTTCCTGCATCGAAGCGTTCTGCGAAATGAAGCAGTTCAGATGGAGATTCCTAGTAGCACTTAACCTCGGATCGTGCGGTAGCGATGAAATTGGAGCATAAATTTGGATTACTGGAATAAATTTTAAGATTTACGTGCAATTTTCGTATCTAGTGGCACTTTTTGGTTCGGAGCATTCGGGAATGCGGGACACATACATGGGGAATTGGTTTTCCACTGTCGAATGAATGCCATTTGATTGCTGTTCGATTCGCTGTGTGTGGATATAGAAATAATAAATACTTGAGTGATGTGTTGAAGCAAAGAAATTGCGATTTTGGAATTATGATGAAATTTTCATTTTAATTCGTTAAGCAAGGAATATTCAAATGGATGCAGTGTGTTGTATTGTATACACGGAAAAAAAATCCGTGCCAAGATCCGTGAACTGCAGTCATGAATTCGAGAACAAGCAAAAATACACCGTGAACTGAATCACGTAATCGTGAACTAAATAACGTTTAAAGGGAAAAATCCTGAAAACGTGAACAAGTTCATGGTCCGTTTTCATTTTCGTGAACGCTTTTTTCTCTGTGTACTGTTATAGCTTTATTAGTGATGCACATACTAGTTAGTCAAAATGTCTTGCAAGCGGAAATGAAACTACATTTTCATTTTGGGGAAATCACTTATATTGCTCAGTATAATAATCCCATAATGTCAATACACTTGGTCCAACGATCATCCAACCTTGTTGTCCCATCACGGAAGTGACTTTCTGGAAGGCCCGCAAAATACTCCTCTACGACAGCTCTTCGTTTGATGAAAAATGCTTTCCACGAAGGAATGTTTTGAGGTGTGATAACAGCCAGAAGTCGGGGTGTGCTAAATTTGGCGAAAAGAGGGGATGCTGCAACAATTCGTACCCCAATTCACTGATTTTCGCGATGGTTTTTTGAGCTGCTTGAGTAGGTGCACTGTCTTGATCAAAAATGATTTGTTTCTTCTGCAAACTTGGTCTTTTTTCACAATTGTTTTCATCCAACTGGTCCAAAAGGTCACAAGTAATAATCAGGGTTGATTGTCTTACCAGTTTGGAGATAATCTATCAACAAAATTCCTTTTGCATCCCATAAAACTGACGCTAACACCTTCTTGGCCGATTTCTGGACATGAACTCGCTTCGGAGCCGAAGTGCCTGGTTCAAAGCACACATTAGCCTCTTTGATTAGTTTTGATTAGTTTTGATTCAGGATCATGGTGGTAGATAAATGTCTCATCCATAGTGATGAATATTAAAATGGCGTAGAAATTTTGGTTTTTCTATTGCTCCATAGATGCCGCTTTCAAAACTTTTTGACTAACCTAGTTTGTCTTAAAACTACCTAATCCCCTATTAAAGACAAATACATACAAAGAACAGGTTTCCAAATAGAAATTCTAATCAAACAGTTTTGTCATTAATAAATTAAACAGAAAACCACTGCAGGGTTTGTTAAATATCCAGTAACAAAGTATAACGTTAGCTGGGGTAACATTTAACGTTTTGCTTTGCTTTCAAAGATTATGCGCAGAAAATTGTTTGTGAATGAGATCAACCATAATCTAAATGGGATTTGACCATGGGAGTACATTGAATGATTTAACGTGTTTTTGGATTAATACAGTGGATTCTACTGCAACAGAATACTCTCCTTTACCAGGCATTCAGTAGCATTTAAAATAATCGTGCAAACGGTCATGATGTAACCTAATGATGTCATTAACTTGAAAGCGGCTATTAATTTATTCATTTGAATAATTCGGGTAAAATCTTTATATTCCAAAGAAAATAATGGCTTTCAGTGAAATTTCCAGGGAATAAAACAAAATTGTATGGATTCAAGTGTAACTAAATATTTCGTCAAATTGTTTCAATAATCTTGGCCAAATTTTTTTTAAATATTTCTAAATATCCACTTTAAAGGCATTTTTCCTTACCTAAAGGTTGTACGGAATCAAATTGCAACACTTTTAAATGGCTGTCACTTTTCACCCGTTGGGTATTTTCTATTGAAATTTTGGGTGGAATTAGTTCAATGTGTATTTATTTACGCTGTGTAAGTTTCACTAGCAGAGGTGCAATCGTTGCGAAGATGGAGTCGAAAGAACAGCAGCGGCGCAAAGAAATTTTGCGCACGTACCTCGAAAATCTGGATCTTTCTCACCGTGCCATCAGCATGAAGCTGGGAATAGTACATTCTACGGTGTCTTGTGTTTTAAATCGGTACCACGAACGTTTGACCATCGATCGGAAAGAAAAAAGTGGCAAAAATGGATCTCCGTATAGCGCTAAGGATCAAAGGCGGGTAGTTCAAGCTTTCAAGAGGAATCCCAACAGTTCAGTTCGAGAGGTGGCGAAGATACTGAATCTAACCAAAACTTTCGTGCAAGATGCGAAAAAACGTTAAGGACTACACACGTACAAAGTCCAAAAAGCGCCTAATCTCGATGAATAGAAAATTGGCAGAATATTGTAGGTAAAACACGTGCACGGAAGCTCTACACCCAAATGTTGACGTAACCACATCGTTATGGATGCTGAGACGTATGAAAAAGCAGACTTCCGGCATCTTCCGGGGCTCCAGTATTTCACGGCTCATAATAAATTCGATGTCCCTGAGGACGTTATGTCAAAGTTTTCCAAAAAATATATGATTTGGCAAGCGATGTGGATAGCGGTGTGGAAAGCGGAGCAGCCCATTCATGACAACTGGAACGGTCAATGGGCAGGTGTACCTAAAGGAATGTCTCCAAAAGCGTCTACTTCCTCTTCTAAGGTCACACGATGGTCCTACGATTTTCTGGCGGGACTTAGCCTCGTGCCATTACCCGAAAGAGGTTTTGGAGTGGTACAAGGCTAAGGAGGTCAATTTCGTGCCAACGCATCTCAACTCCCCGAACGCACCGGAACTGCGGCCAATTGAAAAGTTCTGGGCCATCATGAAGCAGGCACTTTGGAAGCATCCTACGGAAATGAAATCGGAGGAAGATATGAAGAAAAAATGGATTGCCACGCAAAAAAAAAGTTGGTCCAAATGTTGTTCAGGACCTTATGAGTAGTGTAAAGAAGAAGGTTCGTGCATTTGGATATGGAATTGAAATTAAATAAATCAAACATGAGAAAATATTCATAACATGTTTTATTTTACTCCCTAAAAATTTGAAGATCATTGGTTGAACGGGCGAATTTTGCCGAATATTTGTGTGTGTCGCAATTTGATTCCGTACACCCTTTACTTACCAATCAGGCTACGGCCGGAGTGGCCTTTACTGCAAACAGATGTTGTCTCCATTCTATTCAGTCCATGCCTGCAACTCACCTGCCTCGCAGACTGCGATTGGTTCGCAGGTCGCCTTCTGCTTGATCGATCCACCCTGCTCGTTGCGCGCCTCTTCTTCTTGTGTCAGGTCAGTTATTTATCGGGAATCATTTAAAGTGGGCAGCCGTACAAAATTCGTACGATAAGCCCAGCCCACCGTCGTCGACCGATTGTAGCGGTGTGAGACAAATCTGCAACCAGACTCCTGAAGAACTCAGAACTCTTCCATGCCTTTCTAATTGCACCTCCCCCACCCACCTGAAATTCAGCTTTTGGTATTTCTTCGAGAGGGGGAGGGGGGTCTTGGTAGGTTTCTTTATTGTGCTTTAACACCTGCACCCCTCGTTTTAACGTATTGTGGACTTTAGTAGTTGCTTCTATTTTGACCTGGATTCCGCTGTTCGTTACGCCAACTTTTTGAAGCTATAGGACAGCGTATCTAATTTTGCTCGCGCATCGCGAATCCCAGCTACTCTCACGCAAGTTGCCAAGATGTCCCAGCTTGCAAACATCCTTTGAAGAAGGTTAAACGGGGATGTGTCCCAGCAGCTCTCATCCATCATGCGTTTCTCATGCCGTCAAATCGAGGACATACCCAGAACGAATACCTATTGTGCTACGGTGGTCGAACTACTCTCCGTCCTCATTTATGATGATGCCAACTGTTCCAGAGATAAAACACCATGTAAAAATCAATAATAAAATCAAAATCAATAACAAAATAAGGAAAATGTCCTTAAAATAGATCAAGATGCATGGACTAATCCTTTGTTTTAAGTCAAAATATTTGATAAAAATATGTATCAAAGACGTGTGGGGTTTGGTTGCAATTACGGCAAAAACACACCGTGCACGATTTTCCCCGATCCCCCTTAGTAGGTATGTCAAGAGGAAAAAGCTGCTAAACAAGGTCGTGCTTTAACAAGTTTGGGCATCAAATCGGATATAAGGTTTTGCCGATTAGTGTGATTTTGCAGTGATGTCATGTACGATTTTGGCCCAACACTGTTGAATTGCTGTTTTAAGACTGTAAATGGTATCAAACTGACATCCGTTTGCATAAACAATTGCAGCCACGATTCCCCAAAGGTTTTCAATTGCAATCCAGACTGTAAGCTGGCCAGTCCATTGGCGGAATGTTTTTCTCCACACACTACAATTTGTGTGAAAAGATGCATTGTCCTGCTGAAAAACGATATCGTCTTTCGCGTCGTTCTTAATATAACCGATTTAAACTTCTACCAACAGCTCCAGGTACATGTTGGAATTCAGCCGGGTCGAAATCAAACAAATCAGAAGCTTTGCTTGGAGAATGCACCCCGAACCATCAACATTCCACCCCCAAAGTTTCGCTTTGATCTCAAGACACCGGTTTCATTTAAATCATACCAGTTGCAACTGTAAATGTCCGGCCCGTCTAAATTAAACTTCTTCTCGTCAGAAAACGCATTTCGCCCTTCAGCCTTCCAGTCCCCGCTAAGACGCAGACCGCGTCGCGTGACACTGTGTGGTATGCACTGACCACTCTCAGGCACAATAACCTGTGCGTACTCTCGAGCTTACCTGGATAGCTCTTAGTACTTAAGGCAGTGGCCCACGCCGGCCCGCCATACCTGATTATGGACAGGGTGACATTTGCCAGGAACGTTTGTTTGCCCCCCTGCACCGCCGAGCTATTCGACATCATGTGGAATAATGCCGATGTAGCCATGGAGCTCTTCTTGCAGGTGTAATCGACGTGGCTGACAAAGAGGAACTTGTCATCGATCATAACCCCCAAGTACCTCAGGGATCGCTTTGAGGTTATAGTGCAGTTGCCTGCACTAATCGACACCTGTTGCTTCAATTTTCTGTTGTTGACCACAGTAACCTTCGTTTTATGATGAGCTTGTGTCAGTGGAGTGTGTGGCCGTTTACTCCACGTTTCCTATGGATTCTCACTAGGGTGATGTCGTCCACGAAGCCAACAATCTTTACCCCGTTAGGGAACTTAACTCACAACACTTCATCAAACATCGTGTTCCATAGCACTGGGTCCAGGATGGAACCTTGCGGAACCTCAGCGGAGACGTGGACACGATTCTGACCCACTTTTTGTATTGTAAACCAATACCCAGAAGTATAGCGTGACCACTGTACAGTAGCCCCCGTCTCATGAGATAGAGTGCCGTCTCTGCCTTCTTGATGACGGACAAGAAGCATCCACCATTGACTTGCCCTTCCGGAGGAATCCAAACTGGTTGTTTGACAGGCCGCCTGTACCATTCATGTATTTTGACAGCCTGTTGAGGATTATCTTCTCGAGCAACTTACCAACAAGTATCCAACAAGTATATCGGTCTATACGCCGATGGATCATCTGGTGGTTTCCCTGTCTGTAGTAGTTTTTCAGTCGTCCAGGGAGACGCTCTCGTCCAGACATCTCTGCATTACCACCCTAAACATTATTGGGTCCTCCTTTAGCTCAGTCGGTAGAAGCGTAGCTACAAAGCAACACCATGCTGGAGGTAGCTGGGTTCGATGCCTGGTCTGGTCAAGGAAAATTTCTCGACTCCCTGGGCATACTGTACTAGGCTGCCTGAAAAGTCTCTTTAATTTCCTACAGATGGCGTTGGTAATCGCCAATGTGAACCATTTTCTATGAGCAAACCTCTCAGGAGAATTTGAGCAAGTTTACACGCAATCCGAAGGAGTTTGTGCGCCGATTCATAACCATGGATGAAACTTGGATCCATTACTATACACCGGAGTCATCGCAGCATTCAAAACATGGGTTTTCATTGGGCAAAAGTGCTCCGAATCGCCCAAAAACGCAACAATCGGCGGGAAAGGTTATGGCATCCGTGTTTTGGGATGCGCAAGGTGTAAGATTCATCGACTACCTTGAAAAAGGTAAAACCATAACAGGCGCATACTATGCAGCGTTATTGGATCGTTTGAAGGATGAAGTCCAGTAAAACGGCCGCATTTGCAAAGAAAAAGTATGCTCTTTCATCACGCCTGCTCATTCATCCTCAATTACTCAAGCAAAATTGAATGAAATTCGGTATCAATTGGTTCCCCATCCACCGTATTCACCAGAATTGGCCCCCAGTGACTTCTATTTGTTCCCAAACCTGAAGAGATGGCTCACCGGTGAGCGATTTTACTCAAATGATGAGCTCATAGCTGAAACCGATGGCAATTTTGAAGGACTTCCGAAGTAGTCCTATTCGGATGGGATAAAAAAATTAGAAACTCGCTGGACTCGCTGTATCGACCTAAGAGGAGAGTATGTTGAGAAATAAAACCGAATATTCAAAAAAAAAATTTCGTGTTTGATATTAGAGGGACTTTTCAGGAAACCTAGTACAGTACAGTACAGTGTAATTGTCACACAGCCACACAAATGCAAAATTGCACCTAGCATCGAAATCTCTTAACTAATAACTATGTAAGTGCATTTAAAACACTTAGTTGAGAACGAATTGTGGGACTCGTGTCGTGGCTCGAGAAGATTCCCCAAATGATCACCAGCAGTAACTCCGGTGATCACTCGGAAGGTGCTGCCACTCCCTTGTGTTTGGCCGCTACTACCCTTTAGGCGTCACTGTATGTTTCCGTATTGGCTTTCAACCCCAAGCCCTTGGAATTACGCTCGTTTGCTGGCCTCTATCTTCCTCTTAAGAGAACCTCGACGCTTCATTTTTTCTGCGTCCGACAACGCTTTCTGCATTCTCCGTCTGCGGAGGTCGGCGATCGACTCTGGCCACCAATACATCGGTGACCTCCCATTTCTAGGTTTGACCTTCCTAGGCATGGTTGCATCGCACATACGTGTTAGTAGCGCTATAAGTTGATCGCCACATGGATCCTGGGTTACTATAACGAACCGCCAAATGATCGCTATGGGTGAAGCCATCCTACATCCTAGAACGTACCGTCGATGATCGACTCTTCTCCGTTTCTATGGTAGGTCCTCTTGGTACCAACGTTGGCCAGATCTGTATTGAGCCTAACCAGGGTCTCTAGCAGGATCTGACCCCTAGGATTGGTAAGGCGACTCTCCCACTTCAGCTTCCAGGCGTTGAAATCGTCCGCTATTACCAACGGAATTCGGTCATGTTTCGTGTTCGTAGAGTACTACTGGTCTAATTATTGCCTGTGGTTCGCCAAGCATTGCACAGCATGTCAAGAACACCAATGCCAAGCAATTCGAATAGGACCACCCAGGAGCAGTCAACGCCATAATCAAATGAAACTACGTCGATGACATGCTGATAAGCACAGCGATGTTAGGCGAAGCAGTGATGCTGGTGAGAGAGGTGAGTCCAGCACTTGAATCTAGGTAGATTCGAGATACGGAAATTGATTTTTAACTCCAAAATGGTTTAAGCAACGCTTAAAAGGGAACCCAAGGAGGAAAAGAACTTGAATTTTGTGCGAGGATCTTACTGATGTTCCTGAAGGTGCTACTTTAAAAGATTTGGAGGACATCGATCAGCTGTGATGATCAGATCTAAGACACACAGTTCGAAAAATGGCTGACATGGCTGGCAATATTTACACAAATGAGATCCGTTAAAGGTCCTCGATGTTATCGGTCGGTTATCATCCGTTGAGGCATATGTCGTATACCTTCGATTTCAGGAGGGAAATGTAATCGAATGCACTTTGGCCTGTGCTAAAACAAGAGTGGATTCACTGAAGTTCCGGTCTATCCCATGATCCAAGCTCCAAGCAGCAATATATGGTGTGTGGTTTGCGAAAACTATTTTGACTTCTCTGTACATAATAACGGGTGTTCAATAAAAAATGTAAATGATTTCAATACCTTTCTGTTATTAAAGTAAAGAGCGTAAATTTGTTTTCTCTCCAAGAGAATTGCTCTCTAGACTGGATGGCACGTTTCTTTTCGCTCGGGTGCTGTCAGTTCTATCGAAGATGGCGTCGAAACAGCAAGCACTCCGCGAGCGCGTTGTACGGTTTTACGAAACGCATGGTCATCGTGGAAAAAAGTTTACGGTAGATCACTTTCGAGCCCGTGAGTACAGTTTACCGGATCCTGGCATCCCTGAGCGTGGAGCGGAAGGCCAGTAGCAGCCGTTCGGCGAAGATAATGACGAAGAAGAAGAAGGAAGCGTTGAAAAAGCTGTTTGACAACAAGGACGGAACGAGTTTGCGTGACGCCGGACGAAAATATCACTGCTCTCATACCTTGATTCACCGAACCCTCAAGGTGGAGGACATCATCTGTCGGAAGAAGACTCGATCCCCCGAGTACACGGACGAGCAGATAGCGACCGTGAAATCGCAGTGGCGGTGGATGACGCAGAACTACCGCGGGACGTCATTCAACTGGATGACAAAAGTTACTTTCCGCTCTCGAAGACCCACATTCCAGGAAATGACAGCTACTATTCCAGCGACAAGTTGGGCACACCCCCGAAGTAAAATGGATTTCAAAGCCGTGGTTCAAGCCCAAGCTTAAGCATGAATTTGAGAAAAAAAAGTTATGCTCTACATCATCATATCAGAGGATTTCAAAGCCGTTGTTCAAGCCGAGCGGTCTGGCCATCAATCAACATGTGTACCAGGAGGAGTGTCTTGAGAAAATTCTTCTGCCGTTCTTAAAGGAGCATCATGCGGATGGGAAGTACGTATTCTGGCCGGAGAAGGCGTCTTTCCATTAAGCCCAGAAGGCGCTCGAGTATCTAGAGCAGAAAAAGATACCGTACGTGCTGAAAGAAAGGAACCCGACCAACTTGCCCCAGTGCCGTCCCATTGAGGATTTTTTCGGCTCTCTCAGTGCCCTAGTGTACAAAAATAATTGGTGGGCCAAGGATACGAAACAGTTGACCACGAGGATCCGGAATTGTATACAGAAGATGGACGTCAGTGCCGTCCAGCGCACTTGTGAGAGCATCGTGACTAAGTTGCGTCATACGGCTAACCAGGGCCTTTCTCCAATATTCATTGGCGTTTTTTTGAAGAATAAACATTATGTTTTTAATAAAACATACTGAATTAGTTGAAGAGATTTTTTTTTACTATATGACTGAACATTTTTCTCATTTTTTATTGAACACCCGTTAGTTTCGAAGTCGTTTTTCTGGATGGATTCCAAGGATGTGCTCTAGGATCAGACCATCGACGATACAGCCAATTTATCGCCCTTCGGGTCAGCGAAATCCTAGAATCAGCAGAGGTTAGTGAATGGCGGTGAATTCAAACAAAGCAGAACGTTGTCGATGACGGAACGAAGTGAGCACGAACTCCGGACTTATCTGCAGACAGTTCAGGGGCTCAGAATTTCTACGGCAAGAAAAACAGGAGTGTCCTGTCTCACAAAATTTTGGAAAAAGCCACCGATAAAGAGCTACGCCGACACTTGCTATTCCACGAATCGACAAGAAAATCAGTGATCGTTCCGCACGATTTCTTCAGGTGGATTCCTCTCCTTCGTCGCACAGCGTACATCTTTCGGTATGTTGACAACCTGAAGCAATCATCAAGAAAGGTTCAGCGCGTCAGTGGGTCACTAAAGCAGTAAGAACTGGCTAAAGCTGAAGATTGCCTATTCCGCCTAGCACAGTCAGAAGGTTATGCAGACGAGATCACCATTCTCGTTACGATATAATGTCTCGCAAGGGAGGATCCTTCGAAACAACCTGCTTTTTCGCTGTGCTTTCCTGGACGCAAACGGTGTTGCTCGAGTTCGAAGTCGAACAAAGGCATGTGTATTTGCATACTGCGCGAATGCTGTGGAACCCATCATTCTTCCTCGTCACCATCAACACAATCTCTTCATTTTGCTTTATTCGTTGGTTTGTTAACGTATAGAAGTGCTGCTGATCCCCTTCGCGAGCGCCGGATGAAGCAGTATTGAGTGGGGGTACTCACGCAGAAATAGCCAACGTGGCGCAGTTAACAACCGCTTTGAAATTTGTCCAAATTTTACTCCGCATACGTCAATGTAGCTTTATCTTAATGACAACTTTCGTGTTGAAAATCTAAGCCAACTCGATACAACAAACCAACTTCGGCATCAACCAAATATTGGGCCTGCTTTGTTGCACATGTTGCCATTTTTGATTCGGATCACTTCATGCCATGCATTCATTGATAGGGAATGTCACTCCACTGTATCATCGGATTCGTGAGCAAATGCTTCTCCCAGAAATTACCAAATATTCATTGAGGTTTCGCTTCAGTTGAAGTTAATGTCGATTAAACACCCCGGTTCTCACATCTTGAGTTATGATGTCACAAATATCATACATTATCCCATGCGCAATTTCACGCTAGGCTCTACAACTTGTTCAGCTAGAGAATTTTTCATCCAGTTCAGGAGATAATGATTATAGCCAGGTAAGCTAATAAAAGGGCATCAGAATAACGAATACGTTGATCGGCAACCCTGAAATGGAACCTATGGAACCAGTAAAAGCAAGCAAGAGCCTTATTATACATAAGTATTTTAGTATTTATTTATTTTTATTACTATTTTTTTCATTTCACTCTTCCTTTGAGCCATCCAAAACTTGACTTAACTAACAGCATATGCCGTCCCGCAGAAAGTTACATTTTGTAACGATTCAACCTTTTTTTCTCTCACGGATGGAAGCAACCCTTCAAAGCGAGCAGTCAGGATCCCTTACACCGAAAAGTCACAGGAAATTGCTAGAACCAAGCACGACTTTATTTATTAGGTCAGATGGTGAAATTTATAGGACAGTAGATTAATGGAAAATCAAGACTCTCTACTCCGCTCGCTGGCTTGTCCGTCCTGCAGTAGTCTTTCTCCTTCTGCTCCGTTTCGGTCTTTCGCGTTTTTCGACAAGATTTCAACCCAGCCACCCAGAACCACCCATCAGCATCATCATCATCATCATCATCAGCATCATTCTTATTTTGGCTTCTTCTTCTTCTTATAACCCGACGCCAACAGAGGCAACCCGATTTGCCCGGTAGCAGCAAAATTTCTGGCACTATATGCATAAACTAAATCAAATATTTGAACGACTATCCTGCTCTAGCAGCCTTGGATGCCAGCATCTACATTTTGCAGCTAGAAGATTAAACTAGCACTATTTTTTTTTTTTTTGGTTGCCTCAAACGTCAGTGGTTGGTTGGTTGGTCGGATGATCTTCGTGTCCCTTGATGTTGTTTTTGTAGCAGCAATGGTTCCGGAATGCCACCAGCAGAAATTTAGAGCTACTGCTGGAGATGCCACCGATGTTGCTATGTTTAGTTTACCAAACCTTGGTACGCCTCGTTGATCATTCCGGTGGCGTTTGTTTGTCGAGCGAGTCAGGCGAACGATTCCATCCGAAGGAGAGCGGACCTTGTAGTGTTTTTTTTTCTTCCGAACGTGTCCTTCTATCGAGAAGCTTTCGTTTCTGGTTGGTTCACTTCTCGGGAGAAGATGTGACAGGTTTCTACTGCAGGCAAGCAAGCAAGCAACCGAACACACAAACAAAACATAAATTATTCCACTCGGTGCGAGCGTGTCTTTGGATGTTCCTCCCGGTGGCAGATTTCTGATAAATTGACTTTGACTTTCTCCGGGAGAGGGAAATGGGTGCGTTTGGATGCCGCCGTCTTGGGCGGAATGAGATGTTTGTTTTGTTTAGTTATTCAATCAGTTTAGTTCATGTCCGGGAGGCTCTGTATTGTTGTAAAACACCACCCGGATTTACGTCAAACAGGTGGATATTTGGTTCTCTAACATCTGATTTGTTTTGTCAAGATTAGGTAAAAGATCTCATCAAATTTCAAAAATGGTGTTCTCCAATCAAGTTTCTAATCGTTCTTTTGAATCCATTGCAATGCCTACCCGTCTACTGGCACGTGCCACCAAGCAGTCAACTATTTGTCACTTCAGATTCTTAGTTTCTTGCCGCCTTTATCTTCGTGTCAGGTCCTCATAGCCATCGGACGAAAAGGAGGATTAAATTGTAAACGCCAAAGAACTAATAAAACCACACTGTCGTCGTAAAACATGACTGGACAACTTTTGCCCTCACATCACATCGAACTTGCCGAATGGACGACGGCGACGACGACGACGTGGATGATGGGAAAATTTATGAACCTTCTGCGGTGGTGGCGGTCAACCTTTTTGGAAGAAAGGCGACATCAAAGGAGCATTCCTTGCGGTTCCTACCGATGCTGGCTAACTGCATTCAGTCTACAGGTGAGAGAAACAGGAATTTGAACCTGGTGACACTACTGGTTCGTTTCACTGACTGGCAACAAGCCATGGCGACGATGGTGGTCATATTTTAATTTTTTTACGATGACAGCCGAGGTCATCTTGCATCATAATGCGAATGCAGTGGAGAATTTTTTTTACGGTCGAGCGTAAAGAAAACGGGACTTCGCCATATTAATGCAAAATTCAATTACAGGCAAACATTATCTATAGCCTTGTTTGTGGCGCGAATACATCAACCTAAATTTGACCATAGCAACTGGCATATATAATGGTGTACTCGTGGAAAATGGCCAAAATGTTCACAAAAATGTTCACCAGAATTCGACCTCTAATCGGATTGTAAAGAAACTTATAGAAAATGAAAGATATGATCTGTATTATTTATTTCATTCTACTTCGTTTCCCATTCCAAATACACGGACCTTTTTCTTGATCCAATACATAACATTTTGCACAACAGCTTTTCCCATGTGTCTGGTAACTTTCGTCCAATTGTAGCTCTTTTTTTAATTTTTTTGGGATTCTTACGAAGTGCTCTTTTTATGAAAGCTCAAATTTTTCCAACTGGGCGGAGTTCCTGTGATTTCTGCGCATACATGTCTCTTGGCACAAAAAGCTCATTCCGAACAAAGTGGCATGAGGATCAAGCCAAAACATAGTTTAACCGTTGTTTTTCGTCAGGAAGACACTCTTACATATATATTTCTTCATTTACAGCTCCAAAAGTGATGAAGGGAGCGCTCATTTCACCGCAACCAAAAATTGCCTGACAGATTTGGAATTTCGTGGCAAATGTTTATATTTCCTTCGTCCGAACATCCTTTGAAACGTTAATAATGACGTTAAACGTGCCTTCCTGTATGTGAAACTAAGCTCATAAAGTGTGGCCCATTTAGTATTGGAACATAAAAAAAATTATGCTTACAGCGACCCTAGTGGTCGGAGTTCGAACGTGTTTCAGAGATATACAAAATGGAGGAAGAAAGAAGAAAAATAATTGTGCGCAATCATTTGGAAAACCCTTCGTAGTCTGGGCCAAAACTTGCTAAAGTGTTGGGTTTTCCCCGAAATACCGTGTGGCGTGTTTTGAAAAAGTACAGAGAAACTGTCGATGGCTCGCAAGCCACAAAGCAAGCGTCGGATGGGTACTGTCAACCGTCAACTGCGGAACAAAGTCATCAAGAACATTAAGGCAAACCCCAACATCTCAGACCGCGATTTGGCCAAAAAGTTTCGAGCCGCACGCAGTACCGTGCAACGGATTCGTCTCCGGGAAGTCTTCAAGTCATACCGTACCAAATAAGGAGTGTAGACAACCAAATAGGGATCAAAAGCAAAACAATGTGGCCAGAATCCGTGCCAGAAAACTGTTTGATCAGGTGTAGACAAAATTCAATGGCTGTCTCCTCATGGATGATTAAACCTATGAAAAGGCCAATTTCAAACAGCTACCGGGACAATAGTTTTACTTAGCTACGGAGAGATGTTCCTGCCAAATTCAAGTTTGTGTTTGCAGATAAATTTGCACGTAAATACATGATTTCGCAAGGCATCTGTAGCTGCGGTAGGAAGATCAAGGTTTTCATCACTGATAAGACATTTAATTCAGATCTGTACAGAACGGAATGTCTCCAAAAGCGAATATTGCCATTCGTCAGATCCCACAATGAACCTGTCATGTTTTGGCCAGATCTTGCAAGCTGTCATTACAGTAAAACAGTGCCACAGTGGTATGAAACCAACGGGATTCAGTTTATACCGAAAGAACTCAACCCACCAAACTGTCCCCAGCTCAGACCGATACAGAGATTTTGGGCAATTATGAAGAGGAAGCTGAAGGTGAATGGCAGTGTCGTCAAAAGCATCAATGAATTGAGAACCAAGTGGAATAATATTGCCAAAACGATGGATGAGAATAATGTGCGCCGGTTGATGAAACGCATTCCGGGAAAAGTCCGCAAATTTCTTCGAAATCGAGATGATTTTTTTTTTTTGGATTTTCACTCTAAAGTTTACATTTCAGTAAAAACTGAATACTATTTTGTTAATGTATATCCCAAAAATGCGCAATAGTCTATGTTTCAATTTTAACTGGGCCACACCTTATCAACGGTAACTGCCCCGTTAACATGCCCCTTGAATGTTGTTTGCTCGTTTCGACAGTATTTAGAAGTATAGTTAGGGTCAATAAATAAAAGGTTGCGTTCGTTGGATTGGAGTTCACTAAGGCAAGTGATCGAACTAATTGTGTTCCCACCTTGGTCAGTTGCACAGAACATTGCATTGGAAAGTGTGATTCGAATTGCGGAGACGAGTGATGCAGTTTGCAGATAGTTTGTCCAACTTTTAAGCATTATGATTTTACTTCTCCCATACGTGGAGTAACGATCTCATTATGTTTCAAGGGGATGAGAAGTAATCTTTTGATATCTTTGAAAATGGAGCCAAGATAAAGATCTTTTTTCAAAGACAAACTCTCCAAGAAAATTTGGAGTCTTTTAAGTAATCGGTTATTGTATACGTTTTCGACCATTGTTCATTTAGTGGCTTCGAATCAGTGTCGCCATAAAAGCTTAATAGTTAATGTTGTTTAAGAAGGAAATAATTTCTCAACACCACGAGGCTCCAGGAGTGGACAGTAATTTTTGTTAGAACAAAAACGTGAAGAGAAAGTATTAATAGTTCCATTAGAGCACGGCAGGTTGTGAAAATTGAATAGAAGTAGTTTGAAATTGAGCGTAGGGCATTTTTAATGCATTATTTCGAAGCAAGCACACAATCCTTTGCCACACATCCCCAATGCGGGGTAGGTCAAGGTGGGAACGAATACCCCACCTTGACTGTCAACAGAATGTGCGTTTGATCGTGCTCATATACTATCAGTAGCTTTTTTTATGTGGATCTAACCAAATGCCTGGCGAGCGGAGAAACTATCTCAATCTTTAGGGTTTATTTTTAAAATAAAGGGTATTCGTTCCAAAATTGACCTACCCCGCATTGGGAATGTGTGGCAAAGGATTGTGTGCTTGCTTCAAAATACTGATTAACAAATGCCCTACGGTCAATTTTCCAACTACTTTTATTCAATTTTCCCAACCTGCCGTGCTCTAACGAAACTATCAATACATTCTCTTCACATATTTGTTCTAGCAAAAATTACTGTCCATTCCTGGAGCCTCGTGGTGGTGAGAAATTATGTCCTTCTTAAACAACATCAACTTTTAAGCTTTTATGGCGACACTGATTCGAAGTCATTCAACGTACAATGGTCAAAAACGTTAAACTTCTCGACAAGAACCGATTATTCAAAAGACACCAAATGCTCTTGAAGAGTTTGTCTTTAAAAAAGAGATCTAAATCTTGGCTTCGTTTTCAAAGATATCAAAAGATTACTTCTCATTCTCATTAAATAGAGGAGCACTCTTATAAAATGTAGATTTTACAATTACAAGCAACTTTACAGAAACAACAAAATTATCTATAAGTGGGTCTGTTCCATGATGATTTTTCTGAATTATGTTAGGGTGGCAATTATTTTCAAATAGGATATTTTGTGTACTTATACAGTTGTTAGATGAATACCAATTGATCGTGTTTGCTATTTTTATTTCTATTATTTCTGTTTCAAATGCGGTGAAGTCTGTTCAAGGATGGGAGCAGAAACTAGACCATCCTTCAGAGTCAAAAATGCTTCCATGCACTTTCCGTCGAAGTCGAATTTTGCACCAGGTCTAGTCAACATACGTAAAGGTTTTGCGATACTGGAAAAAGACGGAACAAATCGGCGGAAATTTGAAAACAGTCCAAGACACTTGCTTACTTCTTTTACATCAGACGGAAACGGCATGTCCTTAATAGCCTTGAGGTGAGAGTTATTCGGTCGTATTCCTTGTTCATTGATCGTAAAACCAAGAAGTTTGATATTGGTATAACAGAATAAACATTTTTAAAAGTTTATACCCAACCTGTATTCAGCTAAGCGTCGTATAACCCGTTTCAGCAATGTAAGATGCTCCTCGATAGTACAGGTTGCTAGGGTAATGTCGTCTAAGTAAACCGTAACAGAGCCCTCCTTCAAAAATGGATCAAGCACTTTATTAATGAATCGCTGGAAATTTGCTTGGGCATTACGTAAACCGAACGGCATTTTAAGATATTCATACTGCCCATTTGGTGTCACAAAGGAAGTGTACGGAATAGAATCAGCAGCCACGTTCACCTGGTGGAAACCATGTTTCAAGTCCAAAAGAGTGAAATACTTTTTCCCTTCTAGTAGTTCTAAGCAATCGTCAATAAGCGGAAGCGGAAAGCTATCACGTATCGTTATTTTATTCAGGGATCTATAATCAACGCACATACGCTTTTCTCCGGACTTTTTGGTTCGCAAAACAATAGGAAAGGAATACGGAGAGTCACAAGGTTGTATTATTTTATTAAACAAGAGTTCGTCAACAAGTCGATCTACTTCTCTTTTGTCGGAATGCGAAAGTCTACGAGGGGCGAAACTAATCGGAACATCGGAAGACAATTTAAGTTTCATTTCATATTCGTGCTCAATGGCCGGAATAGCATCCCAGTCGAAATAATCTCGCAAAATTATCTTTCTGATCTGATCTTGCGTACTCCTACTCAATTCAGGGTTCACATCGTACTCATCAGAACATATTCCATGCAGGTCGATTCCGAAAATGTCAGGTACAAAATCACTACGATCAGCGGGATTGTCGGGACTAATATGTGAACCAATCTGACAGCACTGATCGCATGCTGCGTGAATCATATTGGTTCTTCCTTTAATTACGTCATAGATACAATGCAGTACTTTTCCAGAAATTTCAATTGTATTCCCACTCTTAACTTCAATCTGTGGTTTATTTATTTGCATGTTTTTAATACTAGAAGTGTCAACCAAACTAATGTAAAAATACTTTAAGAAATCTCGTTCTAACAACAAAGGATGTGCAATGAAATGATCTGGCACTACGTATATTTTAACGGTCTCTGCGCGACCATGGAATTTAATTCGTATTGGGATGATACCATAAGTACACAAAGGAAATCCTCCAACACCTCGATATCCTGAATGCTTCTCTTCTGATGGGATAGAACTGAGTGGACCACTGATCTTCGTATCAAATTAATCGAACTACTGGTGTCAAAAAGAGATAGAAAGTGTTTGAAAGGCTGCACAGTTCGCTTAGAGAAAAAGGCAACACTTACCGTATTCATCTCGGAGAGTACTCCACTCAAGTCTTCAACACCTGGATCCTCCTCTTTTGCACGGAATTCATCGACCAACGCCACTTGGTTCTTGTTACGGGGCGCCGGTTTTGAACAATCTCGTAGTTTATGTTGTGTTGAGCCACATCTGAAGCAGGATCCCTTCTCCCGACGAGGTTCAGGACAGTTAGCGGAATAATGTCCAACGCCGGAGCAATTGAAGCATCGTACTTCGGGGTCGGTACTCTTGACATGTATTTATTCAGGCTTCCTGGTCCTTGGTTTAGCTGCAATCGATGACGTCGATGGAGCGAAAGTGCGGGAAGATCGCATTTCCCGCATTTGTGCGTAACGTCGAGAAAGCCGCTTCAATTCGGCGATTGTCCCCGCCGAGTAAAGAACCGCGATGTCTGCAGATGATCTTGAAATCCGTCTATAATATGTTGAACAAATTGTACTTCATCGATGGTTGCCCTTGATGCGATTTCCTCCATCTTCAAAATGTACCCAGTCACGGAAGTTTTTTGATGCTCGGAAAGTCGTTTTACGTAGCTTGTCGATTATTTCGGCGATAGAGTATGTGTGTCTGAAATGGGCAATGAAATTGCTTCTGAACTCAGCATACGTGGACGATTTATCGATGTGTAGGAATATCTCCGCTTCCGATCCTGGCTCAATGAGGCGACAAATGCATTTCAGCTTGAAAGTATCATCGCCGTTTGCAAATTGGCACGCCTGCTCGAAAAAACATTTCCCCCAAAAGTTGAAAAGGTGGCAAAAAACGCAATTGCAGTTTTTGCAATCATATCTTGAGAAATCTGCATGATTCAGAAAAGGCACACATTTGCCCATCATGATCCACAAAGCGTTTTATGGTATAAACGAATCCATGCAAGGTGTCCAAGCTGTTGGCAGCACACAGATTCCTCGAAACAAATTTAGCGCTGTGTGCTTAGTGCCTCGACAGTCGAAGCAACCGTTGGTTCAATATGGGTGAGACAATACCACAAAATGCCGCAACGCTATTGGCCACTGTTGTAATTCCGAAGTCAAGTGTTCTATTTCTATTTTCACTCGTCATCGCATCTCCCTCTCATCAAGTGTGCCCTTCTTGATCACCACGCGAAGCCATGCAAGTGTGTACGAGCGACATTTGCTTTGTTGCTGTACCACTGAGTGCCTCGACAATCGAAGCAACTGTAGGGCTTTTATTCCATTCACTTCAACTTGTTAAAGTGGCTGAATGGTTGCTATCTAGAGCCGCGACGCTGGCGGCCACGGTTCGAATCTTGGTATCGACTCAAGATTTTTGTTTTTTGTCAGGCCGGACTCCAATCTTATACTCAACAACTAATACACTGCACAACCAACGCACACATCGAATTTTTCAAAGCAAATTGATGTGATGCTTTTTTGCCCACGACCAATGTTGCATTTTTTCTCCAAGTTACGATCCATTACGAGAAATGAAACAAAATCATTCGAAATTGCATAGCAATCTTGCTTTTTTATTTTGGGTGTCGCGCCCCCGCGGCGCCCGTTCTTTTTTTTTTCCGGCGCGTCCCCCCCCCCCCCGCCGTCCTCTTCTCTTTGCCCCCCGTGGGGGGGGTCTTCTTCCCGCCTTTTCTGCGCCCTTTCTTTTTTTTCTCTTCTGCTACGGCCCTGGCGATCCCTGTGCGAACACTCAAACAGTTCTGTTTTATTCATTCGTCCAGCCATTTGCTGTGATTTTGCAATTGCTGATACATTCATGAATAGCGAACAGAAAATGGACGTCCGATCGCACTTCTGATAGCTGTAGCGAAGATAGTTTCGGATCACAGTAAAACGCGTGATTTCGCGAAAGCGTATATATTTTTCTCGGCCGAACACAACCGGTACTGAACAACGAATGAATATTAATCTTATTTTCACATACTCAACACAGATCAGCCTTGGTGAAAACACCAAACCGTTCTGCACAAGAGCCGAACTTGACTGCGAACACACCACCATGTGGCTATAATTTACCACTTCAGTTTCGTACTTGTAGATGAACCCGCAACGCAAAGGACGCACGCTCGTGTTTTGCTTTAGACACCGTGTCTTGATTTTTGGGAAAACACCCGAGCCGAGTGGTTACGATCACAAGAATGCTCTCAACATACACCCAGTATGACACTGGTTACCACGGATAGAGCATTGCTCGTCGGATGATTCTAAAAATTTGACAATTTGACTTATAGGTTTGTTTTCTTGGCTGTTGGGTGACGGGCGCATAAGTTGATTGAGTTTAACAAGCACGGCATGGGTAGAAATAAAATAAATTTACCACGCGTGTATTCCACAATCGGACACAATCGGAAACACTCGGCTGTGGTGTTTGCCGAATCATAATACACGGTGTCTGAAGCCAAAACACGAGCACTGGCATTGGTGTTGTACCAACCGCGTGGCGTGTAAGTCTAGAAGCACGAAGTCAAAGTGGTGAATTCAATACACGCACTAGCGTGGTTAAAAATAGCCCGGCGTGCAGTGTAGTGTTTGGACATGGCTGACACAGATCTTCTGAGATACAGAGTATAAAACACACACACATACACAACACACAATATTGGCGGTTAGACAACTGTCATACGAGTAGCAAACCCGATGAAAATACATGTAGATACATACACACTCATTTGAAATTACTTACTTAGGTTAACCGAAGTACCATAACATAAAATGACGGCAGCTTGATCATACAAAAGAAAAGGTTATTATTTCACCCTATTTTTTCGTTTTTGAGTACTGAAATGTAAATAGTCCCAGAAGACTAAATAATTTTACACTGGCTTGATTGGTAACTCATCTGAGAACATTTTACAAGAATTCAATTAAATGATGGGTTATTACGCATTCATACTTATCAAAGAAGTGTGGTGGTGCTATATCGTTGGTTCCGACTGAAGTGTTGATGAGTGCGACATGTACGGTGCAGTGATGGTTCAGCCTTGAGCTGAATTACACATTTATAAAGGAGAAAAAGAAGAAAAAGAAGAAGAAGACCTTGACGAGCTCCGTTTCAATGTTAGCTCACAGGGGTAACGACAAAAGTTTCGAATCGATATCTCAATGTTATCCCAAATGAATACCCTATTAGTCATCCCGCTTCCATCGTCAGAACATTTCCATCTTAAACAATCATCAAATTAAAACAGTTAACTTCTCTCTCCATAAGAATGATGGCATAAACGAATTTGTCAACGAATATTTAGACAATCAAATTTTCTAATTGTCTACATAGCAAGAATATCATTTACAATGCTTCAGCAGTTCCCAGTAGGTAGCTTCACATTGCTCATCAGACCATTTATACGGCTGGCAATAATTAATCATCCAATTTGATTCAATTAAATAGTTATGCGCTTCGCATCGTTCTGTGAAGTTTCCACAGTGTTCCGAGCACACCGTCAACGTCATTCGCAAAACTGTTGCTCAAACCAACATTGGAGACCGACTTCGACTACACTTTGGACGTTCAGACTTAGACCATTCATCATATCAATCTTCCCACCCGATTTACCCCCAACCCAACCAAACTACCTCTGAAAAACGACCTTCAGCTAGACTAAAGCATAAGCTCTACCGTTCTGTGAAAATAAAAACAAAAACTACGAGTTGCGATTCAGAGAGTTTCAGTTTTCGTTTTCCATCAGTTGAAATATTCTGTTTGTATAAATCATCGAACGTTCGGTTCGGTCCAATCGCTGCTAGCATGGGGATCTGATTGAATTTTTTGGTTGAGTTTAAATTGGACTTCATGCGACCGCAAAACAACAACCGCTAGCTTCGAATTCCAAGTTTCGCTTTAGAAGTTATAACATTGGTCTGCTTGTTCTGCAACTAACCTGAAAAGCACTAATAAGCTACAGGTTGGCCCGTAGATGCGGAAATTCGAACGTTTCGACGGGCTGCTCCGAACGAGCAGACGATGCGAGACTGTTTGTCTGTGTACATCGAAATAGCACTGAGAGTTTGGTGGCCCGGGGAGCGTGTTTTGCTCTAAATAATTCTAAAAATGTTATCCTATCGATTATTGGGAAGCGTCCGGTTCCGGAGTGGGGAAAAAAAGAATGCTTGAATGCTGCGCATTTGTTTTACCAACGAAGGAGTGGGGATGGCAATTTGGAGCACTGCAGCGAGATCGAGCAGATAGGTGACGTTGTTTTTTGAACCAACTCTCGTTTGAGAATGCAGCATAAGCGCCGATAACAACATGCAGACAGCTATAAATGGTTTCCATTTAAATATTGCTGTTGAATTTATGACTTTTCCTGGGAAGGTTTTTTTGCGAAAGCGAATAGAAATTCGAAGATTTGAGACAACGATAGAGTTGCAGCCCGAATGTGATTTCGAACTTTAAGTATTCAGAAAATTGTAATGCAACTGTGGAAAGAATTGAGAAGATTATGGATTACCACGCCCGAAAGCAGTTTTCTAGAGTCCATACGAGTTTTACCATAAGGGAACGTCCATTAATTATGTCACGCAAAAAGTGACTCCCCCCCCCTGGTCACGTTTTTTGTATGGACCTTCAAAATTTTTTGTATGGATTGTGACGTTTTCCAAAAAAAAACCCCTCCCCCCTTACTGCGTGACATAATTAATGAACCTTCCCTAAGCATCTAGTCCATCAAATAGCTAAAATATAATATATATGAAGGAATAATGATGGGATGAGTCGCATAAAATGTATACCATTTGGATAGGAAAGACTGCTTTTAATATACGTTTCGAAAGGTTTGTAAGTTGAAAAAATGTTACCCACATATAATCTTTGCACAAATCTACCTCGATTTTATCTACACTACACTAAGCTGTTCCATTAAGAATTTCGCGAAAATGACAAACCAACCGTGGAAATCAACAAAACAATTGTTGAATTGATTTTCCATTTACGAGACACCGTCATTTTAAGAGCTTGATTCCGTGTACATTTAAAGGTGCAGGGTGGCCACACAATCCTAATCTAAAAATTCCCGCATTTTTCCCGCATTTTTTGCCCAATTTTCCCGACTGGGAAAATTAGTTAATATAAATTGGATTGATAGATATTTTTGAGGTTTTCGAGGAAATTATTCCATCTGAAATTTTGATTTGTGGGTTTAATTTGGGCAAAATGACGAGTCACAGCCGCAAATCGGGCTTCTTGCGTAACCTGCTTTGGTTTCTAATTTTGCAAACAAGAACAAAAATCGCTCTATATAAGTCACTGATCTTTCAAGTTGCTAGAAGCATAAACATCGAAGAAAAATAGTAAAGCATTCGAGGTTTTTGACTACAAAATGATGCACGTGCGTTGCATGCATATTGTATCAAGTATTTCTTGATTTTAACGTCGTTGAGAGTTTGTAGATAATTTTATGAGTTACCAAACTCTTTTCAGTTCGGTTCATTACCAGACACTTTTCATTTATTGAAAATCCTCGCTCCATGGTCGCATTTTCGTGCGACAGGATGAGCACTAGCCTAGGACACGGACATATGAAAGAAACAAAATTCCGCTCCCCATTGATTTTAGGATTTTGGGGAATTTAAATTCCAGTTTCCCTTTGATTTTTCGGAGCCTTTGGGGTCCTATAATTAGTGTGCAAAATTTCAGCTCGATCGGTGAGACTGTATTTTAGCGCCCGTGGTTTTAATTTTCCATAGGATTTTTACAAAGAAAAATCTGGCGAGGTGACCCGGTAATTCAACCCAATCTATCTCTGGGAAATCTTCCAAGGAAACTTTTCTTCGTGGACCGCAAAGCGATTCTTGGAAGATTTCCCAGAGAGTGATTGGATTGACTTATTTTTAGAGGACAACGGGTCACCTCGCCAGATTTTTCTTTGAAAGAGTAAGTTTCCCAATGGAAAATAAAAACCACGGGCGCTAAAATATAGTTTCACCGATCGAGCTGAAATTTTGCACAGTAATTATAGGACCCCAAAGGCTCCCAAAAATCAAAGGGAAACTGGAATTTAAATTTTGTCCCAGGCTAATGAGCACCGTTGTCCAATTTGGCAGCTCCTTCTTTGAATGACCAATCAGTTCTTTCACTTTGTGAGCTACTGCAGCGCTGAGATAGTCTTTATCTACGAACGTTTCCTGACACTGCTCCAGACGCTTTTCAGCGATGTCCTTGATTATTACAGAAGACGTAACGCGTTAAGGACAAACGTGATAAAGTCCCTATCACTTCGATGTTTTCTGAGCACAAACTTCAACTACTATAAGGACTTCAGGCGTGAAATTTTCAAGAATCCTTTGCTCCACTGGAACATCCGTTGATAAGTAATTTGAGCGTTGTTTGTTTTATTTTGTTTGTGATTTTTAGTCTCAAAAACGTGAAGTGATAATTAAACTAACCTATAATTTTTAGGAATCCCTCCCTTTTCACCTTAAAGGGTATTTAAATGGAGATTTGTTTAGTAGCTTCTTACGAAAACCATAGTAAAAAGATCAACAGCCGTTGCGGAAAGCCAAAACGTATTTCTCGGAAATTTTTGCAAATTCTCACGCTTTCTTGATTGCTGATTTAGAGGCAAACTTGATTTCCATATTAAGGGCTGGCAGAAAATTGCTCTCCGTCAATTCTCTTTCAATTAATGATTTGACAATTAACAATTCACTATTTTCAAATCGCCAAAAACAAATGAAGTTATTGAGATGCGGTCAGGGAAACCACTCGACCATTGCTATTATTTATTTTATTTAAATAGCCATACATTGTATTTACGATATGACTTCATCTACAACATTTCGCCAATATACTCGGTCTATGGCTGCCTCTCTCCAACCTCGTTGACGACCCACACTCACTAGATCCTGTTGCACCTGGTCCACCCATCGTGCTCGCTGTGCCCCACGCCTTCTTGTACCGGCCGGATTCGAGGCGAACACCATTTTTGCAGGGTTGTTGTCCGGCATTCTCGCAACATGCCCTGCCCACCGTATCCTTCCAGCCTTCGCGACCTTCTGAATGCTGGGTTCGCCGTAGAGTTCAGCGAGCTCGTGGTTCCATCTTCGCCGCCACACTCCATCCTCCTGTACGCCGCCAAAGATGGTCCTAAGCACCCGGCGTTCGAAAACACCAAGTGCTTGCAGGTCCTACTCGAGCATCGTCCACGTCTCGTGCCCGTAGAGAACAACCGGTCTTATCAGCGTTTTGTACATGGTACATTTAGTGCGGGGGTGAATCTTTCTTGACCGCAGGTTCTCCTGGAGCCCGTAGTAGGCACGACTTCCACTGATGATGCGTCTTCGGATTTCACGGCTGTTGTTGTTGTCAGCCGTAAGCAAGGATCCAAGGTAGATGAATTCTTCCACCACCTCGAATGTATCCCCGTCTATCGTAACACTGCTGCCTAGGCGGTCCCTGTCGCGCTCGGTACCTCCTGCTAGCATGTACTTTGTTTTCGACACATTCACCTCCAGTCCGACTTTCGCAGCTTCGCGTTTTAGGCGAGTGTACATTTCTGCCACCGTTTCAAATCTTCTGCCGACAATGTTCATGTCATTTGCAAAACAAACGAACTGACCGGATCGAGTGAAAATCGTACCCCAGCTGTTGAGCCCGGCTCTTCGCATGACACCTTCTAGCGCAATGTTGAACAACAGGCACGAAAGTCCATCACCTTGACGTAGTCCCCGGCGTGATTCAAACGAGCTGGAATGTTCGCCCGAAATCTTCACGCAGTTTCGCACACCGTCCATCGTAGCTTTAATCAGTCTAGTGAGCTTCCCGGGAAAGCCGTTCTCGTCCATAATCTTCCATACAGGGCTCGACCATTGCTGCAGACATGATAAAAAAATTCAACTTTGGTTCCAGCATCTTATCCCCAACAAACATTGGTGTTGAATTAGAGCTTGTTCAAGCAAATTTGGAGAAACTATGCAGCTGTTTCTTCTAGGATAGCTGATAGCTTCTCCAAATTTGTTTGAACAAGCTCTAATTCAACACCGATGTTTGTTGGGTCGTCTATCGCATCAACCACACCAGCGAACACTTTTGATCGGAATACCGACGAAAAGCTCCGTTTGAAATTCGGATGACTTTCCTTCAGCTTTCTTTTTTCCTGCTTCCTGACTTCGTCCACAAATCTCCTCAAATGGGGCAACATTTGTAGTGCTCTTCTAGCAACTTGTTCATTTTCCACCTAACGAAGTTCGCAGCATTCCAGTGGAAAACCGATTTCACATCATTTTGATCAAATTCTCTCCGTAGGTAGGTAATTCTAGTGATACAAAATATCATCATGCATCAATTGGTCGACATTTTATACTTAAATTTGTGAAATGGGCGAGTCTGCTTTTGTAAACAAACGATTAAATCAGCGATTTCTCACGAACAAATTCTTTAGCTCAATTTCTTTAACTAAGCCCACAATCTGGTGAAAGAAAGCATTTGTTATCCAATTGTGGTCTTAATTTTTCAAATTGAGCTTTTATTCGTTAAAAAACGTCTAATCAAATGTTTGTTTACAAAAGCGGATTTAGCCATATCGGAAATTTTTCCGAATTTAACGTTTGCTTTTTTCGGATGGTGATAAAAAAAAAGCTAAGACAGATAATTGCTTTGATAAATTTCCCATGGAAGCTAACTAATTAAGCTAACTTGCAAAAAAATTCTACGCCCTTGCGAGCGGCCTTGCGGCAGTTACCTGGAACATTCGCCATGGCGGACGAAAACAAGCGTGTAGGCATGTTTTTGAGTTCTTTTTTCGTTTTATTTATCAATTCCTCCCGGCCCAGCGCACGCAGCGATGAAACCACTTTTCCCTCGGTCTTCCTCTTCAGCATCCTTTGGAGTTTCTTGTCGCTCAGGGTCGTCGGCCGTCCGGAACCGGGCTTTCTTTCGATGCTCTGATTGTTGTCTAATAGTGCCAAGATGTTGTAGATGCCGGAACGGGCGTATCCGGCGTCCACAAAGTGCCGCACGATGTCCGTTTTCCACGCGGCGGGGTGCCGTTCTTTGAACGCGCACACTTCTGAACGGAGTTGCTTCACTGTTTTTGCCATCACGGTTTAAGTTCGACTGATAGACCTGTCAAATTTTGTCTGCTGACTCATGGGTTTGCTATGATTGATGCTGCATGGGTAGTTTTGTCAGTGCGGGTGAAGGTAAACCCATGAAAAATTGCCAATTTTTGTCCATTTTTTTAAAATGCAAATGTTAGTCTATTTAACAGGAGTTGAAAAATGCACAGCTCATTTTTGAAAAGCATTCGTATAAAAAAAAACGGCTCATGCATTTGGTGTCTTTGTTTTTGCTATCCACTGCTGTAACAAATGTTAGTCTATTATGCAAACGCACTGAGACTTTATGATGTTTTAAAAATGATAGCAGCGTTACCACCCTAAGTTGGCGGAACTCGTCTAGCATATAAAATGAAAAAAATATTGAATACAACTTGCATATTTAACCTTTGCACTGAAAAAACATTTAGAAAAAGGCATACAATAGCGATGCTTAGGCCAAAAGGATCACAAAATGAGTCGAGTATTAGTACACGACACTGAAGAAGTCTGCACATTGTAGACGAAATACGCGTATCTGTCAAGATAAGCAATAAAGGTAGTTGAAATTAAATGGAAATAACTAATCATTCTTCTTATTTTCTAGTTACAGGTATTCCACTAAACAGCTCACACTCTCCATAATTTAAAATCACAAAATGAGTTCCACCCAAGCAACCAAAAGTTCTGATAAAAGGGTGCCTTTCTCAAAATATTATGTTGAGTTCCGTGTCTAGTCATACAAATGTATAAATTTGCTTTGCTTCCGCACAGGCAAATTTAAATTCAAACTCTTAAAGCACACCGACACACACATCTTCTTTCGAAACGATAGTAAATCAAGCACGAGCATCAAAAACCTTCCCCCAGTGCGCCATTCTATAGTCTCAAAGCAACGCACCACTGCGGGCGAGGTGCTTCGTGATGAAAATTGATGCATTTTCCACTTTTCCCATTCTAACATCAATTCCACGTCAAACATTCTAATACCTCACGAACCATCTTTTCTCGCATCCACTCCATTAGACGTCGAAGTGGAAGAGGAACAACCGATAGCCGAGACGCTGGGCTGGGGTGTTGCAAATGTTCTACATTTAAATATTCCCTGCAACCTCTCAATCCACCCTCGCCAAGCTGAAAACTGATTCTACTCATACGTCAAGAAGCATCTTTATGATGTTCTTCACCTTGCGCGCTTCAAACAGTTGTTGTTGTTTCGCCTGCTTGTGACGATGTTATGCAATATGAGCGAACGAAGTTCGCACACACCCCACTCGAATTCCCCACTATGCTCAATCATACCAACTACCTACGGTCCTCACTCGCATCCGCGAGTCGTGTGGCCGGACTAAATCCCGAACCAAACTGGTGATGAGTCTGGGCCATGGATAGAGGCGAAGAACCAGCACAAAGAGGATTGCTCGAAACTCTCCAAACTCCGCACTGGTAGGCCCCTCGTTAACCATACAAGTAAACAAGTTACTGGTTGGACGAATGTTGAAAAGAAGCAAACATGACACCAACACCGAGAGATCAAAGCCACCGTATGTCTGTCTGAAGCAGAAACTCACCACACACAGGGAGAATCGGTCTGCGGACGAATTTCACCACACAGCATGACTGATGCTGGAGTTGGAAGCATGGTAGTGCTCTGATAATGCTGGTACTGGCGGAAAGGTCGACCGACACCAACTGAGGGAGGACGAGAGCATAACGAGAGTAGGTCGTGGCAGAGCGAAAAAAACAGCAGTGTATGATTTTGATGAACATTTCTACCAGCAGCAGCATTTTGTTCAGCTACTAAAGCGAAGGAAGGGTTTGTCGACTAATAGCCTCTGTGTTCGAGGGCTCCGGGAAGCGAAAAATATTACACATGCAACCATGAAGGGGAGGCCGTGGTTGTTTTGGGTAAATTTGGGTTATGCGAGCAGAGTTCATAACCCTCTTGCATGAAGTGGTTGGGGTTTGTGTGTGTGTATTTGAACGTGTTCAGTGCTGAGAACATGAGTTTTAAACTCGGATAGTTATTTCTGGTGCAGTGCTGCCTCAAATGGAATGCACACGTGAAGAAAATGCATAGTGATAATTCTGATGGAAATCCCGTTGCTAAAAATACCATTAAGCTTAAGAATGGCTCCGAGTTGTTAAAATATTAGACGGGTGTTAATTGTATTGACTCTTTTTTCATTTTGTTTTTATTTCGCGTCGAATGTTTCATGCCAGTTGAAGTTGGCCACTGATGAACAATTATGTCAAATTTGAAGCGATGGCCCAGAAAATCTAAGCACGATTTAGATGCGCCACTGTTGCTTCCAGATGGCATTTAAACAGCTGATCTCGGAAGCAGGGATGCCATATATACAGACATGCCTGTATTCTTACAGACATTTCATCATGCATACAGACGTAATTCAGATTACAGACATTATACAAATATTGCGGGGAAGTTACAGATTTTTACAGGCATTCATATACATCAATAAGAAGAAAATGATTTTATTTTTCATACAAAGTTGGCTTGTGTTTGTTGACCTAAAGCATTACATATTTGAAAAAAAGTATCTCAGAAAACTGTTCAGCTCCTCAGATATTTCAGGGCTTTGTTTTGAAACTCCTTTGATATCCAAACAGACCGTTAGTTAAGGGGACCCTCCCCTGGATTTAAGCAAAAATAAGGCAAAGTTTGTATTAACTAGAAAATAAGAAGAATGATAAGTAATTTCCATTTAATTCCGACTACCTTTATTGCTTATTTTGACAGATACGCGTATTTCGTCTACAATGTGCAGACATCTTCAGTGTCGTGTACTAATACTCGACTAGTCGAGTATTAGTACACGAGTATTAGCCAAATTGCTGGGAACTTCGAAGGGATTAAATGGAAATAACTAATAAATTAATAAAGTGATTCATTAAGCTTGGAACCGATGTTCTGGTACTTCCTGAGCCAAAAACTGTATGCATTTCTTCTTGATTATCCACCAGCTGGACCCTACCCTTTGACTCATGAATATAAGCCGAGACCAACGACTTTACTTCCCTTCCGAAGGAAGACGTGACCAGATTTTTCCGCCTCAGAAAAACCAACGACGTCGATTGGGATTGAGCCCAGACACACTGGGGTGCCAAGTAGCAGCCACGCATACCACTGCACCACCGACGCTGGCAACAACTATTTTCTTGTAAATTAGAATTTTCAATGCCATGTGCCTTTCGGCATCTGTTGGAAAGTTTGTCCAGCATTTTTGGGAATTTATCGAAATCTAGGGGTTCATATAATTAATAAATACATTACTAAATTAAAGGAAAGGAATGCAAAAAACCTTCTACTAATCAAATATCAACCGTGGGAAAACTTCAGATAATTATATAAGTTTTCAAAATGAAAATTAAATACGAGGTATAGTTATGGAAGGTTTTGTTAATGATCTACAGTGCACAGGGACGAATGACCCGATGGGTTTAATTCCCTCTCAAAAACAATAGAAAAAGAAGAAGCTACAGTTAAGCAACAAACTGTTATCAAAATTAAAAGGTAACAAAAACTTTTACGAAGCCTTAGAAGAGGTCCTCGATACCGTTCTGAGAAATTATGCAAAAAGCGTTCTAGACTTATGTAAATTACATAATTTTAACGTACTTCAGTACTCTAAATAATTTCAGATAACGTATAATTTTTAAGAATGGAGTTATTTCGAATGATGATGCAAAAAATCTACAAAAGATAATTCAATGCAACAAAGTTTCCTTAGATCCTACGTTTATTCAGCCGATTCATCTCCTTCAGTCATCTCTTGGCATAATGGGCAAAGGACAGGTCCTCCAAAAAGACTACATTCTTCCTCGTGTGATACTTCTTGATGAAGGAGGCAACCTGCGACAGGCACTTCGTACTGTACATCTCCTTGTTCACCACAAGCCATCCATTTGAACAGGACAATGAAACATGTCTGCATGTTTTGTTTTACCAGCACTTTCAGCCACTACATTTGGGTGATTGATAACGTTGTCAATTTGGTTTGTACACACTACCCTAGCAAAGGAAAATAACAAGCTGATATCATATGAGTAACAAGTTCTGTTATCCCAGTTATCGTTTTGATTTTCGCTGTTATCACATAACAAATTTAGTTATCACCATTGGCAAATTTTGTTATCATATGTTATCATTTTGAACACACATGTTATCATTTTGTACGTTATAAGTTGAATTGTAAAACTATGAATATTTCCAGCATATTTGAACAAGAAATTTTGCTTTCAATCAAAATATTTTTTTTCCAGTTATTAGCATGAGAATTTGATTTCAAATTGATAACATAATTTGAAACTATTTCAATAAATTTGCTTCCAATACAGGATTTTTTATCAAGTTGTTCGTATTGATAACAAAATAAGTTATTGTTATGATATCCAACGAGTATTTTAGGTAAGGTTGCTACGATTGGCGATACACAGGTGAATTCACGACCTGGTGGCACAGTAATCACATACAGAATCGCTAAAACAGTCCATTTTTCAATGCATACGTTAATGGCTACAAAATAAGAAGAACCTCAAGAATATGTGTAAATTTGATAAGGCTAAGACTCCTTAAAAAATAAGAGATTCTTCAGAAACTTTGTGACGTTGTTAAACAGAAAAAGTAAATGAATAAGTCTCTCATAACCAATTTATTTTATCGTTTGAGTTTACCTTATTTTTACGAAATAACCATTCCGCACCTTACTCTCAAATGAATACTTCCCCACCTGTTTCTTTAACGCAAATTTTTGTGAAAATCCTCAATACAGACAAATGCAGACATGTTTCATTGTTCCTTAGAGAATATTTGAAAAACTATCTGGCATCCCTGTTCGGAAGAGCGCAAACAGATCGTGTACAAATGGTGCAATTTTCTCAACGTTTTACTAAGTCAGTTGGCGATAATGGAAGGTGTGAGCATCGTAGCAGTTCGTAACGCAATTCGGAAGTATAGTGAGGAGTCTTCCTTTCAGGACAAGAAAAATCTGGACGTAAACCCTGTCGCCCTGTCGACCAAAACCCGGACCGGAAAATCACGCAAGCTTTCGCCCGTAAAAAAGGTACTTCCTTTCGAAAAGGGGTCAAATTGCTGGGAACTTCGAAGAGTAACGTCGATCGAGCAGAGACACGAAATAGACTAAGGACTTTCAAAAAGCAGAAGAAGCCAAAACGAAGTGAAAAAAACAGCATCTGTCAAACCAAGGGCCCGTGAATAAAATGACAATCTACACGGCGCGTGCTTGTCAAACTATTGACTATGCCGATACGTCAATGTTACCGGAAAATTCCTTAAAAAGCAATGGTTTGTCAAGCAGTTTGTGAGTGTGGGATGCTTTCAAATCCGTTTTTTACAACCGATGCGATGACTGCTTATGTTTACGTGCTTGGAGCGGTGCCTGCTGCCCATGATCCGGAAACATAATAATCAAGTACTGTTTTGGCTGGATTTGACATCAGTGCAAAGCAATGTACAACGCCAAAGAAGTCAAATCCGTACCCAAAGAAATGAATCCTCCAAATTGTCCCCAAGCAAGACCAATTGAAACATTTTGGGATCTGACAAACGCATATTTGCGCAAACATGATAAGCCAGCGGAATCCATCAAAACTTTTGAAAGAGACTTGAAAAAAGTATCAAAAATCATTGGAAAACAGTCTGTGCTGGAGCTAACGAGCTGTGTAAGATCAAAAGTTCGTTCTTTAGCGTACGATTAAATGGATCTCGGAAATGTCACGTTGAACTGTAGAAAAATATTGCAGAGAACATAAAAGTGCGATAAAAACTCAATTTACTTAAAAACCGAACTCGTATTGTTATTTACAAATCGTACTTAGACTTACTGGGGCATCGTATAGTTCTTCTATTTCCAAAAAAAGTTTGGCTTGTAAGTGCTCAGTACAAATACAAAAATATAAATGAAATAATGAAATAGTGAAATAATAAGAAATTATAATAATAATTTGTTGCACAGTTGTCGCAAGGCTCAAAAGGCTTCCGAAAATCATACCAAAACTGGAATTCGCATTTTGTCCCAGGAAGGCAATGTTGATTTTGCCTTTGGTGTGCGAAAGCTCAGAATAGCTGAAGTTGTCCTTGCACAATGAAGGTTTTCTTGAACTCAATGATTTTTCCGGTAATGTATTTGTTTCTGTTGTTCTATAGAAGCCAATTTCTTTCTGCCTGCATTCAGCTGTGGTTGACATCAACTACTTTTCCACTACTCTTTACTCCAATAATTTCTGAAAGACACGGAGTATCCTTTAACATTGGCAGAATCATTACAACTCTCACCGAACACGTTATTCGTGATGCCACTTGCTTCTGTGCTACGTTGGTTGTTCTCTTGCATCACAGCATCCTAATAATTCTCGTGGATTCTAGAGTTTTCTTGGGATTGATCAGAATCACCCTTTGTTTTCAATTCATCAACTTGATTTTGACTTGATGGTGTTTCGATCAAAATTTGGTCGACTTAAACTTGACGCATTTGCTTTCATCGTGCATTGCAACATGTTGCACACCTCTCATTTTGAAGATGTGTAGCATCATGCTTTTATTTTGATTTTGAGATGAGCACTTCAGTTATCAAAATACAAAAACGTCTACTGCCTTTCCTGAAGCAACACAATTGTTCCGTTCTATTTCGGCCGGATTTGGCATCTTGCCATTACGGAAAAAGACAATGGAGTGGTATGCTGCCAACATCGTTCAAGTGGTGCCCAAGGACAAGAACCCTCCCAACACGCCTGAGCTCCGTCCAATTGAACAATATTGAGCCATCGTCAAGCGGAACCTTAAGAAGACTCAAAAAGCTGTTGTGAGCGAGAAACAGTTCAAGGCAAACTGGCGTTCTGCGGCGAATAAGGTGCACAAGGAGACTGTACAAAATCTTATGGCAGGTGTTAAATGAAAGACCCGGCAATTCGCATTCGGTAAAAAGGAAGTTTCTGTATTAACTGAACTTGAATAGAAAAATAATTTGACTTATTAATAAAAACTTTGATGGACTCACACACATTATTGTTTGACCAAATTTTGATCGGAACACCCTTTAGACCATGGCTTTACTCACTTGATTTCAGAGAGCCTTTAATAAGTTACTCCGAATTTATAATCCACAGTAAAATCTCATTTTACTAAGGTTTTCATAGAAACAGCATCAACAGTGAAGACAAGTTCAACGTGATGCTTTCGAACCGAGTTTCGCTTCTGCATTTTCCAAGCTTCAACCACCAATCCTTTATTTTGACTTTCTAAAAAGGCAAGCATACCTTCGTCGGAGTTCTCCACACTTTGCGGAAAGAAACCTAGTAGAATTTCAGGCCTTGGTATGTCTTTTTCTTCCACTGCCCAATGCCAATGGCTCAATGCTGGGAATTGTATCCTTAAACCCGTTTACAAAATCTTGGTTTTAACAGATAATGATCATAAGCCCTGATCTTCGCAGACAGTTGCCGAACTTAGTTTTAATTCTATCCATTCTTCGCTCAGCTATTTTTATACGAATTTCCTTTTGGGTAGCAAATAGTTTTTGTGTTGTTAGCTCAGCATTCGGATATCCATTGTGTAAAATTCCAATCCTAGTAGAATGTACAACTTCTATATAAAATCCCGCTGGAATTTAGCCTTGGAGTAGGCAATTATCCATTTATTCTTTTCTTAGCTATCTCTTGTCTTGCTTGAGTCAAGGACTTTGCTTGACGCAAATTTCCTCTTTCAATATGACGAACAATCTATTTCGGTGGATTAGAATCACGGGAATTAAATTCACTGAGCTCCGCATTTCTACGACGATTATAAGAATCAGATACAGATTTACTCTAAAAGGCTTCTCAGCCAATACTACGACCAAAATTTATCAGGTACTTAAACTTCTGTTTTTTTAGTAGTAGAAACTGCAGGAAGGGCTCTTAGCACCTTTTTTTTCTTGCTACCTTCCACTTTGCCGTCGTGGTAGTATCAGATGTCGGCAACAGAGTAACATATATGCCGTCCTCATAGTCGTCATCATCATCATGCTTGGGGCAATCCGAGGGGAATGGGGCAATGTAAGGGAAATTAATTTCAATAAGCGCTTACATCCTTAGCTGCACTCGTTCAATATAGTATTCCACTAAGTCGCTCCGATTAACAGACACTCGCGATTATTTTTGAGCGTTTTCACTGTTAGAATGCGATACATCGCGAGACAATATAGGATCGCGTGCAGCATTTTAACAGAGTTGCTAGTTTTTTTTTCAGTTATGACTGCTACGTCTAAATGCACAATACAGTGCTGCTGACTAACCAGCTGCTTGATTATGGAAGAAGATTATATATCTCCAAACTGATTGATAACTATTTTAATTAAACCTTTTTCTGAAATACAACATGGGACAAAATTGAAGGCGAGGAATTTTACCACGAGTATATTTAAACAACTTTTCATTACAATTACTTGGGAAAAGTTTGTTTTCATGTCAACGTCTAGTGGTGCAATGTCAGTTTTTATCAAACTCAATTAAAATTTGAAGAGGACGGCCACGGTACAATTGTTAATTGTATAAGCATTGCTGAGCGAAAATTTATAAATTTGCATCAGTCTACAAGGCGTGTTAGATTTAAACTATCCAAACAAATTGAATGTGTGTAGAGTGCCAGAGCACCAGTATTGACATTTGTTGAACGCACTCTCCCTTCTTACTATCTTCGTAAACTATCAATATTCGCATCTATTGAACTCCCACGGAGTTCCAGACTGTATATTTAGATCCGTAACTACATTACTCACTGCCAAGCAATAAAGGGAATTCAATTCCTGACAAAACAAAAATCTCCACTTCCTAAACGTACACCGTGAGCCTATATGAAAGCGAAACCCCATCAGGAAATTAGTTCACGAGAGCGTTTTGCCTTTACAACTACGAACCCGTACCAAGCCAACCGTTGCGTTGTTGGCATTCTGTCGTTGCCCTCTAGGGCTGCCTTTGCGCCTGAGGGAGTCCCAGAATCTGCATCGGAGTGTTCCGAACCGCAGTGTCGCTGCTTCCGCTTTGTCGCTGCCGAGCCAGGCTAAATTTATGCTCGCACGCTTTTCGGCGGTCGGTGTCCTCACCACTATCTCGGAACATGGCCCAGCCGGTCTGATCTGGTGCAGCGGTGCTGGTGGTGCCTATTGCTTATGCGAAATTGCTAAAATTATTTTTCACTGGTCGTAAATTCCAACCGACGACCGTCATCGTCGCCAACAGCACACAACTGCCGCGCGACGGAGACGGCGACGACGATCCGTTCAAGGATAAGAGCGTGCTGTGGGCTCCAACATATCTGGGGAATTGTGAAAGGGTTGGGGGTAGGGGGAGGAGTTGGGTTTGTTACATTTATATGAACGTGTGCTGTTGGATGCTGGATATTTTCGGATGCAGTTTTCGGTTCATTTTCGCTTGTAGTGCGGTGGAGAACTTGGGTGTAGCTTGAAGCTCTAGGATAGCTGTGGGCTTCAACAGTAAATCATCGCCCGGGAAGGATGTGGGTTGCAGCAGCAAGGAGCGATTACTCGTTGGTATGTTTAGCTACTGTGTTCCATATTCTTGGTGGTGTGTGATTGTTTTGATAGCGGTTGGGAAGGCTTGTGGTTGGAAGCAATGATGTACAAATGTGAGACTTAAAGGGATTAAACAATTTAAAGCGATTTATGCTGTTCTATGGTTTTACCGATTTCCTGCTGTGTTTTCTAAATACAGTTGTTTGACACTTGTTATTGGAGAGCGTTTTATAGCATAGGTTACAGCAATCCTTCTATCAAAATCATATTTTGACCAGCCGGTAATCGGAACCAACTATTTTGTTTTGGAAGTGCACCTATTGAGCTCTGGAATCCCTCACGTCAGAAATCCTTATTAAGAAGCTTTACACTTACCATTTTTTTTAATAATGAAAAGTTTTTTGATGAAGAGAATTTATTATCAGCGGAAGGGCAGTAAATTTTATAAGATTCATCATTTGTATTCGACCAAACACAGACCATCAGCTGAGACTGACAACCTATCTGTTTATCGCGAAACTCAAAGATTAATGCAAAGATTTTGGCTGTCTTCATTTCGTTCATGCGATCCTATATTCATGCTCATCTTGTCCTCAGCTTTCTTTAAGTGATATAAAAAAGTATCGCCATTGGAATTGTGACTATATTTCAATTGAGGTTTCGTAGCAAGTAGCTATTGTAGCAATAAAAGCCTCACGGGAAGCAAAACTAAAGAGCCATAAAACTGTATCTATTTTTTCAACACTGATCCAGTGGTTTAGCGGATCCATGCCGATAGTTGGCCTGAAAATGGGCTTCAGAAATAATTCTAACAAAATTAGTGTCAGTTGTTTGGAACTAATCCTATTTTTTCTCTACGAATCATCATACACCTACAGTATGTCCCATAAACAAATGCGAATGATTTCAATACTTATTTTTGGGTAGCTTAAAACATTATTTTTAATGTTTTAATGCATGTGTGTAATCATCTTACTGTATACTCTGAGACCATTAAAACAAAACCGTGGTTCGTGAGTAACTTTTTTTCAAAAGCCCATAAAACAAATTGCAACGATTGTGGGATGCCACCTGGCTATCGTTTACCGTATCCAAGAAAATGTTCACCATCGATCCCGTATCTAACACACGTACAGACTTATTATACAGGTTTATTTCGCCGAAGAAGATTGCGGATGTTCCAGAGAACGTGAAATTCAAGTTTACAAGCAAACATCTAGCCGGAGTCAAGGTTTTCGGGGCATTTGCGTTCAATGGCTTTAAAATGCCTTCAGTATTTATCAAAAACGTTATTAACAATTAATATCGAGGTTTACAAGAACATTTTGAAGGACCACGTTCTGCCATGTATGAAAACCAACTTTGGAGCACATCAACACGTCATTTTCCAACAGCACGGAGCACCGTGTCATACCTCAAAAAGGACTCAAGCGTGGCTGAAGGAAAAAAAATGACTTCCTTTTGATGTACTCACATATATGTACATTACTGGACAAAATTAAGTTCGCATCCGCTGTCATAATGTTTGGCTCACTATATTTTTTCTTACATCAAATTCAAATGTTAAACAATTTATTTAAGAGTTAGCTAGACACACCGGAATAGTGTAAAAGTGTTAAAAATAGGTGATGTTCAATAGAATTATAAGACGTTTAAATGTAATAGCAAAACATAATATGACAAAAACAGAAATCTAAAATCCCTAGAAGAAGGCAATATATAATGTATGATGTATGATATGTACTACCACCCATTGTTAGACTTGATCAATCTTCAATAACCACTGATTATCCTAATCATGCCATCGTATGAAGGGCCAAAAAGGGGTTGGTGGATCGATATCAGCAATTCACTAAAATCTCGGTTTGAGGTATCCTGAATGAGTTTGTTACATCTATTGAAATTTAATCATTTTATTTTACTCTTATTTACTGGTCACTATTTGCTGCTCGATGCCGATTTTATAACCTCATCTATGAAGTAAAATCAATAAAACCACAATTATCAAATATAATAATATTGTGAGTAATGATAAAGTAATGATCAGGATTGAACTGTAAAATCAGACACACGCTTAATGAATACAGCGCTGTATGAATCATATCCGCTCGAATTTGGTAAAATGTTCATTTGCAAAACGGTAATGAAAACTACATTCAATAATAATTGCAAAAGCCTATCACCGACTCCGTTGCCACCTCCTGACATCCAATGGATTGTTACTGAAAAATAAATAAAAATTAGATATGTATTAATATCCTCCTAGTCCTGGAAAAGCTGAAACAGTATAGGTCATTCCAAAAATCAAAGATGAAATTTCAATAAAAAATATTATTTTATAAGACATGTTGTAATATTTTTTCTTCATACTGTTCTAGTAACATTTCAATGATAGCAATTGGAGTAATCGAAGAGTCCAGTTTGATGATTTCTGAAATAAATGGCTTATTTAATAATAATACCACTAAACAAAATATTTAAATATAATGCTTTACTACTTATAAGCACATGCCAGCCTTTTATGAATTTTGTGAAATTTTTTTTTTCGAATTAATTGAGCCTTTTATGCTTGTCATGTTGCTCTAGGGTCTTACATGGTTTTGGAATGCATAGATGATTCTAAAGCGTGCTGAAATTATTATTAAAATGTGAATGGAAAATGTACAATATGATTTAAAGGTACACAATCTTCAGTAGCACCCCTCACTTCGCTATTGTCAGATTGACAACATTGCCCAGGCTACGCCAACCAGCGTCTAGGTTGCACCCTCCTTCGAAGTTGTCAACTCACCATTTGAAGCCCTCCCTAGAAGAAGGTGAAATTTAATACGCCGAAACGTCGGAAAACAGAAAATCATCTGATTTCATAATTCATAAAGACTGAAAGCCAAAGAAATCATCTCAGCACTACCCTGTCACAGTCGATAACTAGTTACAATATCTTGATGTTACGTTTGGTTGAAAAACGAACTTTGGCAAAGTTTTACTTAGGAAAATTTCTTATAAGAATAATTATAGAATATATTGTCAGGCGGATTAAGAAAAAGATTAGCAGACAGTGAATGAAAAGTTTACTTTCTCTATAGTTTGGCGAAGCGGTTTGGAATTCATCATGCGAGTGTTAAAACCATCATTAATAAGTTTGGGGAACACTATTCTTTGGATGAGCTACCAGGAAGAGGCAGAAAACCCGGTTCTTCCAACCCGAAACTGGAGCAGAAAGTGGTATCTCTAATCATGAAGAACAAATCAATGTCAATACGTGATTTGGCCAAAAAAGCAGGAACGAGTGTCGGAATGATCCAGCGTATCAAGAGGCGAAACCACCTGAAGACCTACAAGAAGCAGAAAATCTCGAAACAAAGTGCAGGACAGAAGAAGCGAGCAGCAACAAGGGCCCGGAAATTGTATTCGCGTCTTTTGCAGCGTCCGGATGCATGCGTTTTGATGGACGATGAGACCTATGTAAAGGAGGACTCAAAAACCCTTCCAGGTCCACAATACTTTACTGCCGTCGTTGGGGAGGATGTGAGCGATGCGGACAGGTCGATTCAAGTGGAGAAATTCGGTCGAAAGGTACTGGTATG